>JAODKE010000001.1:21051720-21072137 GCA_026779605.1 Mormyrus hasselquistii | reverse complement strand
GTCTAGCAGTGTGTAGCAGTGTGGCAGTTCAGTTGTTTAGGAGGGAGATGGCGAGGGGAAAGAAACTGTTCCTGTGTCGGGTGGTCCTGGTCTGCAGGCTTCTGTACCGTCTGCCAGAGGGCAGCAGGTCAAAAAGTGAGGGGTCAGAGATGATTTTCCCTGCCCGTTTCCTGATTCTTAAGCTGTACAGGTCCCGGATGGAGGGCATTTTTTATTTTGCATTCATAAAACGTTCAGTACTCCTTCATAATGTACTCAAGTATTCAGAATTCATTCATATCATGCAAGTATGCCTTTACATCCTAACATCCCTTAATAGCTGTAATAACAAACATTATAATTGTATAATCATGTAATGTTTGTTATTACTATAGATTAAAGCTGTTAAGGGATGTTAGGATGTTGAAGTGTACTTGCATGCTGCTTATGATTATTCTATGAATGCATTATGAAGGTGCACTGAATGTTCTATTAATGCATAATGAATACATTATGAAGGTGCATTTAATATAAAGTGTTACCTAATAAACTAAGGCTTGCATGTGCCGCTTTTTAGTGTGGTTTGCCCCTTTAATAATCTTTGCTCTGGCGGTGGTGAATTGAGCTCACTGTGGTGCCAGTGGACATGCTGAAGCATGTTCGTTGTGCTATTTGTGAATGTTATCAGTCTTTTACAATGTTTGCACGCAGTTTTTGTCTTGTCTGTGCCTTTCTTGGTGTTTTCATTTGTGATTACCAGAAAGCTGAAATGCTGCGTCCTCAATTTAAAATTCGCTCACCATCTCACGTTCGGTCAAAACCAAAAACTAACGTAAGACGTTGACGTGAATATGAAGTGACATCTGACGTCGAACTGATGTCGTGAAACCAAATGTTACACCAGTTTTTCTGTTAAGTAAAGTACCATGAAGTACTCCTAAAGTAGCGATTCATTTTCCATATCAGCCGGTTTGAATTGTCATACATTTACATCGATTTTTAACCGATTCGCGATTCATCATTACATGCCTAGAAGTCATCTGAGCACACATATTCAGTCTGGCACGTGGCTGTTATGGAAGTCATGCTTTGATGTAATAGGTGTCTGAGAACAGTTCTCATTTTGCTTGGCCTGGTTACTAGTTCCCGAAGTTATTGCACTGCTCATATTTGATGTTAGAGTTGCAGCAGAATAGTCCATTTGTGATGCAACTTAAAAGGGTATATTATCAGACCGTCAATTTAACATGTGCATTAAAACATTTTAGTGGATTAAATCCCACTAAATTACTCTATATTGGGAATGTTAACAGGTAAGACAAAAATACTGGATAAAGTTGGCAACAGAACATTGACCACAAACAGCCTATTAAATTCCATTCAACATGGTGGAATTAGAGAAAGAAGGCTTCTAAACATTTTTTTGAAGAACAGTGGGAGTAAAAATATTATTTAAATATAATATTGGATTATGTGATCTCAGCTGAGTTTTGCTAGCTAACATTTGCTAGCTTTTCTCTTGTTAAATGTAAACATTAAGACATGATTGCACTTAACTGCCATGCAACAACATAATAAAAAACAACATTCAAAAACAGCAGCAACATCCTTTAACAAAGGCAAGTCTAAAATATGTCAACAAGACAGGTAACCCTAGCTGTTAATAGTACCAAATTTTACTTTACATAAATATTGTGAATAAGTGCATTTAACAACTATAAAATTGCCAAAAAAAAAAATCACTGTTCCATCTCTGTATTTAATGCATTTGAATGGTCTGGCAAGCACTTCCTGGAACTATTTTAAGTCTATATGAACCATGTGACATGCATTTTGAACTTTGTTGATGTGACACACTCTGCGTGGCTCTGGATTTTACCGATTCCACTGGGAAATTCATTGAACTAACCAACACCACCGAATTCACTGTATGGAGTCTAGGTACTTACGTGCAAGCTTGGGGAAGGGTCCAAACCTCTTTGAAGATTTTAGAACACCTATCAGGAAAGAAAATTATGAAATATGCAAGAAGTTCATCTACAGTCGTGGCCAAAAGTTGAGAATAACACAAATATTGGTTTTCACATAGTTTGCTGCTTCAGTGGTTGTAGATCATTTTGTCAGATATTTCTATGGTATAGTGAAGTATAATTACAAGCATTTCATAAGTGTCAAAGGCTTTTATTAACAATTACATTAATAGTCAATTTTTGCAGTATTGGCCCTTTTTCAAGACCTCTGCAATTTACCCTGGCATGTTTGTCATCAAACTGTTCTTGGATGATCCGATGAATGGTTTATTTAGGTGCAATCTTACAGGCAGCAATGTCCTTGCCTGTGAAGCCCTTTTTATGCAAAACAATGATGACTGCACATTTCCTTGCAGGTGTGACCATGGTTAACAGAGGAAGAACAATGATTTCAAGCACTACCCTGCTTTTAAAGCATACAGTCTGCTATTCTAACTCAATCAGCATGACAGAGCAATTTCCAGCCTTGTCCTCATCAACACTCTCACCTGCGTTAACAACAGAATCACGGCAATGATGTCAGCAGGTCCTTTTGTGGCAGGACTGAAATACAGTGGAAATTCCTATGAAAATGAACTTAATCCCAAAAAGACACAGAGGGACTTTGCAATTATTTGCAGTTCGTCTGATCGCTCTTCATAACATTCTGGATGCAAATTGCCATCATAAAAACTGAGGCAGCAGACTTTGTGAAGATCTATAATAATCACAACTTTATTGATCCCCGTGGGGAAATTCCTTTATTGGGGAAATTTATATGTGTCATTCTCAAAACCTTTGGCCACAGCTGTACTATAAAGCCCATACAACTTACTTACCCCATTTAATGAGATTTAAGGGCTTCAGTGGGTATGTTTTTAGACATGTTAAGGAATCCTGTCAATGGTGTTTTCCCATTACTGATTTCTTAAAACTCCCTTTTAGGTAAAATTATGGAACGATTACAGAAAATCAGCTTCTTAACGTTTGATTCAAATAGAAGGGCCAAACCAATGATGAGTAGGCATAGCATGTTATTGGTTAGTCTTACCATTGTAGGTGAGCCCTCCAGTGACAGCCATGCTGGCCAGGGACAAGGGAAGAGCTGTGATAGGACCACAGTAATCATCAGGCTTCATAATTCATCACATACTCTAAAAACAACAAGCTCCTGAGATCCAGCAATTTACTTTTGTCCTCTATGAAGTACATTATGTTTTGGCTCATCGCTCTCATACTATACATGCTACTCTATTAAGTCCTGTTGATCCTTAAAGAGGACAGTCAGGCCTTTACGATGACAACACATGTGTGGGTGTGTGACATTGCCACCTTTCCTCTTCCTGTCAAATATTTCATTATTATTAAACTTTTCTCCCCCTGGATCCCAGGAGGATAGTTATTGTGAGGAATAGCCTTAAAATGAGATTCCAGCTGATTGGTGACGCAAAAGCATGGTATCTTTGCCTAGTCAGGTCGTATTTGCAGTGAATGAAGGGCAGTCAGCAGCATACTGACTAAACTTCACTAAAGACGACCATTTCTCTGAGCAAGACAAGTGACTTGAAATGTGCCATCAAGACAACTACAAAGAAAAATAAACTAAACAATAACATTTTATATAACGCATCGTAAACCTCTGGACCAGTTTTCATTTGTGACAATATTATTACCAATAGATCTCAGGCCTGCAACCTACAGAATCCTACAGAGAAACATTTTCTTCTGTATCCTAATACTGTGTGCGGTAAATCTGATAGGCTGGCCTAAACAGAAGGGGCAGTCATACCCTTGAAAGACTAGCCAATAAAAACCCTGGTTTGAACAGCAGGGAGAGCATGGGGAGGAGCCATTAAAGTAAACAGATTGACTGAGAACCATGTGAATATCTGCATCTGAGTGTGTGCATGTGCCTGAAGACAAATAAAGGAGCTGTTACCTCTGTACCAGAAGCTTTCTTCCTGACATTCTTTTATGGTTTTCCACACCTCATCCTGGTGAATGTGCTGGTCCCCTGGATGCCACTGTAACCCAAACAGAGCATTTACCTTCTTGACCAGCCATTACACTGTAAAGCTCCCATTGGTTCAGCTCCACTCACCTTCCCCTTGCAGCCATGGCACTCCTTTTTTCCAGGGGTTTCAACAGTCACGGTGTTCTCAGACATTCCTGATTCTCGTGATCTCTCTCTCGCTCACTCGTTCGTTGATCACCAGCTAGGCCTGCTTAAATCAGTAAACAAGGTTATTCAAAGGCAGACAATTTCATTAGTTGAGAAGAAGGACAAGGTCCAAAGTCGTATCGTCGGTCTATGCCATTAGAACAGCTCAGATTATACGGTGAGACCCCACGTTAAAGTCTTGCACCTCTCACCTTATATGCGCATTCCCTGCAAATAATCACTTACTTCAAAACTTCTGGGAAAAGGAACGGGTATTATTATTTCGGAAACACGTAGGCGGCGCTCTTATAGATGTCACACGTGCCAAACAATGCTTATGTGAAAATCATTGGTGTCAGCGCCACCTAATGGAGCATTTTTACGATGAGCATTTATTTTTCCTCAGCGTTTAAACATCGAAAGTTTTACTAATAAATTATTTTTTGATTCTGCTTTCTTGTATTACACGATGTCTGTAGGGTTCCAGCAGATAGTGATGGCAAATGTGTAAATTCTATGTAAAATTAGAAGATACGTTGACGCAGTTTCTCGCTTAAAGTTAATGAACTATACAAAAGCGTGCAGTGTAAAAACGTCAGAATTACTGTTTCATAACTTATTCAATTATTCAAAAAGCTTTGTGGCGACCTGCTTTAGAGCGCACCAGATGTACAACCTGGCCTGGAAAGGAAAAATAACTAATAAAAACCAATCAACCAGCAGCGCACCTGAGAGTCCAGCCGACACAGAATATCCGGTTACAAAAGCAGAGTTTTATTCCCAAATCTCAATCCAAAACACAGTAGCAGAATGTCCGGCAGGCAACGCCAACGAAGACAATCGTAAGTCACAGAATTGGTCCAACTGGTGCAACAAAGAGGAAACAAACCTAAAACTAGGAGAAAAACCGGTAAATAAGGCGGAGGTCGTGCTTGGGGCGGAGCAGCCACGAAATAAATGCTGAACAGAGTAAGACGCAATAATGTGCAATACGTGACTGGAACCCAGGTCATTATATTGACACCTACAAGATTCATATGTGTGTCTGAGTGAGTGAGAGAGAGAGAGAGAGAGAGAGAGAGACTGAGGCGGAACGAGAATGGGTATGATTAAATGCAGGAGTAACAGTTAAATTGTTTAGGATATTTGACAGGAAGAACAAGTTTTGGCTACAGATCCGTCTAACTATACTGGGAATTCCTATAATATTAAATTAAATGTTTTGGAATCATCTTTGGACAGCTGAACTCTTTAATCGATTTATTCTGATGGTAATGGCCTCTCGGTTGATTGCTAAATGAAACAGACCAGTCCATGCCAGATCAATCTAACTTCTATTTGACTGGAATTTTCAGTAGGGAAAAATTCGGGTATTTTAAAAACAATTTAAATTACGCTGAAGGTTCTCAGCCCAAATACATTTCATAAATCCCATGTGTAGCTGAATACATATGTAAAATTATATGTTCCTATAGGTGACCCACGCTGACTAACAATGTGCTCAGTTATGCACCAGCTCATAATTGCTTCAATGAAACCTAATTGTTTTGTTAAATATCTTCAGCTCTGTTTCTCCCGAAGGCGGAAATCTAATATTATTAGAAATGTTTTCTGTAGGGACACATCTGTGGGATACATTTTTATGCTGTTTGTAAATTAAAATCTTGAGCTGTTCTCTTTATTTT
This sequence comes from Mormyrus hasselquistii, assembly GCA_026779605.1. Taxonomy (NCBI): domain Eukaryota; kingdom Metazoa; phylum Chordata; class Actinopteri; order Osteoglossiformes; family Mormyridae; genus Mormyrus; species Mormyrus hasselquistii. Next base: position 21,066,303 of record JAODKE010000001.1, on the reverse strand, counting down.
GGCGAATGTGCCAGGCTAGAAATCGAATAGCTTTAACAAAAAAAAGTCGTCACCATCTACATTGCCCTTGTGTTCGACATTATACAAAGCAGGTTGCGAAATACTTCAATGTCATTTTTATGCGTCAATCTATGTGTACGCTATTGGTATATTTATTTTCTTTAGAAGTGTAGCAAAGACCATAGGAACAGATATCGAGACTAATCTAAACCCACCTCCCCGCCTCCATACTTTTGAGAACGTTCCCGTGCACTTCGAATCCTAATAAACACTGATCTCAAAAACCTCCTTAAAATTCAATGACTTAAGATGTATGAGTTGACAGAATATACCATCTTAATATATAGTGTAATCATGGTTATCAGAACTATATGCTGAACTTTCGTCCATTGGCTAACAAAATGATGTGGTTTAAATAGTGTTTTGTCATCAAAACGTATAAAGTATGTCTAAATAACATAAACGACCGTATTTCATGGGAACTAAGTGCCAAAATGTATTCTAATGCTAGCATTCATCAATGTCCCAACTTAAAACAAAAATACAAGTCTCATTATTAAACGGGAGACCACGCCCTACAGTAAACAAAAGTTAGCAATTTAACCAATGATTTAGAATAACACACGAAATGTCTGTTACTGATTGCTTGGTTCACCAATACACTTTGCCTTAGGGTGGGCTCAAACTGTACACATCACCAATAAAAGTCCATCGTGGGCTGCTCTATATTTTGCACGAGGTAAGTCTTGTAATTGATATGCGTGGTAAGTTCACTGACCAATGGTTCACGTCGAGGGGCTGGCGTTTACAGAAACTTTGACCTGTCACGTTCTTAGGAGGGCGGGCATAAAATGTTTTATCGTCAGTGTGATTGAACGACAGTCATATAGACCAATCCCCTACTTAAATAGAAGAGCCTGTCAGAGGCTTCTATCCATCTAGATCATTCGTGGGCGTGTGGAAGGTTGACATGTCCCGCCCCTTGGCCGGTCTGCAGACTTGCACAGAAGCGAGACAGTCACTGTGTGTTCAATAAAAATGCACTCAGATGCAGCAGGTAAGTTATTATGTCCGTTGATGTCAAATTGTCCATAACACATACCAGTTTTACGGCGTGCCGAATTCCCTAGATGTTGTAATGCATTTTGTCTCGGAAAGATTTCTATTTGTTAAAATATATGGTAATCTGAAGAGAACTAGCTACATCGCTTATAAGCAAGCTATTGTACTAGCTAATCAAAAAAATCTGTCAGTTAGCTCGGAAATTACTTCTCTCATTGTATGATTTTCATATGTCTTTTGGCTGTAATACAAGTATCAGTCTACAGAAAATAAACTTGAAACGTTTGTTTAGAAGAATAAATCGTGATACAATAAGTATACCGTTATACAGTACACTTAAGCAACTGTATCAACCAAACTGGGGTATATATTAGATTCTATAGGTTGTTGAAAAGACCGGCAAGGGGTTTGTCATATATGTGCATGAATGAAATTCTCATGCACTGCACGTTCAGCAAGACTGATACTGAATTTCGTAAGGTAAATGAGCTAATTTTCGAAGAAACTGCGGAAAAACAGGGAATGAAAATTGTGACGCAGTTGTGTACAATGTAAACGTTGCAATGGAGATGGAGACCTTCTAGCGGCTTATATGCGCCATCTGCATTGACTAGAGAAACGACGTAACCTGTTTATTGAGGCGCTTGATTAACGTTGCAACATTCTGCAACAATTTAAATAGCATTCGTCAGTTGGGGGTGAGTGTTAGGAGATGGTTGCTGAATATAATGTCATTATTTTACTGGGACATATTGGGAAGTGTAGTCCAGTTTCTTACATCTGTACTAAGCTATGGAGGCATGCGTAATTATTTGGACTACAAGTCCCAGATGTCCGTCGACTCTCTTGATACTTTGAAAACTTAGTGCAAGTTGTCACCGTGTTGTGTTCTGTTATGCAGCCCAGTTGGATTTGATTTGTGATTATGGCTTTGTGAGGTGTTCTTGTCTAGATTTATTTAATCATATTTCATAGTTGATTCAAGTGAGTAATATTCTATTTCATGCTATCGTGTAGTGTCATCTGTACAAATATCTGATGGATCAGTCCAGCCACCCATTAACTTGCTTTAATTTGGCATTTTTGCAACTATTTATAGTTAGGCGTGCGGCCAGAAATATAGGCATATTTGACAAACTTTACAATCTCAAGCAATTGTACCCCATCACCCCCATACTGCGTGAGGTTATTTAACATTTTAATATAATAGCTTCTTCTGTCAATCACTAGTGCGCGAATATAGGAAAGTCGACGAACCCGCAAATACACTGGAAATCCATAATTTTTTTCCAGCCTGATGGGGATGAAGTGCAAATGGACAATTTTGCCTGTGTTACAAACTCTGTTGTCTGCGTCTGTCCGCGATCTAACGACAACAGTAGGAGAAGGAGGCTGGCAAACTAGGACAGATTGCAGGACTTGCGTTACAAAACGATGCTTCTATGCGCGGTGCATACCGTAGGCATTGGCTAATTCCCACTGCCGTGGGAAACGGAAGTAAAAAGGAAACTCTGGTCTAATCCCATGGACTAAACATGGGGCTTTTTGATTGACATAACTGCATTTGAGATCCATAATAAAAGCGCATTTGTAATATTATAATAATAATAATAATAATAATAATAATAATAGGGGCGACATGGTGGTGCAGTGTTTAGCATGTTTGCATGTTCTCCCTGTGTCGTCATGGGGTTTCCTCTGGGTACTCTGGTTTCCCCCCACAGTCCAAAGACATGCTGAGGCTAATTGGAGTTAATAAATTGCCCGTAGGTGTGCATGTGTGAGTGAATAGTTACAGTGTGTGAGTGTGCCCTGTGATGGGCTGGTCCCCTGTCCAGGGTTGTTCCCTGCCTTGTGCCCATTGCTTCCGGGATATGCTCTGGACCCCCCGCAACCCAATAGGATAAAGCGGGTTGGAAAATGAATGAATGAATGAATGGAGGAGCCAGTGCATGCCATGTCAGTTAACTGTGGCGACAATTGAAACTTTATTGTTGCAGCTTTAGGGAACAACAAAGGTGAAATCCAAAACACTGTGGCAGACAAGTACGATTATGGCATGTTTTAGGGGGTAGTGGCTGGCATCGTGTTGAAGGGCCTGGACAAATGACAGTTCGTTAAAATCTCAGAAAGGAAGATGATGTTGCATGCTTGAAAAAAAAATCCCTTAACGTGTCTTTCTCCAGTAAAATGTAATGGGGCTTGACAGCGTGACATTTGCGTTGCTCATGGCTGGGACATAAAGTTAAATGTCTCTTTTGTCTGTAGATTTTCAGCTGAACTCCCATTTGTCAACGCTGGCCAGTATACACAAGATTTACCACACCCTCAACAGGCTGGTAAGGCTCCTTGGCATCCTCACCATGCAAGCAATTAGAGCTCACGACAGAAGTCAAGGGGATGTTTGGATAACATGGGGGGTGGGGGTTGTGACTCAGGGGAATGGGCTGGCTGAGGTGGGGGAGGGCAGCGCTTTATATTGTCTTGTTACAAGCCCCTATGGTGACATTGAAATAGTCATAGAAGAGCAAAAGGCCTTGCCCCTCCTTGAGGCCTCTGCACATACCAATCCCTAGCATCTTCTGCAGCATGTATCCTCCCAGCATCCTTTTAGGCATTTTCTGTGTGCTTCAGGTTACAGTTTGCAGGTGTGTCTTCTGCTGCAAAGTAACTGTGCTTCTCTTTGCAGAACCTGACTGAGGACGTAAGCCCGGACACTCACACTGCAGGTACTGCAGCATCACCGTGCATGGGTGTGTTAGCAATGCACATGGTGCACGTGTATCCATGCGAGAACGTGTGTATACATGCCTGTATGTGCTTGTTTTTGCAGCCTGCTGTTCTAGAGCCATGCCACCCAGGAAAAAGAGGCGACCAACTGCTGGCGATGACCTCTTCGTCAAAAAGAGTAGGCACGACAGGTACATTTATGAACCAATTGGGGCTGACCGATGCACAGTGTGTCCACAACAGAAGTAGTCATCATCCAATAAGAGAAGGATGACATGCAGTGACTAATGATGGGGATGGTCGTGATCCAGCCCGAAGTGATGGCATCGCCCAGAATTAGTCACCATGTAACACACCCATGAAACATCCCTTTAATCATTTTCTTCATCAATCTAGCATGTACCGGAAACAGGAGGCCTCCCGGATTAAGAGTGAAGATGTGTTCTCCAGTAAGAGGTGCCTGGAGTGGTTCTATGAGTATGCAGGTGAGCCGCACTAATTCTCCTTCCTCTAGGTTTCAGTTCTCTGCATTTTCAGTATTTGAAGCCCAACAGTGACATTTCTTGTTATTTTAGTATTTAGTTGCCATTTTCATGAGAGAACCCGGCCAGTTCTGACAATAGCTTCATTCTAGAATATAGAGATTCAGGAGAGATTATCCAATAGGAATAAGAGCCTGCCTAGGGACTCAAACTAGAACGCTACAGATTATCTGTTGTCAAAGGTTGAATGTAGGGCACTCACGTACACACATGTTTATAGGTATAGCTTTGTGGGGACTGTCCATTCATTTCTATGGGCAAAGCCCTAATCCCAACAATGACAGCCCTAACCCCTACACAGCCCTAATTTTGTCCACAAGTAACTAAACAAAATGCAAGACTAAAACATTTTTAGTTTTTATTGCAGTCACAGATTTTTATAAAATTGAGTTTCCCATTGAGGGGACTAATAAAACGGTCCCCACAATATCAAAATAATGTTTTTATCACATTGTGGAGACACACATGTAGAACTATATTTGCGATGACCTCCCATTGCATTTTCATGCAGGCTGTGAAGATGCTGTTGGGCCAGAGGGCATGGAGAAGTTCTGTGAGGACATTGGAGTAGAGCCTGAGAATGTGAGCTGCCTCCTGTCCACAATGGGGGGGCAACATAGCTCACATCCACAATACCAACCATTATTCTAATGATGGAATTAAATATATTACTCTGCTATAGCATGCAGATATAAAGTCCAGTACTATAGTCATACTCCACAATAACCCTCATGGCCAGAGTCCAGAGCTTTGTGCCGCTACTCCAAATTAGCACAGTCTGTGCTCATTGTTGGCAGGTGGTCATGCTGGTTTTGGCCTGGAAGCTGGATGCCCAGAGCATGGGCTACTTCACGCTGCAGGAGTGGCTGAAAGGCATGAGTGACCTGCAGTAAGTCTTCATAACCACTAGGGGGTAGAGTGTAACCAGACGCTGAGCACAGAGTTGTCCTTCACTGTAAACTTGGGTGTATATGTCCGAACTTGTCTCTCTGACGAGAAGCAGATTTTCTGGACATCTTTGCTGTGTTTCAAAAATGGTGTGTATGTATGTGATGGTATAAGTGGTTTCTTACTGAGTGTGTTTGTTTTCAGTACTTATCTGAAGTACTCAAGCAGTTAAATTGGGTCCAGTTTGGATCACTGGGGTGCATTCATGTTTTTCCCAGGTGTGATTCCACAGAGAAGCTGAGAAACTCTCTGGATTATCTGCGGTCCGTGCTTAATGAGTCCACAAGTTTCAAGCTCATTTACAGATATGCCTTTGACTTTGCAAGGGTAAGATGGTACGGTCATCATAAGTAGCTGTACCACACATGCAGGAGTCCACCCAGGAGCATAAATGTAATCTGGACTATTTTAGAAGCACCACTGATGACTCCAGTCTGTACTGACAACCAGTCCACAGTCACCACACTACTCCCATTTTGTGTGTTGCTCCACCTTGACTCTGCTTTTCAACATGGAATGCACTGACCCCACTGCATCAGACTGACCGCTACTCCACACTACATTAACCATAATGCCATGATTTTGAGATCACACACTTTTTCTTGACATTATTCATGTGTTTAGCTGTAAGTTGTCTGTTTTTTACATGTAGGAACAAACTGTTTATACATTGTATACTTTCAGGAAAAAGACCAAAGGAGTCTAGACCTGAACACAGCCAAATGCATGCTGGGATTGCTGCTTGGAAAGACGTGGCCTCTCTTTCCTGTCTTCAACCACTTTCTGGAGGTACTGTTTCTGTCTGTGAATTGACATGGGTCTCTAACCTTTCCTTGTCTCCTATTGGTATTAGACAAACACTGTTTGTCATTAGGACTGGGTATTGCCAGCTAACCCATGATGCAATACTCATCATGATACCAGTGTCATGATTTGATGCATTGTAGTATTACAATTGTAGCCTGATGGTAATAATGGAACAGCTAAAATTTTAAAACATTTTAACAGCTTTTAGGTATCATGGATTAGTCACCATCTTGAAGTTGTTTCACACTTCAACTTCCAGCAACATAAACCATACATTTCCTTGTGTATACATAAAGTGTACATTTCTGTTTTTAAAATGGCAAATGTAGGGGGAAAACATAATATGTAACATTTTGACCTGAACATTTCAGAGGAGGACACTTCAGTGCATTTTTTGTTGCAGTGCAGTTCGCATAGACTATCTACATAAACAGCATTTAATCAGCAGGTGTTGAAAAAATATTAGTAAAATAAAACATTTGAGACTACTGCTGGTGCTAAATGGCACTGCAGTAAACTAAGTAGTGCAAAGTCTCAAAGTACTGATGCGAAATCATGATAAACTGAATCGTGCTACAACAAGTAACTTCACATTGATGCGGCTTTATTTGTCATGCAGCAGTCCAAATATAAAGTGATGAACAAAGACCAGTGGTGCAACGTGCTGGAGTTCAGCAGGACCATCAACCTGGACCTGAGCAACTACGACGAGGATGGAGCATGTGAGGGGACGGACACACATACACACACACACACACACACACACACACACACAGATGTTTATGCCACACACCAGCACGCTTGTTCGACTGGGCCTGGTGCCTTGCTCTGTTACAGGGCCCGTGCTGCTGGATGAGTTTGTGGAGTGGTACAAAGACCGGCAGATGTCGTAGCGGCGAGGGGAGTCCTCTCGGCGGAGAAAGAGAACCAGCGGAAAAGACGGTGACAGCCCTGTGAAACTAGAATCTCAGACGCCAGCGAGCTTGGACTGAGATGGCTTCTTGGGGTCCGTTATTGTATGGAATAGGATGCATGCCATTACTGGGGGGGAGGTGGGGAGTGAGCAGGGGCTCTGTGTGGGGGGGGCCCCTTTACATCCTTTGACCCCTCCACCCCAACATCCCTGCTGTACACATCTACCTTTCTGTGGTGCATTGTGGGTAAGCACATTATAAGCCCCATTCTGTGAGCTACGTATTGCTTTTCGCTTTTTTTGTGTATGTGTGTTTTTTTTTTTTTTTTTTTGCTTTGTCGACAGATGCTCTGTTACAGGGTGGGTTTCTGTTATTCTGTTATTAGTTAGCTTTGACTGAGCAGAGGAGGACCATCTTTGATTTATCTGTTACACTCTGGTTTTACTCTTCAAAGAAGCAGCCAAGGTAAAAAAAAAAAAAAAGGAAAGAAAAAAGATATTTCACGTGCCTGGGTTCTTAATTCTTTTATATGGTATTTACAAAATTTATTTCACATATGATTTTTCTGCCTAATATTGTCTCACTGAGAAAGGACTAATGTGTATGGGTGATTATTTTGTGTGATTGGAGGTCTGTTATGTGACTCGCTCATGGCCAGTAGAGCACAGTAAGTCACACCCTCTGGTTTTCACTCTCTGAGAAACCTTTGTCACCCTCAACTATTACCAAAGCACTTAGGGTTACAGACTGAGACTGGGCCACACCATGTGGGACAACATTTTGGACTGTGCAGGTCTGAAGTGTTATAGATGGTGTTTGAACCAGTTGGGTTGCCTTCAATACCACAGACAAATGTGGCCATAGAGCCAACCTCCATAAATGTTCCTACCTGCAAACCACCACCACAACATTAGCCCCCACAGGCTACCTCTTTGGCCCCCATCCAAACTGATACTAAGCATCTACTTGACCCTTAGTCTGCAAGAAGATTGCTGTGATAGGAGAAAGGTGTTTGAGTTTTTGGACCGTAGAAGCACCAGTAGGTTGTGTTGGGTTTTAAGGTTGCATGCAGAATTGTACATTGTCCATGCACATTCTGTGTATAGACCCATTCATGGTTAATCCTTGAACTGTATAATAGAATCAGCTTGCTCCCGATTCAGTGTAATCCTGAGTCAGGCAATTTTGATGCCTCATGACACTATGTAAGACATACATACTGGGTATTATGGGACCACTATGGGTCTTGAGCATATGGTAGAAGTCTCAAAGTTGAATGGAGTATGTCAGTTAAGTGAAGCTTCACCTAGTGATTCACTCTTAATCGACGGCTGATTTAAAGGTGATCTTAAAACCTTCAGCTTCCCAGTTCAAGGGATCCGTCACTGCATGCTCTGAAGTGTAGGTTGTACTAATTGGCTTCCATCCCTCACAGCTGTCGTCCATAGATGGGAAACCATTGGTGGGTGAGGAGTGAGCTGAAGGGTGCAATTTGTATGAGTCTAACTCATCCAAATTCTAACTCTCAGCCTGCTCCTCTCCATGTCCTTCTGAAATATGTGAGGTATCCAATACAGCAAAGTGATTAGTGATAATCATTCATGTTCAGAAAAACAATATGCCAAAAACAACCAGTGAGGAACAGCTGATTATGTGTTTACATGGTGGTATTCTGCCCTGATGCAGGAACTCCTGTTTGTATATATGGTGGTTTTCTTCTAACCACCCTTGTAATCTGGCCACTAAAAATCCTGCTGTAAATGTTGGGCTCATTAAGTTAATTAAATGCAGACCCGTGTATCTATTGGTTTATTTGTGTACCTCAATCGATATGTTAAATTTGTTTTAAGATCCATTAAGATGAATCGGTTTACTTAATATCCCCTGAACAATGAAGTAACCAAAGTGATTTTGGCACTGGATTCTTGCTTCAATAGCAATAGGGAGCTGTTGTGTAATTAAGTAATCAAGAGTTCAGCTGGAAGAAAGGCAGGCATATTCCCCCCCCGAGGCAGTGTTGAGTGCTGTGGTGCTAATGCTAAGTGGTTACTGTCACCATTCAGTGTTCACTTTGAGCACTGGCACTAAAGGCAGTAGCTGGTAGGCCTGGTACTGAAGTCCCATGGCCCTGCACATGTCCCAGGACCAGAGTTTAACCTAACAGTTAACCTTAGGAGTACTTTTGGGTTTGATGGAGATAAAAATCAGAGGTGGCACTCAAGGACAAAGGTTGCCTAACCACAGCTTAGGGTACGACCATGATAAACAGGCCTTTAGCCAGAAATAAATTTTGGATGGGTCCAGTAGATTTTGCTAGCTGTGGGGGTATCTCTTAATAGATTGTGCTGGGCAAGAGCAAACGTTGGGGGTGGCTCAAACCAGTAACTTTACTACCTGGCTACATGACTGGTGATTAGTATGGTGCTTTGTAGGGGCAAGCAAACAACTTCTTTACACTGGATAGTGCCTGGGAATCCCCCCATCACTATTCTTCTCAGCACGCATTGAGCCACATTTTAACCTATGGGGTCTGTGATAATACCAGGATTTGCCTCTAAAAAGTTTCTTTAACTTGCAATTTCAGTTTTGTTCAGACTTTTGCATAGAACTGAGCTGGAAAAAAAGGCTTTTTTTAAAAAACAATATTGTACGGTAACAATACAAGCTTTATTTGATATCCTCTGTTTTGCTGTCTTAACACAATCAGAATGTTGTAATATACATATTGCTGAACTGAAGCCGTCACATCTCTTGATGAAGAATGGTTTGCTCCTGGACTAAGGGTGGGGAACGGTGATACAATTTAAAAAAAAAAAAAAAGCCTTTGATCGAATGTGGATTCCAGTCCCAGATTCAACTTTTCAGTTGTTATAGCATTAGGTGCAAGTGCTGATGGGAAATGTAGTTTGGGGCAACTGTGAAAAATACCAGTACCTTATGCCTCCTCTCTCAGCAGCACGACTTGTGCCAATCAGGTCTACCTGTCCCCTGAGTCCCAGTTGGGGTATGGGAGGGGTCTGTCTTTGGCCCGCTACCGTGCCAAGCCTTGGGGAGGGGGCGGGGGGGGGAGGAGTCGTACCCACTTCTCCTCAAACTTGTCTTAGTGCATCGGTGATTTATGCTTAGCCTTGGTGGTGTTCATGTTTCGATTGTGTATACGTGTTGATATATGTGTGTCTCTGCTTTTCTCTGTAATTAACCTCCATATAAAATCTTTATCAGCTGTCTGTGTCAACTGTGATTTATTTACAATTGTGGGGAATGGGGGGTTACAGTAACTAGTTTTAGCCTAATATGGGAGAAAAGATTACAATTTTTTTTTTTTTTTTTGCGGAAATAAACTATGTTGTTACCTTTGTTTAATAAATTACAATGAAACTTTAATAAATGATTGATTCACCTAAATTAACTTTCAAAGAGCAAAAAACATCCATCTCTTCATCTTCTATATCATGTAACCATACTGTCCTTTGAAGACAAAATATAGTAACTAAGCTGACACTGAGGAAATCGACTTCAGTATTCACCAGTATGTGTCTTAGCTAGGAAAATGATGTTTTCTGCAAAACAGTATAGTTGAACTAAGATATTTTGTAAGATAAAATAGAGCCTAAGAGACCTAATTTTGATGATTTTGATAAAACATGCAGTCATGGGATTTTTGCATAACAGTGAGAAGCCTGAATAATAAAGCAGAAAGTTTTGGTCGTCAGTCTTATAAAGAAAGGGCTGTTGTGTATGTGGATTTATCCTGCACCTCCCTAATTAGATTACTAATTAGAGGACTGATTAGCTGAAGAGTCCTTAAATCAGGATTTGAACAGCAGACCTAAAGGTTATTCCAAAAACCTACATACACACTGGCCCTTTGCAGATAAGACTGGCCACCCTGCTACAGCTGGTTAAGGTTCGTTAAGAGTAAAGCCAGATCAAGATCCAAAGCAAGCAGCCAAGGCCAGGGCTGGAAAAAATACCATGGATACTAATTAAGAGAAATGGAACCAAAATCACCAGCAATCACTTACCATTCATTCAGCCCCCTCATCTCAGAACAATGACACAAAAAGTAGTGTGGTGCTTCCATCTAACCTTTTTGTATAAGAAAACAAGGTGCAGACATGGAGCTTTATATACAATGGTAATCAAAGAATAATTTATGTTAAGGGAGGAAGGATGAAAAAGTGAGAAGAAGTATTTTAGATACAATATCATTTGTATTTTTTCCCTGTTTTTATAATTTGACATATGATTTGATGCTTTTGGTATTTTGTTTCTTTTTTTTACTTGGGTAGCAGGTGCATGACTGCAGGTGAAAGAATGACAAGACGTTGATTTGGAAGTGTCATCATCAACAAACTACACCTACATTCTGAGAATTTTTTTTTTGTCATAGACAAATTATATGTGAGACTAAAATGCATTCAAGCCTCACTTCCTTGATTATTGTCAATGTCAAAAAGCCGGGAGGACTGAGCCCCAGAACTGGAAAAGCTGAAGTCTAGGTTACCCTGATCTTCTCTATGTTTTTGTGTGTCTGAAAGATGTGGGGCCCTGAAGGGCTCATCTGCTTCTTTGACATCTCTCTGTATATCTCCCGTTGCTGTAGTTCTATGCTTCCAGGAAGAGGTATGACTTGATGTCAGATCTTCACCCATTATTCCATCAAAGCGTTTGGTGGATGGGGCAGTTGTATCTTTCGTCCTCCACCCTTGGAGGAACAGCCCTCCAGCTCTCCAATCCTGCTTCCGTATTCCCTGCACAGACTCTTCTTGCACAAAGGATGGAAACATCTCTCCTACAGCCTCTTCCTTAAGAAGGTCTTTGTCAATGGACTTCTGGCTCAAATCAGAACTCCTCCTTGGCTTTATGGGTATGACTGAGTTCCATTCCATAATTGGCGTGTAAGGACTGGCTGTGAAAAGGAAGGGTCTTCTGGTTGTCTGTAGTTGACAAGTTTCTGAAGGTTTCTGTCTCCAGTCTCCAGAATCTGCAGCAGTTGGAGATGGAGGGGTTATATCAGTCCATACCTTGGGTTGTGGTTCTTCAGAATGATATACTACTGGTTTCTCTCCGTGTTCCCAAGCTGATGTTGCTTTCCCACTGTCTGTTGCAGAATCCCAGGGGGCTTCTTCTGGGCTCTCCTCTGACCAGTGTCTCCCAGGTTTGAACCATTCAGAGACCAAACCTCTTGGTGAACAATTGAAGTGATAATCCGTATGTTTTTCTAAAGATATGCTTGGCATGTCCTCAAATGTGGATGTTACAGGGATATCAGAATGGGTGTTTGGATGCTTTTTAATGGTGCTCTTATGAGCAAAAGAGGTTTTATCAAGTTCTGGCCCATCTTTACTATTCATTCTGTTTAGTTCTCTAAAAAGAGTGTTCTCCGTTGGCTCATCTCTAGTATCATTGGAACTGCAACTAGAACGATCAGGGCACTGTAGATTGTCACATGACTTCCTTGCAAACTGAACTACAGCATCTATCCCATCCTTTGGGTGAAGGCAGAAGGTGTCTTTACAAAACACCTTGTGATCAGGGCTGTGTCCCATTAATTCATTTCTAAGCTTGTCAGTAGGGGTGTGTTCTATATGTTTATCATTAAGCTCATAGCTTTGTGCATATTGTGTAGGTTCACCATCAAGCTCATAGCTCTGTGCATATCGTGTACGTTCATCATCAAGCTCATAGCTCTGTGCATATTGTGTAGGTTCATCATCAAGCTCATAGCTCTGTGCATATCCTGCAGGGTCCTCATCAAGCTCATAGGTCAGTGCGTGTCCTGTAGGTTCATCATTAATCACACGGGTCAGTGTGTTTTCTGTAGGTTCATCATTAAGCTCATAGCCCTGTGCATATCCTGTATGTCCATCATTAAGCTCATGTGTCAGTGTGTGTCCTGTAGGTTCATATCTAAGCTCATAGGTCAGTGCGTGTCCTGTAGGTTCATCATTAATCACACGGGTCAGTGTGTTTTCTACAGGTTCATCATTAAGCTCATAGCTCTGTGGATATTCTGTAGGTTCGTCCTTAAGCTCATAGGTCTGTGTATGATCCGCTGGTTCATCACTGAGCTCATCGCTGTTCATTGGTCCTTTCACTTCATCTTTATGCTCCTGGGACAGTGTGTGATCTGTTGGTTCATCGCCATTGTCATGGTCATGGTGGCTCTGCAAAGATTTAGATGATAAAGACACTTGTTCAAGCTTAACTACAGGATCAGTCACTTGATATGTGTATTCGTTGACAGAATCTTTGTAGGAGAGCACATTATTAGAGTTTTCATCTTGTGGTCCATGTAGACCTTGACTTTCCTGTGGATGATCTAGCGTCAGATCTCTAAGCATAGTCCCAGGATCTGACTTCGCCCATATGGCTAAATTAGATTGCGATAGATCTTTCCCAGTATCACTGAACTCAAAGCTTTCTCCGCTGTCATTCCAGAAATCTGGATCCAAGTTTGGATCCAGTAGATTTGGTGTTTCAGATACAGCACAAGCTGTGAAAGATTCAGGTGAAGGTCTAGGACTCTGGGTTGGACAAGGATTCCAGGTTGTGTCGGATTTACCCAGATCATTGTCTTTAATTTGGTCTTCCTCTTGTTCATAAATATTCTCAGACCAGTCCACCTCTAACTCTCCCTTAAAATAATTGTTACTGAGGTGGTTGTCCTGGTCTACTCCATGAATCTCATCTGGCTCAGTCATGTTGACTTGATTTAGGTTGACCTCAGCATCTAAACTGTAGGCATTGTCAGTGAGCGTGATCCCTGTCATAGAGTTGTCTGACTTGTCATCACCTTCATTCCAAGGTCCTTGGTTTAGCTCTGGAGGACTGCCTTTTTTCACCACTGAGATGTTCCCATAGCTTGGTCCTGCATCAATACTGACTTCCCCATTTTTTGATGTAACAGTGCCCTCTGCTGAGCACTCAGGTTTAGGTGATGCACCATCAGGGTTGGGGAGGACTGTGATGTAGTATGGCTCACTAGCCTGATGATTGCCAGATACCCTTCTCTCTTGGTCATCTTCTTCATCTTCAACAGAATACCCCATATTCTCACATGGATTTGGGGACTCTGTAAGGCTTTTTCTGGCACACATCCTCCTCCAAAGAACATTGAGGAGTGGTCTGGCCAGGGCTCCGAGGATAAAGGCACCGATAAAGGTGATGAATACGGAAAGACAGACTGCCAGGACCAATTCTGAATGTGACCTCTCCTCTGCCCGTTTTTGGGACTGGACATCTCGGGTTATTCTCCGCACACCCAAGCTGCCACTGCGGACTTGGATATCAAACACAGAGACCAGCCTTTGGTTTTCCCCGGAGGTGCATGCGTATAGACCCTCATCATGCATGCCAATGTTATGCAGCAGCAGGCCACCCTGATTGTCAGTGCTTTCTACCACCCCATGTGGTGTCCACCAGTATACCAGGAATGTATCTGCAAGTAAAACAGTGATGAAATTAAAGGTCTGACAGAATACTTATAAAGCTGTCCACTTTCTACTGTAAAGTAATTTTTTCTGTCTTATTTTATATTTCTTCCTAATTAACGAAATGTGGATACTCATCTGATG
>JAODKE010000001.1:21032706-21051620 GCA_026779605.1 Mormyrus hasselquistii | reverse complement strand
TTTCTACTGTAAAGTAATTTTTTCTGTCTTATTTTATATTTCTTCCTAATTAACGAAATGTGGATACTCATCTGATGTAAACCTGCAATTTCCTTGGATTTTCCAGGTGTATGACTAAGATGATGGTCCTAGCCTGACAACCCATACATCACCCATACATTGCATGATATTGCAATTGTCTTTGGGATTACTAAAGTGTCCGTCCGTCTGTCCATTCATCCATGCATCCATCCTCCCATCCACCCACAAGCGATCTACTCATGATTACCCCATTTTTCTATGCTGCATGGCAGGAGAAAATCAGCTCCCAAGTCCACAGTCACGTCCTGATAGCGCTTAGCATTGGAGGTCACAGTGTCACAGGTGAGCTCTGCTTCATCCACATGCATTAGGTCCCTCCCAGCCAGTTGTGATGGTGCCTCGCACACCACCTTCCAGGACAGTTGTGACCAGCCATGGTCAAAGCTCATCCACCTCTTCAAGGTTCGTAAATCACAGTCACATCTCCAGAGGTTTCCTTGCACATCCAGCCAAGCATTTAGGGTTCGTAACGACATATATGCTGTTGTAGCAATAGTGCCCAGGGCATTAAAACTTAGGTCCAGCACCTTGAGATGAAAACATAGAAGACACCTATCACACAATTGCCTAACAGGCCATTTAATGTCCACTCTGTTCTCCTGAAATGTTTGTATAGGATTCTTATGCAGTAACTACTCTATTCTTATACCAATTAAACGTTGGGACACAGCTACAGAAAAAAAAATGTTTTTCAACAAGATAATGGCCCTAAGTACATGTTGAGGTTATGTAGTAAGTATTATCTTGTGAACAAGGGAGGAAATCGAGTGCTGTTACAGATGACCTGGCCCTCACAATCACCTGATCTAAACCTATAGAGCTGCTTTGAGATGAATTGGACCAAAGAGTAAGATAGCCAATCAAAAACAGGGGTGTCCAGTCTGTGGACTCTTAATTCTTTAAATCTATATAGATGCATTTATTTAGTATCAATAGGTCATTGGCAGAGATGTTACCTGTAGCTTCACCATGTGCTGGAATGCAAGAGGATGAAGGCTGGAAATGTTATTGTGCTGCAGGTACAATTCCTTCAGCTGAGTGCAGCCATTTAGGCTACCATGTTGAATGGTGTTGATCTTGTTGTTGGACAAGTTGAGCACCTCTAGAAATGTGCTTCCCACCAGACCTGGAACATTAAAAAAAATAATAATAAAAAAAAATCTTATTTTTGGCTTAAGGAACATCAGCAAATGGCTGTACAGGTATCCAAGTGAGAACCTATACATATATCTCAAAAGACCATTGCATGTATTGGACTGATTCTCAAACACAACAACAACAGTTTAAAAAAAAAAGAAACGAAAAAAGTTAATTGCTGGTGCCTCCTATTGTTAATCTTAGGAAACTACTGCTGTCAGAGTTTGCCACTGAAATTATTCCATAAATTAAAATATATAATATAAATCTTATACACGTACTGAGTTACATTTTACTCAATGTAAAGCATAAGAATTTGCACAGTTTAGCTATTTCTGTATCTATATGAGTACAAGGTCCAGAAATTTATTGTTGCTTGAAGTATGAAGTTTGTCAAGAAAGTGGGTCTTTCTGCACTGCTCACCTTTGTTCCTGATCACCTGCTTTCCCCACATAAATCCTGAACTGCAAATTGCAATGCAGGCAATTCTGAAACGCGCAGGTAAATATTTACTTCTCCATTGCCCTGGTGATATAGTACCAGGATACATACTAGAGGGAAATTTGTGTTCTACTCCAGTAAACTATCCTAAGAAAGTCTAAAGGACAGGTAAATAAACTGGAACTAGGACAGTGAGGTCCAGCGCTATGGTTTATAACACTCTTATGATCTCACATGAGGGAAGGGAATGTTCTTAGATGTATTCTGATTGGCCGATGTACCATTGTCTAATGCACGTAGCATCACAGAACAAAGTCATTGCATGTGTCTTCTGTTAATATCTTAAATATCACTAACCACAACTATTCATATTCACTTATATATCAGCAAGCAAGATCAGTCATAAAAGAAATTCATGAGGAAATTCTTTTATTTTTTTATTTAGTTAATTATTAATTACATCTATCTACTCTTCCCACAGGCAAAAAAAAAAAATAGACCGGAGGTCACAACCACTGCGTTTACCAGCTAAGTCAAGTCTAAGTAAAGAAGCAGTCAGCTAGAACAAAAACCAGCTTACGCAGGATTTTCCAGTAGTCGCTGTTTGGCTGTAATTTAAATGACCCTATGTGTCACCAGTCATATAAATGGCAAACAAACACTTCAAAATCTTGTAGGGCTGTGGCTGTTGAAATCTGGGATTGTCAGGACATGGAAACAAAGAACTCAGGAACAAAGGGACATCAGAAGAAATTACTGAGGAACAAATTGAACAATCAGTGGTGTCTTGTCAACCTGTACTTCCCATGACTTGTCTAATATGTCCAGCACTAGATAGTAATATCATGTTAACATATATGGGCAAACACATGGGTTCTGTGTTGAGGTTGACAGCCTAGGAACGTCATCTGAATCATGAACCTGGAAAATCCACTATCAAGTTAACTCACCTTCTGGGATGGCTTGGAGTTGGTTCCCCTCAAGGGAGAGTAGCCATAAATTGGGCGCCCAAGACTCACACGGCAGAGGGTGCAGTAGGTGGTCCTGGGTAACGTTCAAGATTGGCGGCAGGCACAATGACAGGCCAACAAGATGGTTATGCCCTAGCAGGAGGTGGGTTAGCTGGTACAATGGTCCATGTTCATGCCCAAGGTGGGGCACAGCAGTGAGGACGTTGTGAGAAAGATCCAGGATAGCGGTGTTCCTCTGGAGGTCCAGGGAGGTGGAGGACAGGCCTGCAGAGGAGCAGTTCACGTGGGAACCATGAAAGCACGAACAGGCCAGGGGGCATGCATGTGGAGATGGAGAGGGGGAGAGCAGCACCCCCTGGAGGAAAAGCAGAAGTAGAACACCCAGATATTCCATTGGTTCCTCTGCCGATCCTAAAGAAGCCCAACAATGCAATTTCACAAACTGGAAGGATACTGTGGAGAACTGAACAGCAATACAGGAAGGGCAGCCACACTTTTTTACAGTGTAAAAAAGCGAGCGCCCCCAACATACTAACATGCTGATTAGACTTAACCAGTACTATAAAATGCTGACATAGTGAATAACAAGTTGAATTAGAAATACATGCAATAACACAAGACTCTAAATTACAAATTACACTAATCCAGTAGGATACAGACATATAAAACTGAATGATGGTATGAACTGAGACATCCTGAGCATATTACATGTATTTTACAAGTTTACCTTACTGGAAGACGTGCACCCAATACTAAATTCCTGTACACAACGGTACCATCTAGTAGTAAGTCCAAGCTCATCTGTGGATGTCCAGGTGTACTGAAATGTGACTTGCTTGTGACTCTGAGGGGGTGGGGCCTAGTAGCCTCTAAGGCCACCCCCTCACCAGACAAGAATGTGTTGGTTACTATCCAGCTCCCAGATCACATAGCTAGGTTAATACTTCACTAAGATATTAAAAAACAGTCCACACAAAGTGTATTTTACACATTTACATTTATAGCATTTGCCAGACGCCCTTAGCCAGAGCGACTTGCGTAAGTGCTTAGAAGTCTCATCAGTGAATACATTCTGATACTGGTACAATAGAACACGGCCTAAGAATCCTATCACTCCATAAACCCTGTTGGCAAGTAATACAATTTTTTAATAATAAGAATATAATCCTGGAAGTGCTAATCTAACTACTTCCAAAAGAGGTAGGTTTTTACTCGTTGTTCAAAGGTACGCAATGTCTCAGCTGTTTGGACCAAGGGGAAGTTCATTCCATCACATAGGTGCCATGATGCATGTCTTCCTCGGCCTTGGTGGATGGTGGGACCAGTTGATCGGTGCTGAAGGATCATGAGTATGAAATTGGACCATAAATTTTAGACCACAGACCTACTATAGATGCAGCCAAAAGTATTCCTCTTTTTAAAAAGGAATCACAATTTTCCATAAAATAATTCAAAAAAGTAAATTGACAAAACTATTCCATAGAGCAAACACTTTGCTTTTGATTTACGACTTAAAATATTATTGTAAATAATCAAACAAATGAAAATGGCTTGGTGGATGCCAATTACTTTTGTCAGTTACAACTCATTTTACTAATTAAATTGAGAATCTTTTCCCATGTCTGCATACATGACTGAGGTGTACATCTATCCACCATAGATTGTTTTGCTCTTAGAGATACCTTACATTCTTAATAAACACAGAATATAAACGTTATCATGCAAAAATGTGACCATTTTTTGAGATTAAATTTGTGCTGGTAAATTCATAAAAATAACACA
Organism: Mormyrus hasselquistii; assembly: GCA_026779605.1. NCBI lineage: Eukaryota > Metazoa > Chordata > Actinopteri > Osteoglossiformes > Mormyridae > Mormyrus > Mormyrus hasselquistii. The sequence goes on along the minus strand of JAODKE010000001.1, from coordinate 21,047,207 downwards.
GACGTTCAAACAGAGCACCTTCATTTATTAAATAATGCGAACATTGAAACAAAACAGTTAGCTTGGCCTTCAGAACTGGTAGTGAAGTATCAGAGTCCAAAATGTTACCATTCAGCCCACCCAATATCCAGAGCAAGCAATTGCCAGCTGAGAGATGAGGACCTTGCCTTATCAACTGCAAGACAAAACACGAAATGTAGCTGGCAGAGAGACACAGATGGCAGTGAGATAAATCATTTGCACACTCACAGCATACATACTTATTAATAACCAGTAAAGTACAAGTAGCCAGACCTTTAGTTAACTTTAACAACTGATTTTGTAGTAGCTTCTAGTACATAAATACAAACCAGGGAGTTTCTATGTTGTGTATTCCAAACATAATCTATGCATGATTCATCAATAAAAAATGTGTCTTTGTACATGCTATGTTTAAAAACATCATTTACTGTACAGATGAATTTTAGCATAATTCTGCAAATGTGAAGGATGGAGCCTCTCAGTCAAAAAACATAATGCTTTGAGCCATAAACACACACACACACATCATAAAAATGCCAGTGCAAACCAGGGAAACACATTAACTGGAACGAGATAAAGCCCTTACTGTCACTTTTTAAGATGATATGACTATATCAAGGAACTCACTAGAAATGAGCTTTGAAGCAATTTTGAAGCAGCCGATCCAGATTCAGGTGATGACAGCACATTATCAAGTTCTGATCACAACTGTAAACAACTGGATTAACTTATCTGGGGGCCCTAGGCTGACATCAATGTGGATTCTCAGGTGTTCCAGTTTTCCCAAGACGGGGGCCCTGATGTTTGCTGGGGCCCTAGACTATAGCCTAGAATAGCCTACTCATTAATCTGCTTCTGAATGCACTTTGGCAGAAATGGTTTCCTGTGTCTAGCAGGGCCTGAACCCTTTTGACACAGGTTTGAATACTATGATACTAACTACATTCCTGGTGTTTCAGGCATCAACTGGGTATTACATCGTCTTCATTAAGCTCCAGCATTCTTGTCCTTCCAATCACACCTTCCTGTCACTCATAAAGCTGCCTGTTAACGCACAAGGACATCATGCCAATGAAAATGGGCACAGATTAAATAATGCAGCAGAATCCACCAACCAGGCTGGTGCGTATGCAGGTTTTCATAATGACTCTCCACTCCCCCAGTAATTCCCCCATACTGGAACCAAACTGGGTAGTGGTTTTAAAGACAGTTGGATGGGCTGCATGAATAGCAGAGTGTGCCAGTAACAAAGAGAAATGAGGGATAAGAGAGAAATTGTGAACAAACCCTGGGTGCCTTCCACCACACCACAATACTGGCGCTGCGTTACACTGAAATTACAAACACGATTTTTACAAACAAGGAGGTTACTGTAAAAAGGTGTGACTGCAAAATAGGGTTTTCAGTCTCATTCCTCAGGAGCCCACGTTAAGTATGTTATGATATTAAACAGTATTTTCATTAATTTAACAGGACTATTTTCAGGACTTGAAAATGTATTACTATTGTGCATAAAATGTAATTGTAGTTGGGTTTCTACATCTGATACTAGACTCTTGGGCATGATGAAAAAAGAACTGGATTAAATTGAATTGAATGGTTCTAAATTAATAGCAATTGAACACAAGTTTTTTGAACACTGTTTTTTGGCATTTTATGTGAAGTGATGGCTTCTGTCAAAAGTTAATGAACAGAAAGCATTGTACACAGGAAACTCCCAGGGTATAGACTCACATGGGCTTGGGGTGGGGGTGGCGTGTCAAATCCTGGTCCTGCTGCATGTCTAAGTCTTAATATCTTCCCTGAACTTACCCCCCCCAGTATTTTGGCTGTCACACAACATTCTTTACTAAAGACACAGCAAAACAGCTTCAGATATTCAAAATCAAAATAATCAGGCTAATTTATGAGCAGATTCATATAACAACTTGTGTATATGTGGTTGCCCTGACATCTGCCAGCCTAAAAAAAAAAACTGTAGGACCAGGATTAAACACCCATGTCAATAACTAAGATAATGTAAGTGGAGAGGCCCACACATAAAATATACATAAACATATAATATATGCTGTACTCAGCTGCTCAAGGCCACTAACATTTGTTGGGCCACAGGTCAGAGAGCTGCAGTACCCTTTCTCGCCACTCAGGCGTGCTGTTTTCTATCCAGTACAGCTGCTCCTCAGTGAGCTGCGGCGCAAGGGTTGTCTGACGTCTGGCAGCCCATGTTCTGGTACTTGACCTGGACCCGGAAGAGTGTACCGTCCTCACACATACACAGCTTATAGCGTTCCAGGCCCTCATCAAATAGCAGCTGTCCCCCCGTCGATGAGTTAGGGATCCGGGACGGGCTCACCATCACTGAGCCGTTCAGGACTATGCTGTTCTCCTGGTGAGAAGACAAGACAGACAGATGCTTCTGAAAGTGAAGGTGGCTATATTATTGTGACCTGCCAATAACGATTGATTCCACTGGTTACTGGTTTCCACTGAGATAAACGAGACAGTGACTGACAATTTACAGAGTCTCGAAATGCCATTTATGGGATTGTTTAATCAGTATTTTTCTGTCATTCTACTGTTCTCATCAAAGTGTGAGGAATTTTATAATACACAATTATATTGGTTATAAATTAGCAGGGTCATGAGGCCTCATCCAGGATTTTTATTTTACAAACGAAGGCTGTCCTCAGCAATGACCCACTGTACAAACAGAAATTTGCTGAAGAGGATGCTGGGATTGTAGGAAGGGCAGAGGGAAGAAACCATAGCTGACACAGAATTTGGTAGGGTGCTGGGGGGAGCAAAAATTTTTAATCCCTATCAAATCCTGTTCCCCTCATCAAAATATTTACAGTTTCTTCCCTCAGTTTGGCAGGGAGCTGGGAAGGAGCAAATACATGGACCGGATTGAGAAACACTGGCATACTCACAGCTCTGAGCTCGATATCTCCACCCATCCTGAACTCCACTGTCTTCCCCATGATGAAGACTCCTTCGTTACCCCGGACAATGGCTTTGCCATCCCCTTTGATGGTCAGATCCGAGGAGGCATTGCTAGTGATCTACAGGCAGACGGGTGTGTTTGTAGATTGGTAGTGGTAGAGTGCTGCAGTGAATGAAGATGGAGGCTAGTGACAGGCGAGTACACACCCTCTCAGTGGAGGCCTTCCGTACGTTGAGGACTCGGACGCCTTTGGGCAGGTGGAACTCATGGTTCTCATAGTCGGTGCTGAAGAAGGTACTCTGGGTGCGTGGGTCAGTGAAGGACACACCCAGGTCACTAGTGATGGACGTCTTCTCCTTCTCCACACTTAACTTTGTTGAGCCTTGTTGGAATACCACCTACAGGTATATTTGAAAGGCAGACATCCAAAACAACACCAACATGAGGAAACACTGGAATACACAATACAAAAACAAGAAGATATAAAAAAAAAAGAACTGAGAAAATATGTAGGGATTCATAAAAAGTGACAAACAGCAATAAACAGTCCCAACCAGACAGATACAAGATACCTATTACAGTCAAATGTGAGAGATGTAAGCACACACAGAGACACACAGATGTACAGTCACACAGTCCTGAATTCATGAATACACATACTGCTCAGGAAATAGCAACCTGCATGTGCACACAAAAAAACACAGTACTACACTTAGTAAAAACACAACGTCAATGTCATTTTTAGGTCACACTGTGGACCAAAGGTTTCAGTAGAAGCCATAGTCTCACTGGGTTATTGTTGCCTGTGATGACCAGATCCTCATTCCTGCGGCCGCCCACAGTGCTCTTGTGCAGGGGGTGCACCACGCCCATATCTGCCTTCTGCTTGAAACGGAGCAGCCCACTCTGGTGGAATTCCATGCTGTCACAGCCATTGGGGCCGATGCGGATCACCGTCCAGATGACCAGTGTGATCTGAGGGCCAGCAAGAAAATTTTGTGAGAATGTTGAGTGTATGTAGTCAAAATGTTAAGAAAATGCTCCGGCAGAATTTTGTATAAGAGTATTGAGTAATGTGAGCGTATGTTGAATGCTGTTATACAATGTGGTGTAAGAATATTGAATATTTTGAGAGAATGCTGTATGAGAATGTTGAATGCTGTTGTAGAATTATGTGTAGGAGTATTTAGTGTTCTGAACGAATGTTGCGTTGTACTGTGTTGTCAATGTTATGCATTTATTTACCGTATTTATATTTATATGTAGCACCAGAGGGGTCCTAAGGAGCATAGTATTTCAATGTACTATTTACCTCTACATGGATATGTTGACAAATAATTCTTGAGGCTTGAAAGAATGTAGAACACTGTAATTGAATTTTATGTAAAAATATCGTGTTTTAAAGAATGCTGTATTAGAATGCTGAATGCTGTGCGAGAATGTGAAAATGTGAGCCATCAGAATAGGAATTATGTAATCACAGTAACTGATTAAAATATTAGAAATGGAATTGTGCCAATGGAAATATTTCTAAGGAAGGAAGAATAAGTACAGGTACCAGTGACAGGCAGCGCATAAGCATGTACAATAATGTACATGCAGTAGAAGGTATGGGTTGGCATGAATGCATACATGCCTTGTGTGCCTATGCACTCACTATGAGGTTGATGAGCGCCAGCAGGAAAAGCAGCACGATGATACAGATGGCCATATTGCCCTTACGGCCACGCAGGCCCGTCTTGTGCAGACGTTCCTCCTCGATGGGCACATAGCCGGCCTTGAAATTGCTGTTGTGCTCCTTGTTGATGCTCCTCCTCTCTATGGCCTTCTCCCTCATGGATCGCTTGATGGGCCCATTGGAGCTCTCCTTCAGAGCAAAGTGTGAGGAGGTCATTCAAAAGCACTTTTACACTACAGCTACATCAACGAAGTAATGTCACCCCGCCATTATCAGTCAGGCCTCACTGTACGTCAGTCATTATGCTGTCAGTCAGGCGTCAGTATCAGTGAAGCTGCAGGACATCAGTCAGGTCTCAGCATCAGTCTGAATAATAGTCACAAAGCCATGTGGGACACATGACAGCATAGTCAACAGATATATGAATCTCAAGCTCAGATGAAGAAGACCACTGTTTTCCCCACCACGTCATGAACTTGAAATGCTTCACCAAATTTGCAGCTGTATTCAGCATCACAGTTTGAAATTGTTTTATATAAAGTTTACTGACAACATACCTATTATCTTTCTTTATTCCCTCTATCACCTGTGCTACAGCCTCATCAGTAAAAGCCATTTAAGGTAGAAAAATACAGTAAATATCATAGCCTGGTAACTGCATAAATAACTGAGCTATAATTCTAACAGAAATCATTAATCTTGAAGGTACTCAAATGTTGAAATAAAAACAATAAAAAAAGAAAAACCTTAGGCACCTAGCCACCCGGCCTAAATAAGAGTGAAAGATAGGGGTATTCCCTAGATGGGACGATAGTCCATTATAGGGAACATACATACACAAAATCACATACCCAGTCACACACTAGGGTCAATTTCTAGACGCCTATTAGCCTAACACACCGTAAATATTTGAAGTTTATATATGATGCACAATGATTTAGTATAATTTTAAAATGGACAAGAGAGCTTTAAAAAGAACTGGCCCAGTCCACAAGTACACCAAACCCTGGAACTAAAATTAAGCTTGCGGCTTTTGAGGAGCAAAGTTGCGTAGATCACTGAAACGATACGCCTTGAAGGATAATTATAGTTCTTTATACAATATGCCTAAAATTAACCGTCGTTTTTACGACACAGTCAGACAACAATCGTGGATAGTATTGACAAGTTTGGTGATTCGCTGCTTATATTTTATAGATCGTTATTATTAATCTACTCTGTTATTGTGAAGAATAACGGTATCATTTAATAATTGTTTCCGTGGGTTGGTCGAAACGTCGAGTGCCTAACCCGTGAACAGCTGCGATTTATAAACCTCTAAACGATCGTATAACCTAAATCCTACCTACAATTACAGATAGCTTGTAATACTTAAAACTGTATCCTTAAATTACCCGTCCACACGCACACACAGAAAAGGCGAACATTAATTTATGAAAACAGACCTGTTCGGACGCCATGCTGTCCCTCCCTCTGACAGCTGAAGCCAGCTAGCGGAATAAACCATTCCAGTTGCATCAATACGTCGTACTCAATTGCCACTATCGGTTTATAAAAACAGATTTCAACTGGTAATCACATTAATATATAATAATAATAACGGCAACGGACAATAGAATGCATTGTTGGGCTGAAATTACCAGCAGGACTTTTGTGAACTTTTTTATATTACAAATGGTTCGTTCTAGGTAAGGTAATGGAAACGACTGTGGTGGGGAGTCCCAAAAGGGAAAAGCTAAATTAAGAGTGTAGATTGATATTTTTCAGCGCAGATCTCATAGACCAAACGGGATCTTCGGAAATGTGCAGCAGATGCACACAATCTGTATCTTTTTCAATCGAGAAGCTTTATTTGGCACGCAAAAAAACAAACGGTACAAAAGCAAGAAAACCTCCCCAAACAGTAGATGTAGTGATTGCTCAGAAACTCTCCTTGCGGCTTTAAAACTTCATTAACGGACGGAATGTCCTCCCTAAAACATTTGACACCCTGTAATCCGTTAGAGCCGTCTCACAGTATATGCTTCCTTTACACCGCAGAGATTAAAGTTACAGACCAGAATAAAAAACTCACTGAGAGGCACGCGACTTTCTAGTGTCTCAAGTCTGTATATGCCAGCCCCCTAACATCCAGAATTCTTCGAGAGTACCCTAGGAAAACCGCGTTGCTACAACCAAAATACCGCTTGGCGTCTACGACTGAAATGCCAAGACAGGTATAAATAACGAGCACGCCCCTGTCCCAAGCCCTGCTCTTTATCGTGTACTTCCCGAAAGCCGCTCGAGATTACGGACATGGCCGACACGCTGAGGCGCCTCGTGAACACCTCGTCCTTCAGCGTCCTGCAGGAAAAACTGGAGTCCTGGTACAAGGACTATCACGTAAGTCATTCATTATTTGTATGTCATATCACAATCAACGTTGCCCTCTCAGTAATCTTATATTAGAGTTTGTTTTGCAAATTGAACAAAAATTCAAATGCATTTAAACTGAAGATGTTATTGAGAGGATAACTGGATATGCGTGTAGCACGAACGCCTCCCAAATTAGCAATTTTTATGGATTATTCTACGTTGTAACTCGTTAGTTAACGTCTGGAATCAGAATACTGTAGCCGTGTATGCATTATTATATAACTTGACAGTGCAGTTTAGGCACCCGCAACTCTCACATGCAGAATTATATCAATGCAGCTTACTGTAGTGGGTCTTTTATTTTTGAAACTAGGGCGAAATTACTTGTTTATATTAATTTTACGCAAAGTTTGGTTACCATGGACGCTTGTTGTCATGACGACGGTGAAGCCAATAGTTGTTCTGGTAATGAGGTAGAGCGCTACGTTGTTGGACACTCGCAGACAAGTAACGCGGCAAATCGTAGAAATTTATGAATGACACATATTTTGTCAATGCAGGAAAATGGAAATTTATGTTCTAATGTTGTTCAATTATTTAAGTGGCTATTTTGCTTATTTTTTGTTTTCGTTTGGGACATAGCAAAGTAATGTTCGTGTTGCGTTTACAACAAATAATAAATGGCCAATATTGTTATTAGTAATCACTCATAGATTATGACAATTATAATTTGTTTATCTTAATTTTCTATGCTGATTCTACTAGATAGGCAACAGGTCGGGATTGTTTTGATTTGTTTGAGTCTCCGTGTGAAATGACGACTCTTGAGGTCATATCAGACTTTCCATGTCAGCCGATTCTGCCCTTCCAGGTAATCTCATGTGATCAGAACCTGAACCGCTGCTGTGAGCTGGTGGAGCTCACTTCCAAGGTTCAAGGGCAACTCTTCACTATCCTCAGCCATACTGCTCAAGAAGGTGGATGTCTCTCTTTCTCTGGTGGTACTTCCCATATTCTGCATTGCTTCACACTGTCAGAAAAAAAGAGTACGAGTTTTTACCTTTGTTTGTCACTGGGGCTACACTCTCAAGGGTCTGCCAATTATACCCTATAGCTGTCGGTAATTGTACCGTTTAAGGTGCAGAAATGGACTATAAGGAACATTATTGTACCATTGAAGGTACATTAATTAGTAGTTTGTACCTTGAAGACGTTCCTCAGCGTCCATTTCTGTACCTTAAAAGGTACAATTACTTACAGCTATAGGGTACAATTGGCAGACCCTTGAGGGTACAGCCCTAGTGACAAACAAAGGTACAAATTGGTACTCTCTTTTTCTGACAGTGCAGGAGGAAATAGATTCCTCAATTGTGATATTCATCTGTATGTAACATGGCTTTTTTTTCTCCCCACAACTTACTATAGTCACATTTTTATTTCATTCATATTCCTATAGTGCATGATTTGATCTTACACTAGTGTAGTGTGGCTCTTTATTTTAGGTGATAAATGTGAGTTTTCTCTTCTCCAAAATGACCTGTAGTTAGGTCTCTGTGCCTGTAATGAATAGATCATCAGTTTGTGTCCCCTTCTCAGCGGAGACGGGATATATCTGCTGGGCCCTTAATCCACCAAAATGCACTAAGGGCACTTTGCCAGACAGATGGTTAACCCTATGCTTAGACCCCAAATTTTGGTGAGATATGCAAAAAAGAAGCACCCCAGTGTACCCCCAAAAATGGCAAATAAATAAATAATAATAATAATAATAATAATAATTTTATTTATAGTGCCCTTTACATTACAGGATCTCAAAGGGCTACAAGTTAAAAAAAAAAAATTCAGAGACAAATATAAATAATCAATTTAAAAATAAACAATTTTAAAACCTCTAAGTTCGGGAACAAAAGGTTTTGTTAAAAAGAAATGTCTTAAGACGCTTTTTTAACAGTCAGTGGGTTGTGGTGCTCTCAGGAAGTCAGGGAGAGCATTCCACAGGCATGGAGCAGTAACACAGAAAGCTCTATTTCCCTTAAAGCAGCATTTAAGGGTGTTTGCTTTTGAACAGGATTAAGGCATCATGTCGTTACCTGCTGAAACTTCCCAGCTTTCCATTTCAGGAGGGCAATATGCCGGTGTGGACACGCTTAAATCCCGCTTGCTGCCATGGCTGGGCACTTGCTTCACCCTGGCAACCTCCACCGTCTCCACGGATACCAGTCTGAGCCTCATCCAGGTAAGGCCTTCTGGCACCATTTTGTTGGCCGTCAAACCTCCTGCATCCTGCTGTATGAGATTTGCAAGGACTGTACAATTTTAATGATATATGTATACAGGCCTTTTCACAATCTGACTTCTGATGTGAAATAATGGCAACCATTTTTATGTCTGTATATAACATTGTTCTTTTCTCTATATCGTGTTATGTTTTTAAGTATTTTGTAAGTGTTTTGTTGGGAGGGGTAAGCATGCCATAAAGGGGGAGAAATTTAGGATGATTCCAAGGACCCCTGATTGACAGTGGGCCTAAAAAAATCTGAAGCGTAATTGAATTGATCTGGATTGGGGGCCCAATATGATGCTTCAGAGATAGTGACTCGAGTTGGTGACTCGGACTTTCGTTTTGTATTTTGCTGAATTACTCTTATTGGATGGGTTGCTTTGGACTTACCTGCTGTCCCGGTGAGTTTCCCTGTTGTTTTGATTGTGTTATCATTCATCTTGCTGCCTGCCATATTGCATTTTTTTTTTATCAATAAATCCCATGTTTGTCTTTTTATGACTGTGTCTGCGATTGTGCTCCATTGCTAGTCCAGACAAGCAGTCATAGAGGAAGTGATGTAAAACTCATTTTTTTATCATAATGCAAAAAGAAGAAAACTCACACCGGTCCATTTGTGTATCACTCACTGTACAGCTACACTCAGGTTCTCATCCCTGAGGTGGTTTGTCATGTGGTGGGTGTGGCAACGCACTGTAATCAGCTTGTGCTTCTTTCCTTACCTCTAGTGTGGAGTTTGACCTGTTCCCCAGTCCTCATGTAGGTTTCCTTTGGGTACTTTGATCGCCTTCAGGAGTCCAAAGACATGTCATTTGGGCTGAAGCTTTAGTGTTCTTTGATTGATCTGTGTGCATGTGCCTTGTGGTGGTATCCTGCCCAGAGTGTTCTCTTCCTTGTGGCTGGTGCTTATACTGGACCCTGGCACAGGATCCAGGTTTGCTGTAACCCTTGATTGGATAAGCAGTTCTGGGAAAAAATATGAAGTTGAATTTGGATTTATAATAACTTTGGTTTTAGGACTAGTCTCTAGGCTAGGACACCCATTAGCTGGTAATTGGGGATGCATATTTGTATCTGTGTGAAATTTCAAGAGATTTAGTGTAGTAGAGTGTGTATATCTGCATAAAACCAGTCATTATTGTGATTAGTGATGTTTGTGTGTGAGAGTATATAGTGTCTCATAATGATCACTGATGTCTGATACATGTATATATTGTGCCATGGCCCTGGCGTCTATGTCCTTTGTGTATCAAAGGTGTGTGTTTGGCAGGAGGCTGCGGAAAAGGGCAAAAAGATCCGGGAGCTGTCCCTCACCCATGAGAGTGACCTTCAGCAGATGGAGACCCAGCTGTGCTCCACTCGCCTACAGCTGGATTCTGTCAGACAAGAGTCAGTGAGCCACACATATAACCTCCCTACTCAGTATCCATGGTGCTTGTGTGGGAGACATACGGCCCAGATGTTGATTTTGCTAAAACACATTATCCAAAATAAACACCACTTCACAACATTGTCAAATGTCTACTGTGTTTTCATTCCATTCAGTAGTACTGTGCTTTCAATGGTATGTATATATAGTCTTGTCTTGTGTTCTCAGTCATATAGCTGTATTGATTCATACTGTGGTAAAACTATATCTTTTGTGGATTTATGCTGTGGTTTGACAGCTACAATGATACAGCTTAATGTTGCTTTGTTAAGTATCTGTTTGCAGATCAGGTTAATTTTCAGCAGTGATTGCTTCAGACCAGGATTTGATTGTATTTCAGACTAATGGACACTCAACAAGAACTCGATGAAACCAAAAATAAATCTGCCACAACCCTTCTAGCTACAGAGGATGAAATTCTACAACTAAGAGCAGAGTGAGTGTCTGTAGCCTCTGCTGACTGGCTTCTGTCGCGTGACTTTTTAACATCCTTCAACCCGATTGATTGTTAACTGGCAGAACTTATTCACTATGATCTGACTTGAGGGTCCCATATGTGCAATTATGTCTAATTTTTTTAAGAGCTTGGCTGTCATAGAATCATAATCATATCATCATATAGTGTATTAGACTGTATAAAATACTGATTTATGGATAACTCAGTCACAATGTTTTTGTGTGCAAGTGTGCGTGTTTCTGTATGGATATGTCTGCATATATTTCTGTGGCATATATGCACGTGTCCTTCAGGCTACAGGTGGCCTGTGACCAGACAGAGCTGTACAAGCGAAAGCTAGACATGCTAGATGACTATGAGAGACAGATCCATTTGCTGAAGGAGGAGGTGTCCTTCCTGGCTGCAGAGAAGTCCCTCCTGCAGGAGAAGTGAGCTGTTGTCTTCATCATTATTATTTTTTTCACCCAGAGTATCGTTCAAAGGATTCAAAGGTTTTAAAAGCTTTGTCATTTGTAGAAGTACAGTGAAATACTTGCATACTTTTCTGCAAACTTGAACAATATATAACAGCGAAGGCCAATAAATAGCAGATAGAATAGTGAAGTATAATGTACAATACACATGCAATGTCTTTTATTTATTGTATGTGTATTGTATAATATGCAATATTCAGACAGTACAAAATAATATACAAGTACTGAGGTTTAAAGTGAAGTCTCGTATAGTAAATGCTTTTTGTTTTGCAACTGTGTATTTGCACAGCTGCTTCAATATTGCTGCATTTTTTATTTAGATTCTATAAGAGCGCCAATCAAAACAGCCAGGGCTAGACCAAGGCATATGCAAATCAGCAGCTGCTTAGAGCCCAGTGGCCAACAGGGGGCTCCCTCATCTGATCAGCCTGTCAGAATGGGAAGAAAAATGACAAATGACAATGTCGTTAACAGTGTTGGGAGTAATGGCGTTACTAACGGCGTTATTTTTCCAGTAACGGAATAATCTAATTATTTTTCCCATACTTGTAACGCCGTTATCGTTACTGAGAATGTTAAGTAGCGCGTTACTAAAATTTGGTTGAATGATGCGTGAGATGTCAAGCTTTGGCTTTATCAGCTGCCTGACGAGAGATAACGATGACACCGTTGCAAATGCGATGATGATTGGCTGGGTGGGCGGATGCAATGCTCATGGTGCACTACTTTTGCCTCGCTGAGGTGAAAGGCAAAAATGTTTATGTAACGTGCAACTTATGCCCACTTATGCCTCTCTGCGTCGGTGACAAGATGTTGAATTTGATAGTTGTTTCTCACGTTGTCCCACAACAACATTAAAATAGTTTAGATTAGTGTACAATGTTATTTATTTTATAGTTTATATATATATATATATTTTAAGTAATACAATAGTTACATTGCATGGTAATTAGTTACTTTTATAATGATGTAACTAGTAACTATAACTAATTACTTTTTTAAAAGTACGTGCCCAACACTGATCGTTAATCGCATTTTGCTTAGGGCCCCGAGAAGGGTTAGACCAGGCCTTAGAATAGCTGTAATTATTTTACCTTAGCTGCATTTTCCCAGCAGTGGCCGTGAATGTAAATATAATGTAAATATGATGCCCCCCTAGGTTGGTGAGGGGTCGGTCCCCCAGTGCGGCTGCCCGCCGCAGTCGCTCGTCCAGCCCCCGCCTGAGGAGCGAATCACCATCTCGTGCCCGCCTCACCAGCTCCTCCCGCCGCGCCCGGCTGATATCACGCTTCAGCGACCTCTATGCCATTGATCGACTCGAGGCTCAGAACGTGCTGCGTCACTATGTTGATGACGTCCGCACGGTCCAGAGGATCATCTTCATAGCAGTTGTGGTAGAATTTCTTTGAACCTTCTGTCCTCCAGCAACACGGAGCACGACACCAATTTTCAGTTTGGAGTGTTGATCATTGTGGGTCCACAGGGGCATTGGAGCACAAGCCCTAGCTGAAAGCTGATTGACCCCTTCCCGCGTCACTTAATTCAAATCATTTCATTGGCTAATGATAAGGTTGTCCCCTCTCTATGAATTATTGACCCTCTTATGCCCCCTTAAAATCCTGGAATTGCCCCTATCTCATTTCCCTTTCCCTGCACCCCCATCTCAGGAGGCCTTCCAGGCAGCCAAGCTGGCATTCCGGCAGTTTAGGCTGAGGGTGAGGAAGACCCTGTCCAGCTCTCACATGGGTCCAGAGAGCCTGGAGAACGCTGTGCTGGATTACATCATTAGGAACCTCGACCTGTACGACGTTCAGGCCAGCATCAACGTGAGTGACCACACTTTGAGCTTACTACACCCCCCGAGCCTTCCACACCCCCTCACAGCCTTCCTCTGACTCTGCCTCTCTGGCGCTGTCTGTTCTTGGCCCTTCAAATATTAAGAATTGTTATTTGTCATTGTGCAAGTGATTTACATGAAGTACAATAAAATGTACTAGCAGCCTCCACAATAAAATAAATGACATTCATACATAATACATTAATTAGCATAGTTTTAAATAAATATTATGCAAGCTATAAAGATAAGGACACTATGTCTGTGTGTGTGTGTGTGTGTGTGTGTGTGTGTGTGTATGTGTGTGTGTGTGTGTGTGAATATATATGTAATATATACACAATTACAAGCTCTGTATCACATTGCATTGTTGTGCAAGTAACCATATAAACATTCCCTGCTATAGATGCATGAACATATTGCACTTTAATTTATTGAGAATCTGCTGTAACCATACTAACACTGCAAAAGGGCCAATAAGTCCATAATCCTATTCCATTTTCTTTTCCGATTTTTGGTTTTCAGGTCGACTAGTAGCTGAGGTCATACATGCTTGTTAAATCTGTTTTTGCAAGAATAAATGGCCGCACAGCGAAGCATGTCTGTTTGCTGTCTGTCACCTGTGTGTAGGAGGTCATCAACTCCATGAATGTGAACCCCAAGATCTCGTTCCCTGCTGAGGTGGACTTTGTCCTGATCAGCGGGCTCATCCGCGAGACATGCCACATGGCCTTCGCAATGCAGACGCTGGACCCTCCCTTGGAGCTTGCCTTCAGCAGTGATGGGGAGCTGTACAGTGACAGCAAGTTAGTGTGCCACTCGCATACTAGATACTGCCCCACAAAGGCAAAGTTCAGTAACTACACTGATACTGAGAAAAAGCTTGACAGTTTATCTGTATGCGTAGTAAGTAAATAAATGATAATGTACTTGTTCAAAACTGAGTATAAGATTCTAACAGGTTTAGATGCTGTTCAACCAAATAGTTACTTTAGCATTAGTTCAAATACAAGAACTCGTGGCCATAGG
>JAODKE010000001.1:20982741-21007228 GCA_026779605.1 Mormyrus hasselquistii | reverse complement strand
GTAAAAAAGATAGATAAGCCGCACCGTTGTATAAGCCGCAGGGTCCAAAGCAAGTGAAAATAGTAGCGGCTTATAGTTCGGAAATTACGGTATATATAGCCTTTTCTAGTTTTTTTTCCGTCCCTGGAGTCTTGTAAGGCCTGTTGATTTTCCTATGTGTGGTTATTATTAGGACCATTGCCCTCCAGGACCACAGGTTGCTAGTCCTTTGATAAAGATGCCCTACCGTGCAATCTGGGTGTTGGGTTTATTGCACCGTGATGCTCATTGTGACTCTGAGCTCTTACTGTGGCTCTTAATCCAGAATCCGAGAAGGATTTGAAACGGCTGGACCACATCTCCCAGCTCCCCCCCGAGGTTTTGCTGAAACTGTTCCAGTACCTGACCCCTGAAGACCTGGGCCGCTGCAGCCAAGTTTGCACTTCCTGGTCCCGCCTGACCAAGATGGGGTCGCTGTGGAAACACCTGTACCCGGTGCGCTGGGCTCGAGGTGAGAGGCTGATTAACTGGATGATATGCACAGCTGTGGATCTGCTTATACCTTGGCCTTGTAGATGCTGTAATGTTGAGGAGCATCAGTCACAGACTGCTGTCTGGCAAGCACACACAATGCTGAAATGTGTGACGTCTCTTCCAGGTGACTACTACTGCGGTCCCCCTGGGGATTTGGATGAGGAGCCCGATGAAGAATGGGTGCAGAGTCGTCAGGATGAGGGGCGGGCCTACCAGGAATGGGATGAGGATGCTGATGTTGACGAGTCAGGTGAGGAGCACCTAGGGGGCGCCATGCTGCCTTGTTTGAGCATAAGGCATCGTACCATACTGGAGGCATGGCGGTTTGGACTTGTGCCTTGAGAGATGGGGGGCTAAGTTACAGCCTTTATACACTTGGTTAAGGAAAATACTAATGAAATATAAGATTGTTTATATAAAAGTTTGCTGAGATTTGGTGGCATGCTGTGAAAGTATTTCTTTAGTTCTAGGATGATGCTTCACACCTATATTTGGAATATGTCCTTGGTTTTACCATAACAACCTTTCCAGGTACTGCTGTGCTCCAGCAACATTTGAAACAAGCTTGTGTCAAATTACTGCATTAATCCAAACCGATTTCAGTGGGATGAGGATGCCCGCCACTGCTTTACTAGCCCGCCACTGTCCACTTGGGAATCTGCCATCATGCCTTGCAGTTGCCTGCATTTCCTCATTCTACCACTGCTCACTCTGCAGAGGAAGCTGGAGCGGACTCTGTGGCAATCAGTGTGGTCCAGAGGGAGAAGAGGCTGCTGAATGGGATGATCCAGTACCTCCTGCCAGCCATTGGACCCTCCGTCAAGTCGATTGTCCTGGCGTACAGCTCCGCTGTCTCCAGCAAGATGGTAGCATAATTTTTCTATTATGTTTCCCTTAATCTTAATACCTCAGCCTGATTTGAACTTTTCACCACCTGTGCTGGTAGTGCTTGTCTTAACTGAGGTAGGAAACACTTATATTGACTTGTTTCTGCCTCTTCTTCTGGACCTAGGTAAATATGTTGCTTTTTGTAGCATTTATACTTGCACTATGTCATTGGTTTTATGGGATTTTAAAAAATCTGTGATGTGGTATGAACCATTTGCAGATTCTGTGCCTTTTCATGTTTGACTGTTTGACCTCGTGTGTGTGCCTAGGTACGGCAGATACTCAGCCTCTGTCCCAACCTTGTGCATTTGGACCTCACCCAGACAGACATCACAGACTCTGCCTTTGACAGGTGAGGCTGATCCCCATAAATGACATGTTGGATGTACAGTGCTGCCTTGTTAACATCTTTTACTCGAACACACAAGGCTGTGTGTGGAGTGAGATCAGTGTCAAATATACGAGAGCGCAGATGCATAGCTAAACTGAGCAAAACAGATACAAGCGCGCACTGTGCCGTTGAAACGCAGATAACAGCACTCGCTTCTCGCAACTTCGCGCTCGATTCACCGTTTTCTGCTCGCTTCTGAAGTCCCTGCGCACTTCGCAATTTTCTACTCGGTTTGTAATTTAAACAGGAAATTACGTCAGAGATTCAAGGTGTGGTAGCTGATTTCCGAGACTGTCGACTGAAAGTGCGCAAAAGGGTCTGGCTGCAGAATGTGCAATCTCAGCCATATGCACGCTCAGCTACTGACGTCAGGTGGTGATGGTGATGATGATGATGATGTTGAAAGCCCTTTATTGCTGATGCAATATACCATATCACAAGTACCAGTGAAATTGCGTTCATCACCCCGACCATACATATATACAAACACCATGCTCAGCCACAACGGGAAGTGCAACCAGAGAATTGTTTCCTAATTGCTAAGTTAGTGCTAATAAAGTGTAAAAATGGTACGTTTTCGAATTAGTCTTGCCAGTTATGAACGATATGAAATATTCTCAATCTGGCCTGTCAAAAAATTTTAAATGTTAGATTTTAAATACCAGATTAAGTTAATCAAGCTAAATGTTTGCATGTTATTCTTGTAATTATTAGCATCATGGCCGTGGTAGTGTAGCGAGATTTCCTGAGGCATTTGGTGGAGAATTTTATGTTGGGAAATCTGTGACTGACTGTGGTGCTCTTTGTGAATTCCCCCGCAGCTGGGAGAGTGTGGGTGCCTGTGGTCTCCTGGAGCACATTGACTTGTCAGGGTGCGAAAGGATCACAAACTTGACCCTGGAGAAGCTGTCCCTGGGCCTGGGGGAACTGGGAGAGCTGCACAAGCCTGAGGTGCCAATCAACCTGCCCGCGGGCCCCGACTGTGAGGGTGGAGTTGGGGCTCGCCAGGCCCTGGTCTTTAAGCGTGGGCCCGGGAGCCTGGTCAGTGTCCCTATGCACGTCTGGGTTCTGGACCCCGTGCCCCCTCCTGACATTGAGGATGTGGCCGAGTGGAGGCGCAGCCCCGATGGGAGAAGAGGGGCTCAACTCACCCCACCGCCTGTCAGTGGAGCGTGCTGCTGCAGGAGGCGGGGCTTCAGGACTAACAGCGGCACCTCGTGCTGGCCTCAGTATGTCACTATGGGGGAGTCAGCATGGTGTGGGCACTCTTCCTGCTGTGGGGTCTGGGAGGCCCCGAGGACTGTGGAGACACTCTGGGAGGCCCCCATGGGGCCCAGCAAGCTTCGGACTAAATGCCAGGGTCCTGGTGACCAAAGGACTAAAAACCCAGAGTCTCTCCGGCGGCTGCGTTTCCTTAGCCTCTCTGGATGCTTTCGTGTCACTGACCTTGGCCTGAGGTAAGACCCCCCATGTCCTAGGGTCTCCAAAGAGCTTGTTTTGTGGTAAGAGTTCCCCCCAAATCTGCACTGAGGCTGCATCTGAGGTCCCACTGTAGGGTGAATTTGTAGCTTTGCCTGTTCACAAACCCCACCCCCCAGGGGCCAATTTGGCAGGTGCCTCCTTCTTGTTTATAGTCTGTACCTTGGATTGGCCAGGTGTGGCAGTGTTTAAGCAAACTGGCTGCAGAGGTACTGTCTTTATACAAGTAACTAATCTGAATGCAGTTTGAAAGACAAACAGGTTTTAGAAAATGCATCTTTCAAAAACTCATCAGTCCCGGCCAGTTATAGATTGTTTTATTGTGGTGGACACACCTCTCCCACTAAACACAAGATAAGAGGGGATGTGATGGAATTTGAGTTGTGCCAATAATGCTGTTATCACTTTGGGTAATAAACATGTGAGCACCCACAGGGTAGATTTTATCACAATCTGTGACACCACCAAGCACCAAATGGTCCTGTATTATGTTTCATGAATTGGAGTGCTTTTGGTGTGACCTTGATGTGCTAACAATTTAACCTGTATGGTAAACAGCAGTTTGCTTTTTGAAACCAGCATGGTTTAAAACGTTTCTGTCAGTGTTAATTTCATTATTTGAACGTTCAGCCTGATTTGAATTCTCCAGGTTGGTATGTTTGTTTTCCCAAAAATTAGAATCAAACCATCTGGGGGTGTCCCATGAGGCGAAATTAACTTTGGTTTCGGTTTTTAAACTGGACAGAAGAACTTGTTAATCATATTTTTGGGATTCAGTTGGATGGTGCTAGGAATTGTGTTTCTACAGTGATAAATGTGTGTGTGTTTATCCTGAACCTTTAGCCTGGACTATGTGTGTTGCAGGCTGCTTTCTCAGCGTGGAGGTCTTCCTCACCTAAAGCATCTCAACCTGTCTGGCTGCCTCCTCATCACAGGGATGGGGCTTCAGGAACTCGTGTCGGTCTGCCCCTCCCTTGAAGACGAGCACTTCTACTACTGCAACAATATCAATGGTAACGCAGTCTCTCTTATACTACCTCACTCTGTAGTAGGCTTTTTCCAGAACTGTACTCCAATGATCACGCATTCACTCACACACACACTTGCCAATCAGTGCTGTGGTTATCGGTAGGGGGAAAAGCCAACAGATGAAACGGTGTGGTGCTGATGACCATGGCTGTCTGGTGAAGTGTATATAGTGTAATACTGCTTAGTGTACACTTCTCCCAGTGCACACTAGTGAAGCTGTATGTATTGGGCAAATGTACCGTGGGCAGTCAGCAACAACACACACAGTTGAATCAGTGTTTTGTGCATTTACTTAAGCAAAATTACTTAAGATGTACTTGAGCAGGATTCTGTTACAAACAAATGGGCTGAGTATACTAATGTACATACAGGACACAGCCTTTGGGGGCAAAGGGCAGGACTGCTTTCTGTATCTAAAGACCATTTCTACTCCACTCAGGCTACAGAATATGGCCGTCTGATGAATATGTGGGTCATTTGTTATTGATTCCACAGTCAGTATATTCAGTGGTTTCTTGATCATCATCCTTCTAACAAACAGTATATGTACTTTAAGCATGTTATGCTTACTATAGCTATGGTACATTTGGATTTCACCGCCTCCTCTTCGGATTCTCCCAACCCCCCGGAGTTAACAATGGTGTTTGGCAGAAGTGTTTCTTGTAATGTGGCAGCTGTACTTAATGTTCTGCGTGCTTTCATGTGTCTGTTCCCCTTATCGAAATGTAATGCCTCATTTAACAGCCCCTTTGTAGCATGCAGAAAAGGTGGCATTTAAAGGTAAGTAATGCCCGCGCTACAGGAGCAGCAAATCCTTAAGGGTAAAGGTCAGGTTCAGTCTGAATTATTTGATGAAACTGCCTTTTGTTATGCAGGGTTATCAGTTTGCTGATATCTTTTAATTAGTTAGATGTAAACTTTAAAATCAGATATGAAGATCCTTTGTCCAGCTTCATACGCATCATTTTATAGTAGCAGCAGTTGAAGCATCTGACCTATGATATGATGGCTGCATGGTTTGATCCAAGGATGGGAACAGTTTCTCACTGCTAGCTAAACATTTCCAAATTTAGGTATTTTATTTCAAAGCAGATTTTTTTTTTCCAGTAATATGGCAGAAGTTGAATTGGATGCTCTGGGTATCATGTTTTTACTTATCAGTCTGTACATCTCAGGATGGCTGTTTCCCACAGCTGCTAGTTCAAATTCTGCTACACCGCAAAGTGGTAGAGCCTAACTGTGCTGTTCTTGCCTCTGTTTCCCTCTCCAGGACCCCATGCCGACACAGCCAGCGGCTGTCAGAACCTGCAGTGTGGCTTCAGGGCCTGCTGCTGCTCAGGGGAGTGAGCCCCGCCCCCTGCTTGGCATAACTCCCCTCTCATTGGCTCCTCACTTGCACTTTAACCTAGGAATATCATTTGCTGTCATTTCTCACCTTCTGCTGTTTTCATCTGTGAAACAAGACAAAATTGTTACCCTGTTATCCTGTCCCCCAGATTTTACATCCTTCAGTCATGGCAGGGGAAGGGGAGAGCAAACTAGTTTATTTCCCTTCCCTTTTAAATTTTTGACTTGTTTTACTTGCAATGTTCCAAGTGTGATGGTTTGAGTCTGTCATTTATGTGCATAACCAGTGCTGCAGTATTTACCACGTTACTATGGGTGGACATGGAATTAGGTGGGCTCACTCCTCGCTGCTTATGGTTTCGGGTGATTTGAACTCATTCTGTTTCACGCTGATTGGAAGCGTGAGCCTCCTTTCACTGTAGTTTCCAGGGGGAAAAAGTAAATGTACGCTTACTGACTAGAAACCAAGAAAAATGAGAAATAGTAGAGCCTTAAGTAAAGAAACAGTTGCCATTTTAGCATTTGTGTTGTACTCTGAGCTAAGTTGGTATGTTAGCAGTTTTTGGAGGTATGTGATTGGATAAGGGTGAAGGATACTGCACCCATCTCCATAGCTTTTGAAGGTAAATGAAACTGTACTGGAGGACAACTGGCCTGAAGTCTGAGTGCCCTTAAGTTCTGTTTTCCCTCTACAGATGTTCTGTTCAAGGTGTCCGGGCAGTAGTCATTCATTTTGTATTGATCAGCTATGAATAAAACCTAGGTAGTTAGGTGGAACTTGAATAGAGGTCAGTCCTCAGAGGAAAAGTGGGGTTGGGCCTCTTTGTTCTAACAAAAATATGGGCAACAGGCTTCATTGTTCTGTGTCAGAATTCCTTGTTACTCCTGGACTAATCTGTGAATTTTGGTCTAATCAAGGTGTTTAAGAGAAATCTGTGTCCCTGAGGTTTTTTTTTTTTTTTTATCCACCACCTCTGATGGAAATAGGAAAATAGGAAGCAGATTTTGCTGGGAACTACATTTGCTTGTTCAAATAAATATTGCATGATAAATTTGCTTGAGGGGAAAAGTCCTCAAATACAGAACAATAAAAGTATCTTGATTTAAAATGTTCGTATTTGAATGCTATGAGGAGGAAAAGAATTTTATTAGAATTTTAGGGAAAATGGGATATAGTCCTGCTTGTTAAAGTACTGCTTTAATCATTGTATTAAATAGTTCTATTACAAAAAATGGTTACATAATATCAAGCCCAAGTCATCTGGTGCGGACAAGTGAGGCCAGGTACACCCAGACCGAGAGCACACTGCTGGGGTAGGGGTGGACATAGACTGCAAGGGCGAACTCAATGCTGGGGGCTTCAACGTTGTGCACACCTGTACTGTAGACCATTTCCACAAGGGGACGCAATTCTGAGAAGGCCATGTGTAGGGGGAACCCTGAGATCTGTGGATGGAATTGAAAGTCATGGCCTTGTTGCATATTGTGGCTGAAACCCCCTACATGCTGGTTGAGTTGATCAGCTCCAAAGATATACTGTTATGGTACAGAACCAGTCAAGTCTAGATACCTACTGAAAATCATTTGTTTTTTTCAACAAGATGACAATACTGACCTGGCCATGGTTATGTAATATGTACTCTCATGAAGGAGGAAAGTGATGGAATACTAGCACAGATGACCTGGCCCTCACAACCCCGAGCCTAAACCCTTTAGAGCTGGAGTGAAGAGTAAAAGCAAGGAAGCCAAGTTGGGCCCAGAATGTAATTACCAAGAGAAGTGTTCAACATTTGATGTTAATTGCGCGGAGGTAGCTTACTATAAGCTGAATAACAGCTTAGAGGAAAAACGCAATAAAACAGGCATTCAGACTTTTGACTGGTACTGTAGCTAATAACAAAGGGAAGCTGATCACACCCTTGGAATCTCAGGGGCCTCCATTTGAAGCAGCACCCTTCCCAGACTCACCCTGTAGTCACCCAGCAAGTTGTGCAGCTCCAGCCGGTGCTCCTCACCCACGTCCCTCCCACCACTCAGCTCCAGCTTGGGCAGGAAGTGGCGTAGCGTTGAGGTGCAGTAACGATTCCAGCGGGTTGGATGCCGGGGCCGCCACTCCATGATCTTCTCTTTCAGAACTTTTTCGATCCTGTGAGGTGTGGTGTAAAGAACACGTTTCCTCCTTTTTCCAAAAAATCAGTTATGTGAATTAAGATGAAGATCCTGTGCCTTGTGGTGGAAAAAGCAATAAGCCCAAACCAAATCTTGGATGATCCTATGCAAGTAAAATAGCTATTCTATATAAAAGGGAATAGGTTGGTGGCATTTGAATGCAGGTTTGAGTATGTGATTGCGCATGAGTCTCACCTGTCCTGTAGCTCAGCAGCAGCTGTCTTGTCTGGTCGATTGTAAGCTATCTCCTCGGGCTGCCAAATAAAAAGGCTGGCATGAAATAGCAGTTGAGACTAGACCTAGCAGCCCCAGTCTGACACAAAACTGAGGTGTTGCATATTGGCACCTGTGGGTGATTTTTCGTTATGTATCAGCATAAAGAGCACAGCCATTTGACAGACAGTTGAAATGAGGTTCAGTCTAATTGATGCATCTATATGCTGAGGAATCTTAGGGCCAAGAGAGCTGGAGGTTGTGGAGATGGGCAGTCCTATGCGGATAATTGTTAGACCTGCCTGCTGTGGAAGGACGTCCATGCAATGCTGATCAAAGGTCGGAAATCGGAAGCTAGCTGTTTAGGGCTGTGTGTCCCTGTGCCTCCTTACCTGCACGCTGGAAAGCCCAGGATTAGGAAAAGCCCTGGAGAAGAATGGTTTCCAGAGTTTAGACTTAGTGACATCAAAACTCATTCTCATTGGGGCGTCATAGGGCTGCAGGTTGAACCACACCTGTGTACCAAAAATAAAGAACAATCTATATGGGTGAGGTAACCATATAGATGCAAAATATACAATCTAAAATCCAACTATTAGCTGATAACCATAGGAGGTATAACTCTTGGATGTCTTGCAACATTCTCAATACACCTACAGGCATGATGTTCAAAAATCTTCCTGCTGGAAATTCTCTGTCATACCCACCTCTATCGAGGTAGCAGGTACTTACATTGTCAGCATTTATCAGGCAGCCCACAGTCTGAAGAGGGCAGAAGGTATCATACTGGCCATAGTACTGGCCCTTGCTGGGATCCCAGATTACGTAGTGCCCTTGTTCATAGGTCAGCACGTATGCTGTGGGACCCTGAGGTTGGAGAAATTAGTTTTAGGGAGAGTTCCTTGGAGTCGCAATAGGCTTGCTGTATCCAAACTCAAAAACTTGACGTCCATGTAGTAAGTTCCCAAACTTGATGTTTTGTCAAAGGTTCTATAACCCACTCTTCCAACATTTGTCTAACCAAATGTCAAGTTATGAGACTGTCTGCCATTATCTCTAAAAACCCAGGCCTCCACCCACCTCCGGAACTGCTGTGCCGATGATGAGCCACGTCTTCTTCTTCATGAACAGGAAGTAGTTGCACAACAGTACAGCGTGTTCCTCCTCATCACCTGCCAGCAATGTCAGGAATTGCTAAGGGATAGCAAAAGGACAAACCTTTGAGTGAAAAGTTATAATTCATCATTTGGGGCTGTTTATCCCTCAGAACTTGCCGTTCTGCAAGTACTTCGTCCATTGCCAACAATCTATATTGTGTGTAGCACTAATTTCTGTTTGACCATCAAACTTCCAGATGGTGAGAATTCACTCACGTCACAGGTGCTCCAGATGTCGCAAATCCCAGCAAAGGAAACACTGTCTGGCAGTGAGGGAATGAGGGAGACATAGCGTGCCACCAGTTCCTTTGGGTTTTGTGGGTGGGTGAGAGGGTGGGGGAAATCATATGGTCAGGATTTTTCATGCTTTTCAGTAGTATCATCTAGAACAATTGCCCAGTCACCCAGAACATTTCAACAAATTCCCATCAATACTCATACAAAGATTCAGAAGCAGACCAGGCCAGAACATTTTTACAGGCTTGTAACTAGGCAGTGATCTACATAGTTCACAGAAGATTAGCGCCTCCTACCATGGTTTCTTGGGGGCTGTTAGGAAAAGCATCCAGCAGCTCCTGTGGTGGGCTCAGAGCACGGATGTAGCGGGTGACAAACACAGCCTTCCCATTGATGTCAATGACCGTGGTGATGCAGGGACGGCTGGGAAAACACAGAGCTGCATCCTGCTGGAAGACCACAGCTGCTTGTAACAGCCTTTCTTCCTCTTGGGTATCAAACTGCAGGAATGGGGTAGTAGTCAGAGTAGTCACAGTCAGATGGTATCACAGCTTAATAGGCTCTGCTACAGATGTTCAGTTCATAAGTTTTTGTAGACCCAAATGGGAACCTCGAGTATTGGCTCCTAATGGCACTGAAATACCACATTTTGCTGCGGTTGTGCTACTGAACAGCTGCATGCAAATGAAGCAGTGTGCCAGTGAGCATTATGTATGTAGCATGTAGGTGCACCAATCAGCACTTTTCTGTTGAAGGTTATAAAGCAGTGAAGAACTTCATCAATTTCCATGACAGACATTAAGACTAAAAAAAAATAGTCCACCAATCAGTGAACCAACAGTAACGATCCATCGGTCTACCAATCAGCGAGTAAGGAATCATGGAACTGCAAGAAAACCCGACCAATACGGGGGGCTGTTTTCTGCTGATCTAAGAGAGTTACCTTGATCTCCTTCATCTAATTATGGCAGCAGAACAGTAGAAATAGAACAACATGAGAGATGTGATAACAGCTACCAACTATTTCAGACTTCCCAGCTAAACATAACAGAAATACTGCACATATTAAGTAATGCAAGAAAACACAGCTTTACTAAAGATTACAGTCCACTGTATTACTGAAGTCACAGACGCAGAAAGCTTAACACAAAGAAGAGGCTTACTCTTTCCCTGACACACTCCCCAGGGATGAGCTGAGGCTGGATGGTGATGAAGAGGGTGATGAAGGAGCCCTCGCTCAGGCAGCGCACTGCGTCATAGCCTCCCTCGCTGGCCAGACTACGCTCCTTACTATAGCCTAGAAGCACGGCTGGGCTCTGAATCTTGAACGTGCCGTCAATCTGCACGGCCAGCACAAAATCAAGTAACCAATTAAAGCAACCCATTAGTTATTCAATTACCCATAAAACCTATTAGTCAACCATTAATCATACAATAATAGTCCTCAATAAGTCCCATAATGGAATATTTAACAGTATTCTGTAGATATATTGACTCAATTATCTCAGCGTTATCAGTCTGCTTGTACCGTTAAAAAGGATCTTCTCAGAGTTGAGTGAGTGTATGATAGAGTGTCTTACCCTTGACTGGAGGTAGACGGTGCTGAAGGGAATCTTGACAAAGCCAAGCCAGTGCCTCTCGATTCGTGTATGCACAGAACTGCCTCGCTCCCGCTCATCCTGTGGAAATGGGTCTATGTGTCCATATCAAGAACCAATGCCCCTACTGAATAGTAGTGTTTGGATTCAATCACGGGTGGCTATTATGTACAACCTGTCTTTAACAAGCAAATAACTGTTTTATTGGAAAGACCAGACCAAAGACCGAGTATCTACGGCAAGAATCTCAAACTCAAATAACCTGGAGACCATGGGCTAGGAGGTCAATCAAATTGGTGAGCCAGATTTAGTAATGATTAAAAAAAGACGTTGTGCTCAGGATCTAGCCTGCAAGCCAATACTTTGACTCTTCAAGAATATTAATAATAATAAAATTTTATTTACTTTTAATTAAAACAAATCTCAAAGTAATCTACAAAGTAAGACATAAAAACAACAAAAGAAAAAAAAAAACATTTTAAAAAGTATCAACAGTTGAAATAAAACCTGCAGCAAAATATGAAGGGAAAGCCTTTTTAAAAAGGTGGGTTTTTGGGCCACGTTTAAAAGTGTCCATGGTCTGCAGTGCCCTCAAATGAACTGAGAGTGCATTCCAAAGACATGGAGCGGTTGAGCAGAAGGCCTGATCCCCCACTGTGCGGAGTGTAGTCCTAGGGGTTTTAAGGAGATAGGAGGAGGAAGAACAAAGGGAGTGTGAAGAAGAGGTCTGAACAGTGATGACATCTTTGAGGTAAGAGGGGGCAGTTCCATGAACACATTTATGGGTGAGGAGTGAGACGGGGAGCCAGTGAATTGTCTTGAGAATTGGAGTGATGTGGTTGAATTTTCGGACCCTCATCAAAATGATAGCAGCACTGTTCTGGATGTGCTGGAGTTTTTGAATGTTCTTACTAGTTGTGCCGATAAGAAGTGCATTGCAGTAGTCCAGCCTGGAAGAGACAAAGGCGCCTCAGCATCTGCAAAGGTCAATGAGGGACGTAGTTTGGCGATGTTTTTGAGATGAAAGAATGAGGTCTTTCACAGCTGTTGGATGTGGGTTTCATAAGTGAAGTGGGGGTCCATTTTTACACCAAGATTGGTGATAACCAAGGATAATGGAATATCTTGATTAGAGAAAGTGATACTAGTGATGGTGGAAGTGTGAACCTGGTGTGGAGTGCTGACTATAATAGCCTCCATCTTGGAGTTGTTAAGCTGAAGAAGTTCATCCACGCCTTTACTTCCTCCTGGCATGTGGTGAGAGCTGCAGTTTGCAAAAATGTTTTCAAATAAAGCTGCGTGTCATCAGCTTAACAGTGGAAAGATAAACCATGTCTGGTGATAATGTGACCGAGGGGAGGCACGTATAAGGTGAAGACAGTTGGTCCTAGTACCAAGCCTTGGGGAACACCGAAAGTAACAGTGTGGGAATCAGATGTAGCTTTTCCCAGAGCGACATACTCGGTTCTCCCTGATAGAAGATGAATCAATTATAAGAGTCAGAGAGGCCAATGGTGGTATGTAACCGGCGCAATAGGATGTTGTGGTGGACGATGTGAAAAGCGGTGGACAAATCCAGAAGAATAAGAAGGGAAGGAGAGCCACCATCAGCAGTCATAAGCAAGTCATTTGTCACCCTTACAAGTGCGGTCTCTGTGCTGTGGCCTTGACGAAAACCCGACTAAAATGTTTCATATAAACTGCTGAGATGATTATGAAGACAAGCTGCCACTACTTCTTCCAGCACTTTTGAAAGAAATGGGAGGTTTGAGATGGGTCTATAATTAGCTAGATTATCTGGATCTAGTGTGTGTTTTTTAAGAAGTGGCTTAATGATAGCAGTTTTTAATGCATGGGGAACAAAACCAGCCTGAAGAGAAAGGTTTATTACCTGGGTAAATAATAGGGCTGATGGCAGCAAGATTAGACTTTAACCAGTGCTGTGGGAAATGAGTCCAATGCAGAAGTAGACGGTTTCATCTTTGTGATGATGACCTCAACCTGCTTTGTGGCAGTAGAGGTAACTGGAAGGACTGAATAGTCCAGGCTCATGCCATGTTTCAGTAAGGCATAGGAGATCTAGTTCCTTTTCAATGATGTGATCCTGTATGAAGGATACTTTGTTTGACAAGGACTGTGTATTAAAAAGTTCAACTTTGACCAAAAAAGGGACAGCAAATTGTTGTAGCGGCTGGAGCACAGTCAGATCCACTCATCCATCTACCGCTTATCTGGGGTCCGGGTCGTGGGGGTAGCAGCTTCAGATATAAGAGATATAATCCCTCCAGCGAGTCCTGGGTCTGCCCCGGGGCCTCCTCCCTGTAGAACATGCACCCGGGTAGCCGCCCAGGGGGCATCCGCACCAGATGTCCAAATCACATCAACTGGCTCCTTTCGACGTGAAGAAGCAGCGGTTCTACTCTGAGGCCCTACCGGATATCCAAACTTCTCACCCTATCCCTAAGGGAAAGCCCAGACACCCTACAGAGAAACCTCATTTCGGCCGCCTGTATTCACGATCTCATTCTTTCGGTTATTACCCATAGCTCATGACCATAGGTGAGGGTAGGGACAAAGATGGACTAATAGATGGAGAGCTTTGCTTTTTGGCTCAGTTCTTTCTTAGCTACGACGAACCGGTTAAGCGCCTGCAAAACTGTAGACGCCACTCCGATTCCTCTATCCAGCTCCCGATCTCGCCTACCCTCACTCGTGAACAAGACCCCGAGATACTTGAACTCCTCCACTTGAGGCAGTACGTCTTCCCTGACCCGAAGAGGGCAATCCACCCGTTTCTGGCTGAGAACCATGGTCTCGGACTTGGAGGTACTAATTCTCATCCCCGGCGCTTTGCATTGGAGATCCCCAGCAGATGAAGCCAACAGGACAACATCGTCTGAAAAAAGCAGCAAGGCAATCCTGAGGCCACCAAACTGGACACTCTCAACACCCTGGCTGCGCCTAGAAATCCTGTCCATAAATATTATAAACAGGACCGACGACAAAGGGCAGCCCTGGCGGAGCCCAACCCGCACTGGGAACACGTCCGACTTATTACCGGCAATGCAGACCAAGCTTCTGCTCCATTCATAGAGGGACCAAATCGCCCACAACAGTGGGCCCCGGACCCCATACTCCTGAAGCAGCCCCCACAGAGCACCTCGGGGAACCTAGTCGTAAGCCTTTTCCAAATCCACAAAACACATGTAGACTGGATAGGCAAATTCCCAGGCCCCCTCCAGCACCCTCGCAAGGGTATAAAGCTGGTCCAGTGTTCCACGGCCAGGACAAAAACCACATTGTTCCTCCTGAATCCGAGATTCGACTATCGATCTCACTCTCCTCTCTAGTACCCCGGAAAAGACTTTCCCAGGTAGGCTGAGAAGTGTGATCCACCTGTAGTCCCCCTTTTTAACCCCGGTCTGCCAATCCAATGGCATTGTCCCTGACCTCCACGCACTGTTGAGATGGCGTGTCAGCCACGACAGCCAAACAACATCCAGAGCCTTCAGGTACTCTGGGTGGATCTTGTCCACTCCCGGGGCCCGGTCACCA
This sequence comes from Mormyrus hasselquistii, assembly GCA_026779605.1. NCBI lineage: Eukaryota > Metazoa > Chordata > Actinopteri > Osteoglossiformes > Mormyridae > Mormyrus > Mormyrus hasselquistii. The sequence continues at coordinate 20,992,652 of JAODKE010000001.1, read as the reverse complement.
CGCAGCTCACAAACTACCCTGGCCACCTCAGCCCCAGTGATGGGCAAGCCCCCCCCCAGCATCCTGAGGCTCTGTGCCCTCAGATGTCTCAAAGGCAGTGTGTGTAGACGTATCTGAGGCAGGGTTGAGGAGGTCCTCAAAGTATTCCTTCCACCTCCGGGTGATGTCCCCAGGTGAGGTCAACAGCACCCCCTCCCCACTATAAACAGTAGGAACTAGGAGCTGCTTCCCCCTTTTCGGCAAAAAAGGCAAAACATTTAGGCAATATTTAGGTAAAACTGTATAAAAACGGCAGGAAAAAACAGCAGGGAAAGCGGCCAGCATCCTTCATAGAGCTTGTACGTCTAATTAGTTGACCAGGGCATTAGCTATCCCAATGGAGATGACGACGTGTCTTCAAATCTAGTTTTACCCTTGGGGTGAGTAAATTCTCCAATTAGCCCTGCGAGGGTGAAGTTCCCCAAGCTCTTCAGTAAAGCTTGACCCAAGTGACCAGTCAAGACGTTTTTGGACTCCACACCAAGGGTAGTCTGAAGGACTACTGTGTGTGTTTAGGGGGATGGGGGTTCAAAGCTGATTTAGTTGCTATCAATGTTGAAACCAAACACAACCCCTTGTTCCACACTGACCTCTGTTATGTCAAACACCATCTCATCGAAGATGTTTATGAAGACCTCGTCCTTCATTGACTGGAGGCTAGATGTGCTGTAGTCACCGTTGGGGGCACTGCAGGGAAGCAGGCAGTAACAATGCTGGGAGCAGATATTTTAGCCTCCACAATTCATTTATGCAGAACTGAAATATGGAAATTTTCTCAATTTGCAAGATATATTCAGATGTTATTTTTTTAAGGAATGGAAAAATATCAGAAGGATGAATTAAGTACAAAAGAACCAAGACCGATCAGATTATGCATTTACATGTTTGTTCTTTTTTAATCTTATATCCCAATGCTTCAAAATGAATATTCAATAATAAAAATAACATTTTGTTCTATATATCCTCTATATACCCAAAACAAAATTCAATCACTTGCACTGTGAATTTGTTCTTCAATAATTTTACCCTTCCGTTATAAACTCAAGAGTTAGATATGTTCTCTAATTGCATATCCTGAGCCTTTCCTTCCGTCCCATTTCACATCACACAAATCATGTCAAGGCTGAATTTTTCCATACGCTGATATCACACATACCCTGTGAACTATAACCATTTCAATTACTGATGTCATTAATATGCTCTAGGGAGGCATCAAAGAGGAAAAGCCTATTCCAATGAGTTTTCATGCTCGCTACATGTGCAGACTTTTTATTCCACATGACATATTGCACATAATTTTGTCCAATGGAATGTGCATCTGGGGCAGATAACACATTTCAAGCATGTGAATAGCAGTGCTGGCCCTTAGGCTACACTGATAAGAGGTTCCGGAAGTGTTCCTCGCATATCTCGTTTCTACCAAAATGGAGTTGGCAATGGGTTGGTTCTTGCTTAGTGCCTTTTGAGAACCTACCTGTGTTTCCACCGGTTTCATACAAGACCAGAATGCAATGTTAGGTCAGTGGAAATGAGAATAAAATAAAGGCTCATGTGAATTCTGTTTGTTGGATTTATTTTGATCGGTTTGGTATTTAAGTTATTATAAGCTGTTTAAGTAATCGATGCACTGTCTCCATTACCAGTTCATACAGGAGCCCAGAACTGTCAAAAAACACTTCTTCATGCCTGAAAATGTCAGTTTTTCTATGTCTAACTCTAGCCTCAATTTGCTAAGCCCTAATTTGGTGGCCTTTGGATGGAAAAACAGGCTGTTGCAAAGTAGGAAATATGCTACTAATGCAAGCAAAAGTGTGATTTCCCCTCCTATAGGGTCCCTGAACCATCATAAAAACGCATTCTAACGCCAGGAAAAGCCATACATTTTCTGTCATCGCTGTTCCTTCTTCTGAGTTGAGCTTTTCTGTGGTGGTGTGTTAAAGCCATTTTTTTCTTGCCCAGGGCCATTTTTTTGGTGGAAATGCGCAGAATCCGTTATAGATTAGAAAAACGCCCAGCACCAGCTCTGGCACCGCGTTTGTGGAAACAAGACAACATCACAGTGTTGCATTCTACCTGAAGGGCAGCTCCAGCTCCTCATTCCAACAGGGGTTGGGACCATCCGCAGTCGTGGTCTGGCATACCGTCCTCTGGAATGACACCTCCACAAAAGGCCGGATCTGTGACTAGAACATATATACATTTCACGTGTATTTAAAGTTACCTTTATTTAAATCAATCTAATGCAATATCAGGAAACACAAATGTTTGCAATCGGTAATATAATTTGGACCACGAAAGAAATACACAAGAGGATATGTATCAAGTCCCATACTTGACTGAGAGGCCAGTCGCCCCCCTGCAAGGCATTCTGGGATGACTGTCCAGCTGCAAATGGCTCTTTATAAGACCGTGCCGACTTGGACGCCACTGCGGGTTTGCTGGAATTTCAAGTGGCAACAGTCAGAGAACCATAGAAGTACATGATTGCTGACCAGGATTAATTATGTTGGAAGAGATGTGGTAATGCTATCTAGAGAGTGACTGAAGGATGTTGATGATGTTATACCCAAAGAGATACTTATAGATGGAGTAACATCAGTGTCATACCTGGACAGGGGTTTACGGACGGGGATGTCATAGGCTCGGATGATGTTGACGAGGACCTTGATATCCCCATCAGACAGGTTCTGGGCGGTAACCTTCTTCCTCTCCTTCCTCTGTGGTTTCAGGGGGCGCTTGGGTTCAGCTAACTTGAACAGGTTGAGGCCCAGAACCCTGATGGTCAAATGTGGGCTGTTCATTTCTGGTTTCCAACATCCACTCAGACCACATATACTAGGTTAGCTTTATCAGATGTACTGAAACAGTATTAAAGGGTTTAGCCTCAGAAAAAAAAAAAAACAATATTTCATCTTATCTAGTAGTTACAACAACGGCAACACCTAAAAACACTTGGAAAATACAGGTTCAACAATAATGGCACCACTTCACTGAGAGACTAGACAATAACACAGCTAGCAAATGAATACTACAGAAGGAAAGGACCAAAAAAGGAGACAAATTCTAAACAAGGTATACAAAGAGGGCAGAAAATGAGCCTTCTCACATACCCAGGGCTCGTACCACTAAATAAATGGCAAAGCAAACCCAGGAAAACAGAAGAAAAACAAGAGTGAAACGGGTTAAATTATGAAATACTGCACAGCATAAAATAAAAAGTCAAACAAATACAAAAAACAAGAGTGCAGAGAGCAAGCAGTGACAGACATTTCTAAAGGGAAAACGAAGCATTTCAGCTCAAATAACTGGGGATGACTATACTGGTAAAAGATTCAGTAAACATATGTACCCCTTGAAGGCATTGTACCGCAAAGGTTCCTTTGTTTGTTGAGAGTTGAAAAAATGTCATTTTAACCTTTAAAAAGCATTACTGTGTGGCTGTTTAGCACTTTTCTGATATTTACAGGTTTGGTACTGTCATTGATACTCCTGGTGCTTTCAAAACAAATCTTAAACACTGACTGTTTGAACGTAGGGACATTAATGGGGCTTCCAAACTAAAATAAGATGATAACCAAAACTGCTATCCTGCCAGTTCCTGGGAACTGGAACACAGAAGAGTCTGTATCAGAATGGCGAGAATGATGGGAACATAGCAGAAAGGTTTGCTGAACATTACCCAATGCTGGGAACCTCATCCTCCTGGACCAGATCAGACAGAATGAAGTGGTGTTTGGAGATCAGGAAGCGGTTCACAACAGACTCCCGTACCTAGGAGACGTAAAGAGTAACGCGTGTTGAAACTTGATTGAAAGAGACACACATGGAGATGAGAAGCTAATGACAAAGATCCCATCAGGGGAAATGCTAGGATATTTTTAAGGTGGGGCCCATAAGCCAATGATACATTTTGAATCAGTCAGTTACATGGGAAGAGGCACTATGGGACCAATCAGCTTTCAGCTGGGGCTACTGACCCTGTTGCCCCACCCCTTTATAGACCCTGTTCTTCCTATTGAGAGTTTTAATAATAAATTACTCTTGTGTACCAAGGTATACCTCAAAATGTTTTTAGTTACTTAAGGACTAAGTGAAAGGAGGAAGGGTGAGAAAATGAGGGAAGAAGGAAAGATGAAAGCTTGGAGTTAAATTCCAGCCCCATGTGTCCTGCTGTTACCTTCTGCAGGTACTTGGCCACAAGGGCCCTGTGTGCATCCAGGTGATCCCTGGTGTCAATGATTTCTCCTTCCTGCAGTCTCCTCTCATAGTCCTTAGATGATCAGGGGATTAAAGGGAAAAAAAAGCTTATTAGCAAAGCGACAAAGTTGGGTACACTGAAAACCCCCCTAAAAACGTGATGCATTTTAAGACCTGACTAAGAACGACTTCAACACCAGACCACAGCTCACCTGAAAGACCTTCTCGGAAACCTCACGCTCCACAGTGGGGATGTTCTTGTAGTTGCGGAACTCTGCCACCTCCTGGCTCCTCAGCGTCAGTAGCCGGAATCTCCTGGATCTCTGTAGCTCCTCATCAGTCACGAAATTAAATTCCTCCTGAAGCTGCTCTAGGCGGAAGTAGTCAGGCACCTGCATGGACCCACTGCTGGCTACCTGTGCGAAAAGAAGAGGGAAGCTTCTGGATTCAGTTCATATATTTATGGTTTAGGCTATGCACCCTCTGGTGTAGGTGATGCATCCTTCCAGCAGGTCTCCATAAAGATTATGGGTAACTTTTCTTACAGTTAGTAGCTGCATAAGCATAGCGTTGCTGGGGTCGTTTGGGTCAAGCCTGGATTCTGCTGCCCACTTGCTCAACTTCTTCATATCACTCAGGGCCGATGCTCCAATGCAGGCGATGGCATCCATTTGCCTCAGACCACTAGGGGGTGCCAGATGTTACATCAGTTACCAAATAATTAAGTAGGATTCTAGGGAACTGATGCCGGACCCCTTAATGACATTTTTCCCAAATACAATCCATCCAGCTGTATGATGGTGAAACTTAACTTTTTCCTCATATAGCAGCTGTATTTATAAATACATATTTACCTCTTATGAATCAATATTTGAAATTTTAAGTAAAATTTCTATTATAGTGTTTCACAATTCAATAACTCCCCAGACAGTCAACATTTTTGTTCCCTCCCAGCTCTCAACCAATCCAGAACACCTAATACCTTGTAAAGGTGTTGGGAGCCGGGTAGGAGCAAAAATGTGGACTGTCTGGGGGTCCCTGAGGAATGGGTTGAGAAACACTGCTGTATTATGTGGTGCTGGGGATACCTGCGGACACCCCATGGCTGCTGGGAGGTGGGCGGGGCCAGGGGGATGTCATTCTTGTCCACGGCCCAGGAGATACAGCAGGACGCCTTCCCGGAGGTGAGAAGAGTGAGTTTGTTGCTGCCATCTACCTCAAAGGAGAATGGTACATCTGGGAGAGGAGAGACATGCGATGAGACAGCACATGGTTCATGAATGTGAGGTAGAGATGGTCAGGGTTGGGCGGCTATCCATACCACTGCCGACACCCTCGTGGTCAAAAGCCACCCTCTGGCTGCTTCCAAACTCTAGCTCCTGGAAGGGGGCGGAGCCTGTCAGGACAGTGGTATCTGGGAGGGGCACAAATACCTCTGCCAGCAAGGAGGAGGAGGAGCCCACCACCTCAAACACCTGTACGCAGGGAGGAAGGAGGACAGGCAGAGAAACAGACTGATATAAGGGGTCATAACATAAGTGATCTTCACATTCTGTATCACAGATCTAGCTTGTTAACCACTACTCTGCCTGCCATCCTCCACTGGCTTTACTGGGTATAGAATGGATATCAACTCAGTTACATCTATGACAAAAGGTCATTTTTGTTGCTATCATTATTTTATATACAACTTCTGCCGCTCTGGCCATTAGATAAACTGCGAAAGGTGTAGGTTGGCGAATGCAGAAGAGACGGAAGGTAAACTGAGGTACTTAATGCCAATTTGTGTATCTCTTTTATTTTATTAAATTTTACCTCAACAAGTCCTGCCAGAGAATATCTAGATTCCACTGCTTTCTGGTAATGAACTTTACTTGCCTCTTATCCCTGAGCTATGGACCACGTCACTCTCTGCTTGGGTCCTTTCTGAACCTAACCTCCCTGATGAGTTTGGCAGAACAGCACCTAATGTTAAATCCTTTAGACAGGAATACACTATCATGAAAAAATTCACACAGCTTGGGTGGATATATGTACAGCTCTGGAAAAAAAAAGACCTCAGGACAATTTTTTGTTTCACTCATTTCTCAATTTATGGATGTGCATCTGTGTAAAATACACATTTTATTGCAAACTGAAGTCTGGTACTTCCCTGCTTCTCATTAATGAAGGGCTTCTTCCTTGATTTATGGGACTTCAGACTTGCTTCTAGGAGCATGATACAAACTGTCCAAGCAGTGCAGTTCAAGCCTGCACATAATGTTTCCCATTCCTTTGGAAGGTCAGTTGACGTCATCCTGCGATCCATGCTGGATAATCTCTGGCATCGGAAAGTTGCTTCTGCCCTCTACCTGGCTGATTTCTGGTCATTCCCAGTATCTCCTACTTCACCTTCCTCTTGTGTACTGTGGCCCAAGATATTCTGAACCTGGAAACAACCTGCTGCTCAGTGTAGCCATCTGCCAGCAGAACCAGGATTAAACCAGTATTTATAAATGCAGACTTATTTAAAAATATAGAGTGGTCTTTTAATTTTTTCTAGAGCTGTAATTTTTTTGAAACAGACTTTTGTCCTAGGCAACATATTTTTTTGAGAAAGCAGTGTCTGACAGTCTCAGGAGCAATTAGGGACTAAGGGTTCAAGGATACAAGGACTAATCACTCTGCCAACGCTGGGATTTTACCCAACAACCATCTGATCACAAGCACAGTGTCCCACCCCACTGAGCCACATACCACCTCCATTTAAATTTTGGATAGGGTACAGCTTTCTCAGATATGACTCTGACCTGCAGCCGGACACTCTCAGGCCAGTTCACGATCTTCAGGTTAAATATCTGACCAAAGTGGACCCTGAAGTCCGAGCTCAGCGACCGCCGGTCCGTCCTGGAGACCTCTTTGTCATTGTAGAGCACCTTCACAAACAGGGATCGCTTGGAGACGTCCTCCCGCCGGGCAATCTCCCCCCTGTAGCAGAGCGGAGCCAAGACTTTGTTAGAAAGCAAGGCATGATGGGAAACTCCATACTAACATTTCAAACTGGAGTATAATCCCACTATCAGGTCTCACTGACTGACTGTACTGCTCCTGAGCAGGAGAAATTCTAGGAATTTTTTAAAGGGGGGGCATAAGAAGGGCTATCATTCAAGCAGATGGGCCAGCCTTATATTTAGCGAATGACATGTTATGAATAGGTGAGTGACAGGCAAGGGGGTACTCTGGAGGCCAATGAGCTTAAAGCTGGGGCCAGTGCCCCTGTGGCCCCACCCCTATATACTGCCCACAATTCCTCAAACAGAAGGTCATTCTTTCCTACTTAGAGTTTTATAGTAAATAAAAATACTTTATGCTTATAGAAGAATGTTTTTATGTTAAGACACTTAAAGACATGACAAGGGAGGAAGGAGAGAAAATCAAACAAAATGGTCTCCTGATAAACCTGTGCTCACATGTGTCACACACCCTGCCCCCCCTCACCTGGGACACTGCTCAGTGGGCGTGATGCTGCCACTCAGACTGATCTCCGGCACCAGCACAGGCTCTCCTGGCCTCCTGCGCCACCTGCTGGCTCTTTCCCGCACCTGCTGCTCTGCAAGCGCCCAGTCCTGTTTCTCTGGCAGCTCTGGCTTTGGAGGCGCGTCCCCCAAAAATTCTTCCTCTTGCTCTACTTCCTCTTCCTCCTCCTCACCATCATCACGCATCTTTGCCTTTTTCTTCTTCTTCCTGGCCTTCTAAACAGCATGCAATGTGCTTGTTAGTGAGGCAAAGCCAAAAATCACAGAAACAACTGCATTGCCACCTGTAGGGGCTTTTACCTGCTTCCTTCTCCAGGTTCTCCACTCCTCATGCTGCTGGCTGTACTGTTCCATCTTTCTCTGGTACTCGTCCTCAAATTCTCCCTGCAGCTCTGCCAGCTCTGTTTGGATCTCTGTCTCGAAGTCCTGCTCATCCTTTTGCAGCTCAACAAGCTCTCTGTTCACACAAAGAAACATCAATTACAGTAACAGTTAGCATGAGGCTAACACCACACTACTGTAACACAGTTAGCACGAGGTTAACACTGCATTACTGTAACACTGCTATCATAAAGTTTAGGTAGAATGTATTACTGTAATGCTGTTGGACCCTGACCAGCAACTGAGCATCACCTCCTGAGGTGTAGTTTATATGCTGTGTTGGTGAACCTCTGGAACTCTCTCAGGGCTTTCATCTCCTTCCAAACCTTCACGATGCTCTTCAGCAAAGTCCTGTCCTTCTCCTGCTCTGTGTCCCGCAGAATCCTAGTGTTCCTGTCAACCAAGTCAGGTGATGATTCACATTAAGTCACATCACACGGGGGCTGGTTTTAAGAATTAAACTGTCATTATTATGCAGAATTGAGAGTACAGATTTATATGAAATCCTTTTTCCGGGTTTGTTTTGATCCATTTCGGATTTAAAATTCTAATAAGCTGCTGCTAGTTGTCAGAGTACTGTATTCTGTCTCTATTGCCTGTACATGTGTCTCCATAAAGGTTGATTTTTTCCCCAGTCTCTGTGTATATGAGATTTTATCCTCATTTGCTGCTTTATAACCGTCTTTTTAAGGATTGCACAATAAGAGTCTGCTCAAAATTGAAGTTTGCTAACTGCCTCATGATCTCTTCCCTACTCAAGGGTGACAATATTTTATTTCACTGCCCGCACCGGCAATATTAGACAAAACTATATCAGTTATGGATTAAATTTTGGAGGAATTATGAGGAAGGTTTAGACACGATAGCCATCCCACATTCGCTGACATTGCGGTTCCAAATTCTGAGAGTAGTTTTTCTGTGGTGTCATGATGGAACTGTTTTTTCTGGCCCAGGGCCAGTTTTGTATGGTGGAAATACATGGAACCAGTTCTAGATGGGAAAATGCCTATCACTAGCTCCGGCACCGGGTTGGTGGAAACAAGGCAAAAGTGGACCCAGTTAATACATATAATTTAAAAATTGTGTGTTTTTAGTTTGATTGCATCTACTAACAGTGCTGATATTGAGGTATAAATGACCATAACCAGAAATCACGCAACACCTACTTCACTTCCTCTTTGTACTCCACTATCCTCTGCCGCATGGCCATGTTTAGGCCCTGCTCACCATGGAGATCCTTGATGTTACGGAGAGCATTCCTCAGTCCATTCAGCTAATGCAAAGGGGGGACAGATGTCAGCAGACAAAAGATAAGATGCGGCTCAACACACACATCAGTAAGTAGACCAATCAGATACCAGATGCAGACTGACCAGGCCACATCTATTATCTAAGAACTTCTCGAAGCAGCCGTTCAATCATTCACTTGTCTACAGCATTTCAAGTGCATTTATACTGTTCCCTATAAGGCCCTCATATACTTTGACGTGACCCAAAACCAGACAGAAATGCTAAAGTGTTCTACAACTGGCCACATGAAGGTGCCAGAGAGCAGTATCCATTATTATAATTATACTATATTAAAGGCAAAAATCAAACACTAAAATGTAAGTTAAACACTAACGATTTCCACTGACGCTTTGACACTCTAACATAAGACCATAAGAACATAAGAAATATACAAACGAGAGGAGGCCATTTAGCCCATCAAGCTCGCTTGGGGAGAACTTAACTAATAGCTCAGAGTTGTTAAAATCTTATCTAGCTCTGATTTAAAAG
>JAODKE010000001.1:20946753-20959549 GCA_026779605.1 Mormyrus hasselquistii | reverse complement strand
TATATATATGCAATTTATCCTGCATAAATGACCAGGTGTTTGTTCTTCTTAAAGTTACTCTTCTTAATGTTACCAAGGAAACTGTTCTCCTGAATAATGAATAATATTTTTAAAAAGTAAAATATAAATTACACATCAAAGTTAATGGCTTCTTTTGTTGAACTATTATTGACTCATCATTAACAAGATGCTGTAATGATCATTAAAGTCTAAAAAAACAAAACATGGGTGACTCCTAGTTGAAAAGTTATGGTATTTGTAATTAAAAAGAACAAATCATACAGTTTGAGGTTGTTCACACTTGGAGTGAGAGCAGTGGTATTGTTTCAGACAGATATATGGGAGACCTGCAAGGGTGTGGACTGGCTGTTGGCTATGGCTGTATGAAAGCACGTCATGAAAGAAATATTCCAAACAAATATCAATGTTAATGGCAAATACACAAAGAAAACTAAGAAATTTTCATCTGAAGTAGAAAAGAATCAGATTCAATATCAAAACAGACTCTCAGTAGCAGGTCGTAAAGTGAAAATATAGTGGGCTGCAGTACCGTGTATATCCAGTAGAGGTGCTGTGCACCTTGGATTCACGGTCCGCTGGTGTAAACAGGCTAGAGCCGCATTTAGATGGCAATCAGCACAGGAACGCGCAGCTGCCAAAAAACAGAAGCACGAATGGATCCGGGCCAGTTCCTGGTGGCAGTTCTTGACAAATCGAATTGGTCTAGCAAAAACGTAAACATATTACTTAAAAAACTACCCTTTTAAAATGTGGCACAAATGAAGTTCTATTAAATGAAACAGCAAACACATGTTTTATAATAACAAAGGTAACGAACGAGGGAAGTAACGAATATGTTAATTTTTTGTACACTGATGTGCGGATAATGTTTCATTAAATTAAACTAAATTTAATTTAGTTTAATTTCATTTCACTTCAGTCTTGTTCTTGCAAGAGTGCAAACAGTGTGCCTTTAATCACCCATACAGCATCATTTCTGTCACAGAGGATAATGATATTGGCAGATCCAGGATTCTGGGCAGATTCACTGACGCAGGAAATTGGTGTGAGTCAGCTCTGGTGCCACAACCATTTTGCTGGACAGACCAAGCATCGTAAATGAAGGGGCACAGTTTAACTCACCAACAGCAATACTAATAATACATGTCAGAACCATGAGCAGCACAACCACCATGAAGTTTGTTTTTATGTTGCACATCGTAAATTTAGTTTGAGCAAATAAAACCACATGCATATAATACAAAGTCAGCAGTTGCTAAAAAACACAAAATGTATAAGGCCTATGTTTTCATCTTAAGCAAGCTGAGAGACCAAACTCGCCTGATCTGTCAATAGAGCTTAGTCCTGCACTGCTGGCTGCAGCTAGCTGGCTAACTGGCTTAGCTGCAGCATCTCCATGTCTAAAATATTTTCTAATGTCCATTTTACCACATTTATTCAGACTTACTCTCAATAGCCTACAATTGCATACTAGTTATTTAGAAAATTGAGTCTCTATCCACCCCAAGTTAACATTAATTTTTAACAAAGTATTTTGGCTGTTTCGTTTACCATTCAATTTTAAACTACTTCGAATATCAACATGGAATGAAGTACTCCTAGTTCAGCTTTTTATATACTTATCTTTACAATGTATAAAATATTTATGTATTTATTTATTTTTGGAAACTTGTCTTCCCATCCGACAAGCCAGGTGCAATGGGGAAACTTAAAAACTAAACTGTTCCATGACTCCCTTGACACCGAGCTTGGTGTGAATTTCCAAGTTATACTTTTGCATACATTTAAATCCAACCCTGGAACACCTCACAGCTGCCTTGTAACCCCCCCACAAAATTATCTGGTTGAACATTAAAACAGCGTGTTGTTGGCGGGTCTTTGACACCGGTGCAGGTTAGTAGGAGCCATGATGTGACAAGACAAGCGATTCTAAACAGGAATCAAAATCTTCAAGGCAAGTGACTATAAAAAAGCACACCATGAAAGGACAGCTGTTGGGGTAATAAAAAATCTGTAGCCATTTTGCTTTCGGGGCCCAGTCACCAACATGGCTACACTACACTACACTACACTACACTAGACTCTGTCTGTGTTCAGAAAACAGACACAATAGTAAAGACAACAAACAAGACGCAATTCTGATGCAGACCTGCAGGGAGTGCTCTGATTATAACATCACATAAACATCACCAGTTTGGGTGAAACCAGTGGGCCTAAAAGGGGTAACACCAATGGCTGATTGACATAATAATCACGCCTTTGGTGCATGTTCCTTTTATCACTAGCATTATCCAAAGGCGAGTTAAAGTGCTTTTAAATTATGTAACAATAGAAGGCCTGAACCTAGTTGGGTATCAGTAGAAGGGCAAGTTGACGCCTGACCTTTTGGCCCATTTGAAACACTGATGAAAATCCCAAACAGGCAACCTGTCCCTGTCCAGTCATGACAACAGCAATGTTTAGAGTTCAAAAAAAGGATAATTGAGTATTAGCCTAAGACCAGACATACACTCGCATGCGGTGCTAGCAGGTATGGCATAACTATGTGCATACATGCATCAGGGTTACTGTTACAAAGGAAACCTTTGCTTCAAAATTGTCCAATAATAATGTCCAATGCGGTTAATGACACATAAAGGAAAATTCTGATTAATACTCCAGTGGTAGTGCTTACAAATTTGGATATCTTGGGTTGAAAGAGGTACAGTATTGTGAAGATTATTGCCATGTAGAAATAAAACTGGGTGACTATAAGGATACTGGAAAGTCTCGGTTTCTGGAGCCTGGAGACAGCTTGGACTGGGTGTTAGGGACAGGGTATACTTCCTGTCAGCGTTCAGGGGAAGGAATGGACTGGTGTGGACTGACCGCTAATCATTGCTCCAAGCCACATTTTCAGAGGGGATGAGTCAGCTGGGTCTCAGGAATAAAATGTTATAATTAACTAGGAGAAACCGCTAAAAATGCAAAATGATATTACAAAACAATTAAAGTGGACTGAAAATTATTTGACAATTTATTTGTTTAATAATCATGACTACAGATATTTAAAGTCAGGGGATATTAACAGGAGGGGAACTAATAGATCCACCAGGGGAGGTGGATTAAGGACATGACAGAGCAGAAGATTGTGTCCTCTCCACCAGACTGAGGGAGACCAAAGGAAATGACACAAAAAAGTCATCTTTTGTGTCCAAACAGAATGGGTCTTTATTTAGGAAATGAAAGAAAAATATGGTAATTAACACTCCATTTAAATACAAAACAAACAAAATAAAAATCAACATGATACTAATTTTGCATATCAAATACCCATTCGGTAATAATTACAATCCAAACACTTCATAAACCACTTCTGTGAATCTATACACAAATTCTGATTTAGAAACTAGTTACTTTAACAATATTACAAAGATTTTAGCTCCAAAAATAATTCAACATAAAATAAAATTTTAGCAATTAGCTTCATAAAATTATATATATATATATTTATTTTTTCCCCACATAAAAATACAAAATAATATTAATGACATAGAATATGAAAAATTATTCCAAGTATTTTGCTACTATTAAAATAATAAAATAAAAACAGAATAAAGCAAAATAAAAAAAACAAACAAAATAGAATTATGCATGAAAAAGTCTCTCCTTTTGTTAGCAAAACACTAAATAACTACAATCATTTACATCAGTACAAAGATATCTGGATTTAAAAATAGTTGCAATGACAAAAACGGGATTCTTTTCTGACAGTAAAAAAATGACACCGCGGATCATAAATCTGCAAAGTATGCAATGAAAAAAATAAATCTGCTTTTAAAAAGGTTTACACCGTTGTTCTTACTTTATACAAACATTAGAAACAGTATTGCACGTCACAACACAGAATGGAGGTTAATCAGCCTTTCAAAATGTGTTATATATTCAAGTTTCGAAGCGTCTTTGAGGAGAAGGGTCCTCAGTGCCCAGATGCATGAGGACGTAGATCTCAAGTGTCATCCATGAACATAATACAAGCCTTCGTTTCCTTCCTTTCAAATAAAATATGCATATAGTCACATATATACCAATATCATTAATACAGGAATCAGTCTATATATCAATATGTGCATAATTGCATGCATTTTGAAATGTTTTCTTCTTGTCCTCTCAACAGAACCATCCTTGTGATCAGAATTACAAATATAGGGGAAATAAAATTGTGTATTTGCATTAAATAGGAAAAATACAATCGAAAATCAATTTTTTTGTTTACAAAAATAGTGAAATAAATATGATTTTACAGGAAAAAATGCACAAAAAACAACAGTGTTCAACATATAAAAAAGACAAACACGCACGCAGACGAGTGTTACGGTCACAGGGTAGAGTTGGGAGAATGTCATTATCCTCAAAAATTTCATTCCTTTGAGTGTTTTTAAAAAATATTTATCCCCCCAGCAAACAGCAGCTACTGAAAATTCCAAATCCAGCATGGCAGGAGAAATCAACACTTAACTGGGGGTGGCGGTGGGGTTTCTCCACTGCTATTCTGCCTTGGGCCATCACCCACAGATTCTAGGAATCCATAAGCCGTTGGCAATTTTTATTCGGACGGCCGAAGGGGACCATCCCGTTCCTCTCAGTAGAGCCCTTGGTCGTTTGCACGTTCAATGACAGCACTCCTGCCATTTTTAATATGTCAAATTTCTATGCCATTCACATAGAAAACAGCCCTGGGGCCCTCAACATTGCAATAATAATAATTTAAAAAATCATAAGTTATTTTTTGGAACACAAAGCTTATCAAGTAATTTCACAGAATTAAAAACTGGGGGCTTTTTCGGAGAGAAACTTTTCAGGAAATTGAGGTATAGGAAAAAGCTATTCATTATAAGTAGAACTTTTAAAACCAGCTAACTTTTTTCTTATCAAAAGGAATAAATATGCAAGGAAAATAGACAGCTACAAATAAATATATTAGAAATTAGTGCATAATATTCTAGAAACTGATTTTTAAATCGGGGACAAAAAGTGTAGAACTGGGACAACAGACAGCTAAGAAACATGAAATAAATAATTCGGTATAAACAGCCAAAACTTTATCTGCTTAACGCAGATGTGATTGATGCATGTTAGAAAAAGGGGCGAAGTCACAACAAACGAACTGGGACACAGAAACGTAGCAGGTCGGCTGCATGTGTTCCGAAGTCAATACTGCTCACACGACAACTGTTACTAAAGTAATGTAACATCCTTATAAGCACAGTAAGAAGACAGGTCACCATTACTGTCAGTCTAGGTAAAAGGATAAATCACCACTTAAAATCAAGTCTGAGGACTGTTTTTTAAATATATGTGAGGACTGCTCCCCATCCTCATACCAACACCTACAGCTAGTGAGCATCTCTCCTGCTCTTTCAGCCTGAAACGTACAAATTGCTTGTTTTGTCGTTTTTCTGGGGGAGGAATGGAGGAAGGAGGGGGCCTCTCCTGGGTCACCAGGGGGAGCAAGAGGCTGAGCTTTTCAACATTTACATTCACACAGACATCTGTTCAAGGAAAGATCAGCTTCGGTCGAAAGCACTTCCTAAAGAGATGTCCGTAATTGCCAGACTCTATAAGAATGCTTCACCCTCTGGTCCCCTAATCTAACAGTACCGTTTTAGCCGGAAACGAACAACCATCTTCACAATTATTCTGTCTCCATTTCGACTTCCCCAGATTGCTTCATTGCTACAAAAAACCTTTTCTTTCCATCTCCTATGTTACGGACGCAGAGTCTAATGTGACAGTGGACTCGATGTGGCCAGCAGCCTTCTGAGGGCTTAGGCTAGGACACAGTAACCTAGGTAACAGGGTGGTGGAAGCAGAGCGCTGTGTAATTTCTGTAACTCTCAGTCTAAAAGGTAACCATACTAAGACCTCAGTCCACACTAAAGAGAACCACAAACCACAAAGACCACACAAAGACTAATGTCTACATCCATTCTGCTCTGGTTTGCCTCTGTCCACTAACCAACAGATCCTCCCATACCGGGACACATTAATCTAAGACTAATTTTTGCACGTGTGTATAAAATACACGTAAGACACTCCCAAAACATACACAACAACAATGCATGCAAAGATTTTTTTAAATACTTTTTTCAGTAATTATTTTCTTATTACTGGTTTCATGTTATTTTTGTTCATGCTACATAATGTTTTTTCCTAATATGACTTGTATAACTGAGTTTTCTCATGTGGATCTATAATCTTCTCGCATGCATATGGCTGTAGATGTAAACAAACATGCAGCTGTGTTTTCACATTCTAAATCTTCGATGGCAGTTTGAGCCCCCTAGCTGTTTTTTTCTGGGTGCTATGCATGTTCTCACTTGCTGTCGTGTTAATACATGGCATTGATTATAACACCTATAAATATACTTTATCATATATAGCAGCAAAAGCTTCTAATATAGCTTGTGACTAAAAATGTTCCAATAACAAACCAGATCAGTGTAATGAGGTATTATTTTTCCGCAAGTCAAAATGGAGAGAAAAAGAGTAACCTTTTCTGTGTTTGTGTGTGTGTTTTTTCTTCTTCCCCAATAAGAATACACAGCAAAGAGAGACGGTACAAAAATCACACTTCGTTGGCTCACGGCAGAAAAGCTTCTTTCCCGTACCTCCTATCACTTCGCTACCTTTGGTACGTGACTTGGGACAGATATGAACCGCGTTTTTTTTTTTTTTTCCCAGAAATAAGTGCACACTTCATCCACTAGGGGGCTAGCAGCAATCGGGGTGGTCTGACAGGTGGGCAGGGCTAACTGTCCACATGTCAAAAAAAAAAAATCCTCACACTTACTTTAAACCATACAAAGAAAATAATCTGGGGAAAAAAATAGGAAGAGAATTGATTCATGTTTTTTCTGCCGTGTTACTTTAAAAATAAAAATAAAAAAACATGAAAGTACCGCTGAAAAAGTCAGAGTCTCAGATGTGTGGGGATTTGGTTGGGGGATGGGGGAGGGCAAGAAGTGTAGAGTTTTGGCTGCTGCAAAGGACAGACAGTTTGTGTAGTGTATGCCCAGGGTGTCTCAGAGGGTGGGTGGCGCATATTTTGGACGTGGGTGCAGAAGAATGCACTTATTTCTGCCTGCCTGTGTTTTCTTTTGTGGGTGGGGCCAGGGGGCAGGATATGAGTAGGCAGGGGAGGGGTTAAGAGCAGGAAAGGTTGGGACAGATGTAGGAAGGGGCGGGACCTCAGTTCCAGCGGAAGTGGATCTGTCGGGGCCGGTCGGCGCCCTCCTTCACCAGCGGCTTGTGGAACTCACGGCCAGCACGGGAGTGGATATTGGCCCAGCAGAACTCGCAGTAGTACTGCAGGCAGGTGACATTAGCGCAGAAGAAGGGCGCAAACTTGCCACCACAGCGAGCGCCCTGGCACTCGTCACACAGCTGGTCATCAAGCACATACGGCTTCACCTCCACCTGTGCAGCACAGACATTACACGTGAGCACAAGCAAGGGTGAGCACAGGCTCCCTCGCTGGGAGGAAACACAGGTTTACCACAGTAGCCAAACACAAGTTACCACCATACTTGGAGATAGTAATAGTGTGCAATTTCTACATTCCCACATGACTTCCCATTGGCTGCCTCACCCGCTTATCAATGTCACCGTGCTGCAGCTGGACGAATCGGGCGCTAATGGCTGCGATGTAGCTCTGCTGATTGGAGAAAGCCACACGCCCCGCTCCCTTGGGGTACTTCAGCTCCGGGTCGGTGTCAATACCCGCGTAGCAGACGCCCCCGTACAGCCTGTCCATGATCATGGCCAACTCCACTGTGAAAGGGTAGGGTCGGTTCTGTTAGAGCTGGCAAGACACACTGACATTTTCCAACAGCCTTACTGGTAGATGGGCAGGGGGTGGTTACCTGCTCTAAGGGGGCGTGGCACTCCGCCTACAAAAATGGTCTTCCGGGGGTCGAGGGGCTGTGAGCCGTCCATCACGAAGTCACTGTCGCTCAAATTCCAGGGGCGTATCTGGACCTATTTTGGAGAGAGTTCAGTACCCCAGTGGCCAGCTAGCCCCACCCTCTCCTGAACCCCCCCTGTCTTATCTGGTTCTGGCTCTGTCCGCATGGCCCCAGTGGAACCATGTGGCTTGGGTGCTGAGGAGGGTGTCCTGAATATGGGCCTTTGTTCTGGGCCTCATCAGAGAATCAGTTACACTCTGCAGAGCAGATAATCTCTGTGCTCCAAAAGTGAAACACAAAACCACGACCGCTGCCGGTCACTCCTGGAATGCACCGTACTGCAAAGATGCCTTATCCAGCTTACTTTAGCAGAGTGAAACTTATTCTTGTGGTAAAAATGGCTGATTAGCTTCTGAAGAAAACATCAGAACTAAAGTCTATACAGCCAACAAGAACAGGAGAGTAAAAGGTTTGTTGTTAAATATCTTACATCCGTCTCAAACGTGTTCCAAATAGACGAAGACGGAGCTCAGAGGAGCATTAAACTCTACCTTCCAAAATGCTTCTGACTCAACTTATATGTCAAGTTAATCTTTCATGAAAATAATCCTGCTCTGCATGAGATTGATGCCAAAGTAAATGTGTCTAAGTAAAACATTCTGATTTATTAAATCCGTTTTTTTATTTGCTGGTACCTACATGCAGGTGAACGGCGGACTGGTACTGTTAAACTCACCGGCTTGTCCTTGATGGTGGGGCTGGACACACACAGGTAGAGCTTGCCATCCTCTTCCAGACAGGCCTCGATGAGAGCCTGTACAGAGCTCTCCTCCTGGAACAGCAGGAAGGCGTAACCTAGGCGACACAGAGCGACGGCTTTGAATGGCTGCCACGCAGGTCGGCAACGTGCCCCATTAGCATGACACAGATTCAGCTTATAAAAACAGTGACAGCTCATGAATATTCATCATAAGGATCTAAAAAATACTAATAAAATTTAATTTGTAACTAAATCCTGGGAGATTCAACCAAAAATTATAGGTCCAATTTGTTTATAACCAGATTATATCCTATACATCCTATAAATTTATGGTACTTAAATTACACCTTTTTTTTGTGAGAAAAAAAATACATGCATCTTTTAATGCACCACGATCAAATTTTCATTCTTCCAAAAAAATTTGATTTGAGCATCACCACCTGCTGGAGTGATTCACCAAACATCTGCGATCCGCACGTCTGGGAATGAAAATCTTGGGTGCTTGTGCTAATGCTCAGGAATTCAATGCTTAAACAAAAGTGGCACTGTTCCGTGTACATTTATACTGCCTCCATCCATCTTCCATAAAGCACTTTCCCAGGAAGCCCGGTGCAGTGTTGGGAACATGGTGACCATATCCCAGGCGATGTGGAAACACCAGCTCAGCCAACTGTATGTCTTTGGACTGCTGGGGGCAAACCAGGGTGGCCAGTAGAAGCTGACAGTGACACGGGGAGGGGCACGCAAATGACACACAGAGTGGGGGGAGGACCTGAACCCCTATCAGTGCTGGTCAAAGCCCCCATTGCGCTCAAGGCAAGTTTCCATGCCAGTGCCCTCCCCCAGAAAACTTCACTGCCGCATCATTTCGTCTCAGAAGGTTTGTGTCTGGAGGAGGAGGAGAGGAGCACCGGCAATTTCTAAGATGGCACCCTAGGCGGCTGCCTATGTCACCTAATGCAGTGGTTCACAAACTGTGCTATTTGGAGTGCCCCCGAGTGGAAGACAGCAGTAACTAGCTACTGAGATTCAAGTTATAGTGATTTTTTTTGCTCATATGATACTTTACTGCATTGGTACTTGGTCCAAAATGTTTGAGAATCAGCCCTGACTCTCATCCTTGAAGGCTGTAGTGGTACCAACTGATTCTCTGCATCTGCCTTACAAACACCATGTAAAATGATGAAATTTTGCTGCCTCACTTTTATATAATGCTGCAGGATGAGGAGGATTTCATCATCTTTGGACCGCAAACACCTATCACTTCACTCAGCGTGAGCTCCTGTTCCCATTTCTAACTGCTTGAGTTGTAACGGAGGGACACACTCCTGCCCAGCACCCAGGTTGTCATGGAAACACACACGTTCGCTAGTGCTTTGGTCCGTACCTTTGGGGGGGAAGTAGGATTTGCTCTCTGCCTTATGCGGCCAGTCCACCACCAGATGGCCAAAACGACGGAAGCTGGTCGTGATCTCGTCTGCAGGGGGAGCAAAGATGTGAGAACCGCATGCACACATGAACATCTACGTGCATGTCAGTGAATTTCCACCGATAACAACACCAGCATAAAAACATGATTACGACCTTTCAGGACCACTGAATTAAATACAACCACTCTTTGTGTAGCAAGTACCTTAGTTAGCAATCATTTGTTATTACGGCTATATGCTCACATATTATATGCTGGATGACAGCACCTGCTGGAGTAAAAGATCTTTGAAGTAGAATGTACAATTGTTTAAAATGCCAATTTTAAGAAGGAAAAAAGAAATAAATGTAAATAAACAGTATGTAAAGCTGAAGTAAAGTCGTCAGCAGAGGCACATACACATCTAGCCTAGCATGGGTTTCACTTTGCGAGCATTTCACTTAACAACTTGGTTGTTGGAATGGAACTCAGTTGCTAAACGAGGAGACTGATGCTATTTCAGCAAAAGAAATATCCTAAGTTACTATTTTTAACCGCTTCACTATTTTAAGCTGTAGGCTGAAATTTGAGCCTATAACCTCCTGGTAACAAAATCACTCCCCTAACTGCTGTGGCAGCTGGTTCACAGAAAAAAACCCGTGGGATTTCAGCTACCCCAGAGAGCGGGGATTCCACCTCTTGCTCATTTCCTTCCACTCACCTTCATCGATGTCTGGGGGCAGACCCCCCACAAAGACTTTGCGGGAGAAACGCTCAATGCGCTCGCCGTTCTGGTGAGGGTAGCAGTTGGGGGAGCCGAGGACACCGGGAACCCCCTGGTTGCTGTGGCCATCGTCGAGGAGACCATCGTCAATGGGGAAGAGGGAGGAGCGGCCTGTGGCAGAAGACATGCAGAACAGGTGAGGAGGACCCCTGTGACCCAGAAAAACCGGCCACATGAGGCAGTAAGCACTTCCAGCTGGATGGCGGGCCTCCACGACTGGATACGAGGAAACCCGATAAGCACTGCCCACGGATACTTGGGAAAGAATTGTTTTGTCGCTTCCTAAACTTGTTTATATTTCACAAGCATTCAGGTTCTAGTCTGCTGCCCCCTATATGCTTGGAGGAGAAGTTAAATCTCAAATGCAGCTGTAATTAACCCGCCTCATCTGCCTTCATTGTCTCTGTTCAGGGGGGCTGCCGTCCAGATGATTCCCATACCCGTCACACAACTAGAACTGAGGGACACAGGGAGAGACTATGGATTACAGGCTACACTGGAGGAGGACATATCCTCACCCCTAAGTAAAATATGCTGCAAGGTATCTTATAACATATATGAGTGAAATCACCCCAGCACCAGAACCAGGATAAGGTGGGAACAGGTGACGTCTGTTGTACCTTGGAGCCAGTCACCTCTGTGGGGCTTTGCTTAGAGAAAAATGATGGTACTGGACCAGAACCAACACAAGAACCTACCCTAATCACATGAACGGCATGATATACTGTATGATATCCAAAAGGCTAGACTGGGTTCATATGAGGGCTGGGGACAGCATGAAAATTAAATTCAGAAAACTCATGGAGGAAAAATATTAAAAATAGATGGACCTGTTTTTGTTTGTGAAGGATTTGTGAATCTGAACCCATTTTACTAAAGGACACAACCATTACACAGCAACACCACATAATTCTGTGGCCATCTAAAACTATTCTTCCTGCCTTTTTAAAAAGAGAAGTTATTCCCGCTACCCTACCAGTAACTAGAACAGCACCAATAAACATGACAGTAGCATAAATAAACAGCACAGGTGTGGACACAGGTATTAAAATAAGAGCAAAGGCAAAAAGGGTTCAGTTATCGAAACATCCATCTTGTAAGCAGTGATAAATCAGGCTATCACTGGACAATCAGTTTGTCCCATTCTACAGAACACCTGATTGGCTGCTGACATTGGTATGACAGTGGTATTTGAAACGGAACAGGATGTGTGCATGGCGACAGAATCCGTCCCCATGGATTAATGCTGATTTCATGCCCACGTCAGCCGCATGTGACAGTTCACCTACAGCCACGCCACAACACGCATGCACAGCTACCACATACACCATGACTGTGCCCATGCCAAAGAAAAGCTAATCACGGTGGGTTGTGTTACCTCGTCGTCTCCCATAACTCCTTGCTGCATGTAAACAGAGTACAGAGTGGTTTTAGCAGACAGAATAATCAGACCAACCTATTAGCTGCCAAACAAAAACCTTTCTGTTCACCTTCATGAGTGACCCTTTCAGCCACATGATGCCTGCTGTAGTGACAGATATAGTTATTCGTCTTCATTTTGCTTTCAGAAAGTTGCGGACAGTTTTTATATGGGCATAAATATCAAGATTCATGTACTAGGATACTAAGGGCACACTGTAAAGCTCTTTGAAGTTACCGGCTAATGCTACTAATGCTGATGCTCTGTGAAGCTGAATCTTGCTAATGGCGATACTCTGTGAAACTATGTCCCTAATGGTGATGCTCTGTGAAGCTACATGTCCCTAATGGTGATGCTCTGTGAAACTATGTCCCTAATGGTGATGCTCTGTGAAGCTACATGTCCCTAATGGTGATGCTCTGTGAAGCTACATGTCCCTAATGGTGATGCTCTGTGA
>JAODKE010000001.1:20914626-20938183 GCA_026779605.1 Mormyrus hasselquistii | reverse complement strand
GGAGATGCTGCAGCGAACGCTTTCAGACAATGTTGTGAAAATACACTGTATAAATAAAATTGAATATTTAGGTACAGTATTATACTGTATTATATAGCGTATTTTAATCATACATTACACATAATTTCATTTGTACAGTACTGTAATTTGAAAAGTGTTTAAAACGATTGTACTATATTTTGCAATCAAAATTAGTGATGCTGTCCGTTTGCTTTTATTCATACGGAGTGTGTTGTTGTTGTTAGTTAGTACTTTTTGTTTACAAAGGTCCTAACTGGCAGTTTTGCCTGTTTTCCCTGTCTGAGCCCAATGTTTAATATTTTAAGGGTGATTTTGTTTACAGAGACTTCATAAACCATTTTATTTGATGTTTGTTAGTGCCATTATCATTACATCACTTGAAAATGGTACGACAATATTATTGTTTATCACAATAATTCCTGGGACAATTTATCGTCCGGCAAAATTTGTTATCGTAACAGGCCTAGGCCAAACCCCCCCCCCCCACACAAAGTGACACAAAACCACAGGGATAAGATACTCAATCAATCTTAAACAGTTACTGTTGTTACAATTTGTTAAAAAATAACATATATATCCAAGAGTGGCTCAGTGGGCAGCATTGTTGCTTCATGCCCTTGCAAGGCTTGGGTTTGAATCCTACTTCCATATGCTGTGTAATGCATGTTCTCACCGTGTTGTGTGGATTTCCTCCTGCAAGCAGATTATCAAATACAGTGTGATTATGTATGATAGTGACCCTGACCAGGAAGAGAGACAGAAGGACACAGATGGATGGATATCTATCTTCTGTTCCTCCTGCTCAGGGTTGCATAAGAATCATAATATTTATATATCACCTGCAAGCATATTTTTACAAAAAAAAAATGAACTGGCAGCTTCGCCAGACAGGTAACAGAGCTTAGGTGTTTCTTCGTTCTGGATTACAGAAATCCTTCCAGACATTGTTTGTACTGCTGATCCGGTACAGGATCAGCCTGGAGTCTAACCCATGAAGCACAGGCCACAATGTAGCAGTCTCTGGGTAAGATGTCAATATTACAGAAATGTGCCCATTTATCTAAGGCTGGTTGTATTACAAGGCTGGATTGCGGACACATAGATTGATATGCAATGTAAAAATCTGCATTAATATAGTTTAGTTTCAGCAGTGCTTATTAATGCCTAGCTATCCACACCAACCAAATGTCTGTAACGCACACTGACCTGACTGCCCAATCGACTGAGATTAACTGCTATTATAAAACCGTGATGTTGTGAATCCATCAGTCTGTGAAGAGGTGGGCCTGGGCACAGTTCAGTTGGACACATCTAGTGTGATCAGTAATTATGCCCGAAAATGGAACATAGATATGACGTCAATGTTGTGGCCGGCATGCACATGTGGACCTGTACACTATAATTGACTGAATTCACTGGAATTACAATACAAGTGCCTAGGGCACTTGAATTATGTCTGGGACACCCCCTGGGAAGGAAAAAACAAACAAAAAAAAAACGAACAATTACAGAGCAGGCTCAGGTTACCTGCTTGAGAAAAGTCAAGAGTACGTGCATACACTCATTTGGCTGGCACCCTTCACCCAAGAAGTATGTGTATGCACACAGAAATTAACCAAATACAATTTGGAAGCAATCCTTAATGAAAGATAACTGACTACTAGGCCCAGTGTACTGTAGAAGTATAAACAAATTCTATTTCATAATTATTTTGCACTATAATTTATGTTTAGCATGTTTAAATATACAATCTTCTCTAGATATTCTGAGCGCCCCACATTTAAAAACCGCCAATGCACTCTAAGAATGCTTTCCTTCAAAACTGAGAACCAAATCTAAATGTACCATCAAGAAGTGCCCCAAGGACTCGACCATAAGCATGTGATGAGTTCACTGCACTGTCTGATTAAATAGCTTGAATAATTTTGACCTGAAGTCTCCAGGTTCTTATGACATGGGCTTAGATCCTCCTTCTATATCTGTGCCTGATGAACAAACATTCTCCAGTTTGTGGTCAACCCATCACGGAAATTCATCCTCCGCGTGACACACGGAAATGCCAACAAGGCCTGGGTCTACCAATAAACTCAAGCTAAACCGGCGTTCCAGTGCACAATCAGACAAGACAGAAATACTGCTGTATTAAAGCGCAACATTTGATCTAACCTGCAGATTTGCTTGCTATCTCGATTCATTCTAATCACTAAGGGATTATGGAAATGAGTTTTTATGAAAATAAGTGTGGTTTTAAAATAAAAGAGAAGAATCACCACTGTAGAGGCTCATAAAATGTAGGTTTTATCGATAACAGCAGCCCCGAGGAAAAGAGAAAAGGTAAGAATGGTAAATCAATGCAAGAGGGAGCTGGAAAACCCACAGATCATAATTGAAAGGCCGATTTCACTCGATATGCACCATCTATTAGCCATCTGTTATCAGAACATCATGAATTGTTTCAGGAAAAGCTGGTAGATGGGAATTCTGCAAAATCAATCAGATCTGGGAGCCAGAATGAGGCTGAGAGTCCAATATCTAGGTTGTGCTAGTGTACGTTGTTAGTGTGAATGCATACTATTTGTGAGTCCGTGTGTATTAGAGAGTAAGAGGATTTAGAGCTTTGCAGCTAACATTGTTTCTCAGTCACCCTCCAAATACATGTTGTAGTCCAGCAATTACTGCTGCATGAGATAGGAGGAGCATTTCACTTCTGGATAAGAGTAAATTCTTGTGGGATAGGAGCATACCACTAGGAAACAGGGGTCTACCGTTGATCATTAGCCACATGTGATGGGGTGTTCCACCATGGAATAAAGGTGTACCATCTTGGGAAAGGAGCATACCATTATTTAGTGTAGGATGTCGACATGAGTTTTTAAAATAGTTTTGTGGGACATGTAAAATACCATTATGAAAAAGAGGTGCACCAGTGCAACTAATAATTGTTCCAATGCGTTTTGGGAGTGTAGCGGCGATGGTCAGGATTGTACCAGTGCAGATTAGAGGTGCTCAAGTATGAAACTGGCCTAAGTAGATCAAGGATGTATCAAAGGGTGATACAGAGTAGAAAAGGTCACTTGCCCACTCCCACACACAAGATCGTTACTGCACTGGCAAACAGGCCTTTGTCAAATGTAGAAGAAATGGGGTCAGGGGAAATCTTTAGCAGCAAAGCTCGCTATGTCTGAGAGGAGGAGGCACACAGGGGACTGGGGGGGGGGGGGGAGACGCACAATGGTGTGTTATCTGCCCAAGGCATCTGGTTCAACTGCCGGCTCCTGCAACTGTTTCCAGTGACATGAAACCCACGACGACAGAAACAAGCCAGGAAACGAGGAACACAGTGGCCAGTGACAGTGGCCGTGGGGGTCTCAGAGCCACAGCGGTGCCAAAGCCCCATACCCCCTTTCTGCCCCGTTGAACCAGCATGGTTCAGATTCAAACATCTCAGAAAATAAAATCCTGAATCAATAAGGACTCCGCAAGGAGGGGCCAAAGCTCACTGGTTCATTCACAGCAAAAACGCAACCAGACCTCTAACAAAGGGTTTTCAAGGCAAATTAACCAAGCAAAACCTGCAATTGCACAAACAGGCTAATGTCGCTATGTTAAAACTCCTGCAGGGAATCCAACCCATGCCATATTCACATCACTTCTGTAAGACTTGAGGCAATTACCCATAATTCCCCCTACCAGACAGAGCTTAGAATAACCCCAATAAGACACAGCTGGTAGCATCTTTGGATAATCCCAAGGTTCGTCATGTGCACATGTACAATGCAGTGAAGCTGGTCAGATGGTTATTATCAGCAAGTTGGATGATGGTAAAAGTCAATGGACACAAGAGCTGCATGTACAATAATGATCATCCTCAGATCTGTAACTGTAACAGTGGGTGTCACTCGCTGGCCACATGGACATCCCGAGAACTGTACCGATAGAACCAGGCTTTAGGAACCACTGAGTCGCTCTAAGAACCATAACAATAACACCAGCACTTCCTTCCTGAGAACTTAATAATAAAACTAGTTCAAGTGAGGCACTGCTTCATTGCCGGTCAGATTAGCTATGAGCTGCTAGGCTTCAGAAAAAGCACCGTTTGAGGAAACAGAACAGAATAAAGCAAGAAAATAAATAAAACAATGCCTAACTCCCAGCACCATGGCAAGAAAACCCAGATGGAACTCTCAAAAACCAGTCTCTGGTCCCACTGGTCCCAGTCACAACAAAAAACCCGATACCCCAGTCTAATTGGGTCTTGCATACTAGGACGTACGGTTGGTGATCTTGGATAAAGGCGTCAGCCAGTCGAACGGATGACAAAGGAGGCGTTGTGCTGTGTGGCTGCTGAGACCTCAGCCAACTCCCTTTGAGCCACGGATGGGCACAAGGGGCTTTAAGAATTTGCTGCTGGTTCACATCTCATGCATTTCGTGTTTAGGAAAAGCAGGATCTGAGGTGGGGGCAGCCAGTGACATTTTACTCATCAGTATTTAGCACATAACATAATTTTACCAGCTGGGTGGTTTATTGAAACTGTTCCACTTGAGAACTCTGATATTCAGGGTCCAGAGTGTAACCTAACATTGACATAATCGGAAAGACAACTCATTTTGTTGTAAAACATATATCCGCGAGAGCACCTGCCCCATGCATTCACGCTATTTTAATCTATTGCATTATGTCTTTGAACATAATGACAGTATAAAACAGAAGGCGGGAGTCTACAATAACTTCACTGGTCAAGATCTCAAGATTGTGTCTGGCCATTAGAGTGAAACTGTTGAAAATCCCCTCATTTAAAAGTGCTGGCTAAGGCACCCAACCAATAACAAAAATATAAATAAATTACGAGAGACAGTAACGAAAAATACTTATGAAATTATATGTACAGTAGTATATCACAAAAATAAGTAAAATATCATCATCGTATTACTACAGCAATATAAATGCAGCTGGTCACATCTAGTCCACTTTTTCTCTCTACCCAGAATGCACTGCAACACAAGCTGAATACATAAGTTACTATTGCAGTCCAAGATTAGAGCGAGGAATGGAGCTGTTATGTCCTTTAGGGCAGAGCCTGGGTCCATCCCTGGCTGTCTCTTCTTGTGTACACCCCTGTCTGCCTTGTTACATTGTGTGCCCACACAGAAAAAGAAAAAGAAAAAACTATAAGAAAGGAGCACAAGTTTGTCAGTTAATTTGTAAACAGGCAGAGTCAGTTGGGTATGTCTGTTGGTCAAAAAGGATCTTAAACCTGTAACCTATTAGGGCCAGTTCATTACTGGACACTTTCTGCTAGATGGTGGTGAGAGAGGATGTGGGCATAAGGGACGGGGGGGGGAGAGGAAAGAGCACAGTAAAAAGAGCAAACGCTTTTATCCACACATGTACAACTGACAAAGCACAGTCATGATTCTGGGAGCAATCTGGGGAATGCAAAAAAAATTCCAAACACTGGGATTTGAACAGATGATCTTCCAAACTCAAGTACAGTGTCCTAACCCAGAGCCACACAGTGCCATAGAAAAGCCTTCTGCTATATTATATGGATAAAAGTATTGGGGCACCTGGACATTACACCTACACGAACTTGACACCCCATTCTAAATCCATAGGCATCAATGGAGTTGGTCCCCCCGTGCATCTATAATGGCTGCCATTCTTCTGGAAAGGTTTTCCACAAGATTTTGGAGTGTGTCTGTGGGATTTTTTGCCCATTCATCTAGAAGAGCATTTGTGAGGTCAGGCACACATGTTGGACGTGAAGGTCTTGGTTTGCAATCTCCGTTCTAATTCATCCCAAAAATGTCCTATGGGGCTGAGGTCACAGCTCTGTGAAGGCCAGTCAATTTCTTCCACACCAAACTCACCCAACCATGTTTTTGTGGACCTTATTGCACTGGGGCACAGTCATTTGGAACAGAACAGAGCCTTCCCCAACTGTTCCTACAAAGCTGGAAGCATAGGTTTGTCCAAAGGGTTGTCCAGCTGAAGGATTAGGAATTCCCATCACTGGAAATAAGGGGTCTAGCCCAACCTTTGGAAAATAACCCCATACCTTCATCCCCCCTCCACCAAACTTTATACTTGCCACAATGCAGTCAGGCAGGTAAAGTTCTCCTGGCATCCACCAAACCAGCCTAGTCCATCAGACTGCCAGACAGAGAAGCGTGATTCGTCACTCCGCAGAAGATGTTTCCACTGCTCCAGAGTGCAGTGGCAGCGTGCTTTACACCACCCCAGCTGATGCTTGGCATCGCACTTGATGTGAGACTTGCATGCAGCTGCTTGGCCATGGAAGCCCATTCCATGAAGCTCCTGGTGCAGTTTTTGTGCTGGGGTTAATGCCAGAGGAAGTTTGGAACTCTGCAATTACTGGGTCAGCAGAGTGTTAGCAACTTTTACACACTATGTTCCTGTTGTTTCTAAATGCTTCCACTTTGCAGTAATACCACTTAAAGTTGACCATGGAATATCTAGCAGGGAAGAATTTTCACAAACTGACTTATTCCAAAAATGGCACCTTACTGTAGTATCACACTTCAATTCACCGAGCTCTTCAGAATGACTTGTTCTTTCACAAATGTTTGTAAACCTGACGCATGGATAAGTGCTTGATTTTACACAGCCGTGGTAACGGGTCTGAATAGAACACCTGAATTTAATGATTAATAGGTGTGTCCCAATACTTTTATCCATATTATGTATCATGCTATGCCATTTACAAGTTAATGGGAGGCACACACAAATAATAGGCTTGTGCTTTTATTTATTATTATTAATTATTAATACAGTAAAATCCTGTTAGTGGACTCGCTTATAACGGAATATCGTCTATAATGGATGAGGCCTACTGATCCCAGCCGTGCGCCTTTACGAACATGCAGAAAAAACACCGGATACAGCGGACTCACATATAATGGAGTTTGTGTTCGCCTATAACGGACATGCAGGCTCCGCCTACAAGGCGCGTGGCCTGCCGGTGATATCTAGTCCAGATGCGTAGTCGAGATTATTAATAGTCACGCATCTGGTCAGGTAAAGTTGGATTACTGCATGTACAATATAATAATCTATACCACAAGTGTGTCTGCTGGGGTGTGGCATGAGTAAATGGTGTCCTGTATTTTCTATGCTCTGGTAATGCTGCTGAAATGTATGCCACATTTATTGAACAGAGAGAGATGGGGAACGGAGGTTGAGCTGAAAATAAAGAAAAAAGGGGGAGTGGAATGCAGAGGCAGAAAAACCAGGGGTTAAAAGAAGGAGAGAGCCTGCTTACTGACAGGCCCTCATATAGAAGGACACGCTATCACTATCCCGCATATCTGCAGGCTGCCTGGGACCATGGCTGGGAGACAGACCTCCTGCAGTCACCCAGCATCAGCAGTCAGCAAGCCCTCCAGCTTAGGGGACAGCAGGGGATGTCGCTCACGCCAACTTTGTTCTAAGGGGTTATCATTGGGGGTTTCCTGTCAGTAAACTCATCGCTGGAAAGGGATACCAGGCTAATCCGTGCTGCGCTTTACAGGCTCCACTCTCTTCGCCTTGGGGCCCATGTGTCTTCTGGAGAGCAGAGGGGAAGCAGTAAAACTTCATGAAAAGATGAAAACAAAAGCCTGATAGTCAGGCCACTTGGCCTGCTCTAAAGTCAAAGGTCAAACATGGGGTTGAGGCCGCCGAGGTTAACGCATCCCAGTGCACTGCTGCGCAAACTGTGAAACTTCAACAAGCTCCAAAGGTAAAAGCAAACAAAAGAAACGGATTTCTCAGCATGAAAGCCTTTGCCAAAATGAGCTCAGCTGTCCGACGGCCTCGTCTGACCTGAACAGCTAGTTCTGTAATGCCCCCCAAAAGTAACAACTTCCTCTTCTTCTACAGGCCTGTTTCCACAAAACAGCCTCCCTTCCTGCATATTCAGCTCTTTGCTTTTCGTTCTTTCTTTATTGGAATTGATTTCCTTAGCAGGGACTTCAAGGTAGTAATTTATAGATATTTTATTTATTCAGCAAAAGCTTTAAGAGAAATCAAAGTCAGACAGCCCCTAGAGTAACTGGGGTTAAGGGCTTTGCTTAGGGACTCAATGGTGAAACCATTCTGCTGACCTTGGGATTGGAACCAGTGACTGATCAAGGGTACAGCATCCTAACACACTGAGCCACACAACTCCACACATACATTAAAGCATTGTAGTTCTGAACCAGAGCCACGATGATATATCCGTGTCACAGTTATTGCAGAAGTTTGATTGACATTTCCACGGCCAATATCACCAAAACTAGATAACTCACAGCAGAACAATCTACACGGATAGACAGCACTAAAGCCCCCTCTGAAACATACCTTTCAGCTTTGAGGTGAACTGCCCCTTTAACATCTCTGTCCCATACTGTGAAGAATCTCCATGCAACAGACATGTCACCCGTAAGCGTTTTACCTCACCCATCACGGAACATCAGTGGGGGGACGGAAGCAACATAGTAGATGGTAAACAACTTGGTTGGCTCACAAAATTGGCCATTTTTAGGTGCCAATTAGGGCAAAAAAAAAATCAGCTATTTCTGGTCTCACGCCGATGGATTGGTGCATCTTTAGTTGTGCATTCCACACAAGTGAAAATAAAGGACTGATCAAATGTTCTTTGTGGAAATTATTCATTAATCATGCTAGAATAATGGTAATGAATTTTATCATGTCAGGGGATGGTGAGTTGCAAGGCCCCATGGAGTTTTTTTTCTTAGGGCCCCACAATCAGCTCCTGCCAATGACATTAACCACAGGGAGGTGACATGGGCAGAGAGCCATATGAGTCAAGGACAGTACAGAAAGACAAGGAACTAAAGTCCAGCCAATGACCCTCAGCCTTCATTTTCACATCTTGCTCAAGGGCCCACTGGTGAAATCACTGTATTTGAACCAGCAGACTTCCAATCACAGGCACAGCATCCTAACCTCCTGAGTTACACAGCTTCATGCTCCCTCGCTCCCCTTACCCTACAGCCACCCCTGGCATGGTTCGCCTCGACTGCACTCTGCTTGCAGCAGCATTGCTGGCATGTTTGAGAAGAGTGAGGTCTGGGGAGCAGTTAACTGCAAGCTACTGATGACAACGTGACTTACAGCCTGATGAGGAATCAGAAAAAAGGACATCTGGCTGAAGCAGAGTCCAGGAACCTTGAGATCACTAGAGATTAAAAAAGAAAAACCAAACAAGATCACGCCCACATACAATTTGTAATTGGTACACTGATCATAGGTTCCACCCCCTCTTACGTCAGGTGCTGCAGGACCAGTCCTCCACCAATCAGAACGGTGACCCAACCGCTGCACCAATCAGAACACGAGTCTGGCAATACAGCCACCTACTGCAGCACCAGCACTGCCTGCCCTCCATACCCAGCATGCACTACCGTGACCTCCAAAGTGCTACTTGCGCCATGGGGTGGCTCACGGCGACCCAAGAGGGGTTAGCGGGTTAGCGTGGCATAGTGAGGACACCCAAGACCGCGGGGTGTGAAATGTGGCGCACTCGCAACCTCTCTTTGTACATCGTACTGCCATCCATCGAGTCAATGTTTAAAGTGCTTTTCTTCGTAGCTGTTAATCAATAAGGGTACACTCGTTGGTTATAAAATATGATAACATTATTTGTTATATTATCACACTGATTACCATTATTTATTAAAACTGCTGCAGTTAATGTTAGATTATACACTACAATTGCTATTTCTATAATTATTACTGCTTCACAATGGAACAATAAGACATAAAACTATTACAAAACATAGATCAATGGATGAAATATTATATCATATGCCCATTTTTACTGTACTTGTTACCTTAGCTGTCCATTTGGCAATTTTAACCACTAAAGAGTCAAATTCCCTTAAAAAGTGCTGTCTCAGTAGCACTTGGTCACTAACCTTATAATTACCACGTCAGTAGGAGTGCATCTGCTCTTGGAAAGAGAACGGAGACTCTAATTGCAATATGTCAGTCAGTAAATTTGCATGCTCAAGAGGCCCTGCCTTGTCAAGTGTATTCCTGACGTCTTCCTTCCATTTTAAAACGCATCGCCGCGGTGCTATTTTTAGCTTTCCCCGACCAGATTTGCTGAGTCCTGGGGGGTGGGGTAGGCTGGGTGCGAGGAGGGGGGTGTTGGCATATTATTTCAGGAACATCACGTGAGAAGCTTTTTAACGCCACCGACAGCTGATACTGATACCGTCTTTGCCCGAACGGGAAGGAGGGGTGGGTGACGAAAAAGCGTAGGAGATACAGCTATAGCTCTAGAAATTGTGCTGCATCCAGGCATGATCATACAGGCACAATAGGCGAATGAATAAAACGCGACCCCTCCCCGTATGTGAACCGCACGCATCTCCAGCGGAACCTGGGTCCCCCTTCACACAGCCCGCCTCATTGGTATTCCTCGGCCAGCTCCGGGTTCACAATGGGCCGATTTGTGTGCGGGGTTAAGCGCCGAATTGTGTAGTTGAGTGTCGTCGTGGCCTTGGTCTCATAAACAGTCTATCCTGCTTACCACCCCCTCCCTGTTTGCAGTAAATCCAATATAAATATATATTTATGGAGCTGGTCAAATTTTCCACAGCTTTCGCATAACGAACCGGGATTTTAGGTGGTTCTGCAATCGCAGTTAATTATGGATTATATCCGTGTTTATCCCCACGGTCCGGTAAACCTGAAAGCGTCGCTCACCTGGTGCTGGTTATAGTTGTTCCTATGCTGGAGATAGGCGCCCTGGTGCTGCTGGTGCATCTGCGGACTGACCGGGGACCGCCGGCTCTGCTGCGGCTGCGGGACATTGATCTGGGGCGAGAAAGGACTGCCGAAGCCCGGCACGTTAATCCCCGCACAGGGATTAGGCGAAACTGGCGAGAAACTCTGGAAGAACGCTGGGTTGATGGAGGAAGGGAGCCCGGGGTAGAAACTGTTGTCGGGTTCAGTACCGGAGACCTGATTCATAGCGTTTGCGTGATTCGGGTTGGCGGAGCTAGTGACAGGCGGCGGCGGGGAGCTGGTCTGGACAGACCACGGGGTTCCGAATCCGGGTAAGGTCGGGGATGTGGAGCCGCCCGCATTCTGGTGCGGACTCTGCATTTCTGCGTTCGGGAGGCTGGGGAAGCCGGCTCCGAGACCACCGGCCAGCATGCTAGCCGCGCCGTTTCCATTGCCGTTGTTAATGAGGTGGGCGGTGGGGGAGTCCATTTGGATCTTGACCTTGTTCGGATTCGCGGAAGAGGGCGACGGTGACGCAGCGGTCACCACATTGGCGTCGACGTCCTCGGCTGATAAGGGGGCGACCCGACCGGGGCTCCCGTTCGAGCTGTGTTCCGACACGGGAGACCCTCGGTGGTGCTGGGTTATAGCGGGATACTGCTGCTTCTGTCCGGGAACACTGACCTCTCCCTGGGGTGGGGGCGGCTGCACGGTGCCGTACTCCGTCTCCTGCTGCGGCTGCTGTCCAATGATTTGCTGATGCTTCTTGCGCTGCTGATGAAGGTCACAAATCTGCTGCGTCTGGCCGAATTTCTCTGGATTCACGCTCTTAAAATCGGGCAACTGTTGCTGGTTCTGGTTGAGCCGGTCGTAGTCCGTCCGCGTCCGCTGACCCAGTTGATTGCCGTAATCGGGATTGTTGTTAACGCCGCTGCCGTGGCCGGATCGCTGCGCCCCGGTGTGACGGGTCGTGCCGTCGCTGCTGCTGTCGTCGTCGTCGGTGGACGGAGAGTGCCGCTGCTGCTGCCGCTGCGTGATCGTCACACCAAAGAGCAGCTCATCCTGCATGTTTCGCTGTTGCGCAGCAGCGAACGGAAACGGCGAGGACGCGACGGAGGCGCAGCTGCTGCCGGAGACCGTGAAGCCGCTGGGAGAAACGGGGGAGACTCGGGCACTCGAAGCAAGGGAGGGAGACGCGTAGGACCTGAAGGCTCCTCCGCCAAAGACCGTAGAGCTGCTGTCAATGTTGGCTGTCTGTAACAAACCGAACCCGTAATCACCCATTTATTTGTGTGAAATTAGAGGTTGGAAACGTAAGGTAGCAAATGCAGCTTTTTTCCAAATATTCTTTATGGACAGTAAACAATGCGAAAAGAGTAGGCTACAATAAAAATATTACACAACTTATTGTACTAAGAGAGGGAGGGGTCAAATGAATCTCTATAGAATTTTTAACTTCCCGTTTATTTAAATACCTCTGCTTGTAGATTTTTTTCGAATAATTATTTGCTAAATTCTGGCTTAATTTGGACGTGCTGGTAACGTGCTCGCTCCGAATGCCCGAGTACGTCCCCTCCTCTCGCTGCCGGGTTGTCTGCTGCAGCAGACGATAAAAAGCTCTCCAATGTACGTCACGGCCGCATCATGATTTATGCCCGACTCCGCCTTCCGTTTATGAATGCAGGACGCCGCCGCAACCCGGACCGCAAAACTCCGCATTGCACACGTCATTGTATTCATTATTCAGGAGGTGCAGTGTCGCGTCATGCTCTTCTGAATATTAAGCGGCTGTATCGTTCTGCCTGTTTGTAAGTAAACCGCATTGGTTTTGGGGTTCCTGCTACAGTAGGGGAAGGTGAAGCTGGAGGGTGGTGTCCTGCAACGGCTGAGGGTTCCCCACTTCTCAATTATTATAATTACCCCCCACCCCAACTCTAATAAATATACTAATGTGGCTACGTACTTGGACAAAAAGCATTTAAGCGTCTCGGGGATAACCAAATAAACCCGGTAAGTAATCGATTCATCACCGGTCAAACCTATAAATTGGTCGCTTATAGAGACGGGGCATAATGCCTATAGTACCAGTTCGATTTTTTTTAACACATTATCACACTATAATTATATGTAATATACCAATTATTACTGCGCCCTCCATAGATAACAATAAAACACCTTGGTGTTTTTCTACCTTAAATATATCACAGACAGCTGTGCCAATGCGCTCGGTGTCACAGATTGCCGGGGGGCAAGGCGATTGCTATGCGCGCTGAAGGCCTCTTGTCCTTTCCTCTGCGTCCCAGGTATGCGCGCGAATCCTGTCCATCTGGCGACGTCGCGTGCACCGAAAGCGACGGACTCGTGACGCTTGGGTACGCGCCTGCGGTGCTGCTGCCTTATAACAAAGCTAAATGACGCCCGATGCTAAATTTAGCCCTGCAAACGCATTCACCCACGTCAAAGTGGAATTGTAGTAGAATGTGACATCTTCCGTTTTCTTGATGCAATTATTTTATCTTCCTGTGTAATGCTTTTCTGAATTGCACAAAACTGATTTTATGTATAACTTTTCATTGCTTTTCATTTTTGTGATTCAGTAAGGGCGCTTCAGTACTTTTAGAATAGCGTTTAAGGTAGATGCAGTGTCTAATACAGTAATTTGTCAAACACTGTTACTGTGTATCTGAAAGTGGATGTGTGTTCCTGTGGAAAGCAAAATAAAAGATATTAGAAGCGATGATGACAGTATAGTCCCCGACTTTGAAAGGGAGGTGAGCTGGACACAGGATACAAGCAGGTGTTATCGTAATTTTGAATGGAACAGCCCTGTTTGTGGTGTGGGAAGCCCCTAGGCTGGTTCTCCACCCTGCCCCCTACACCCTGCCAGCTCTTACAACTACGCTTGTCCCCCCCCCCACCAAACACATACATACACTCACTGTACCCTCCCCCACTTTCAGAATCTGCTGTCTTTAAACCACGCCCCTCCCCCACAGCACATACACCACTCCCCTGACGTTTTGTGCACCCCCCCCATCCTGAAGACAACACCCCCTGAACCCCTCCCACAGTGTCCCCCTCTTTGTCAGTGTCTCGGATACATTAGGGCAGCAGGTTGCATGGTAGTTAATGACAGAGTCACCTAACCTGATCCAAGTTCCTGGCGGACCCCATCCAGACCGCGGCACGGATACTTAGCAGCATCATTATGTAGTAAAAGGGGTTGCACTTGGCTGCATAACATCCAGGTAAACACAGTAATAATGTAATAAATAATAATTAGAATATTTCAGGCTACCCCACCTGCCTGATGTTGCTCCACCGTAACTGTGACATATCCTTCCATTTCCCATCCCCCACTGGAATTGTCCCTGGTTCTATTGGAGAGAATGGGAATTAGATGGGGCAGGATGGACCGGCAGTAATCCTCAGAAACACAAAGATGCCCCATGTGCGCAGTGGGCTTCAGGGCAAAGGCTTATGGGTATTTATTCACAAAGCAGCACTGGGGCGGTTGTACTGTGGGACAGATTTTGAATGTTACTCTCATTTGAAATATTTAAAGCTTTTTAATGTTATGATTAATTACAGTCATTAGGGTAGGGCACATTACTCCTGCCTACACTGTGGTTTTATAGCAATGAATTGAACGTGCAGCCTTAATGTATTCATATGGCACAGTCTAAACATAATTATAGGCATATGTCCAATGGACTCAGTTGCCCATGTCTCACATGATTCCTCTGAGTGTGTCTATATTGTAGTGACAATTAAAGAACAGTTGGATCGAATATCTAAAACCCCTTTGTGGGCCATCATGTTTACATCTCAAATAATCCTTATTTAGTAACACAACAAGTTATGTTTCATGCTGTGTCCATATTAATACCCAGTGATTTTTATTACCTTTTCTCAGCCCCTAAGATTCATGAGAAACAGGATGATAAGTCATTAAAAGTCACTTTTAAGGAAGATTTCATAATACAGTTTAATAATTTAATTCATTAAAATTAATAAAATTAGAAAAAGATTAGATAGATGTAACAAACATTGTCATCAAGAACAGAAAATGCAGATAATTAACTTAATCCATGTTTTATAATCCATACACAATTATAAAGCAGACAGTAATTGTCTCTCTGTAACATCACTCATGTTTTTTCCCCTAGTAAGGACCAGTCCTGTGTTTATCCTGTTCCCAAACTAAAGTAGGATAAAAGAAAATCATCAATGGTTTTGTTCAGTATATCAATTTATCCAATTGGAAACTGAAGATGCTTGGAATTTTAGTAAAGTAACTCATGACTCAAGGGTACAACAGAAAACTCAGATCTGAAAAAAATCTTCCGTTATCATCTCTGGAGATAACAGCTCAACACAAACCATGAAAAGGTCTGTGTTGAATGGAGTGCTTTCACAGAACACCATGCTTGTCTTTTTCTGATCATATTGGGAGTTTTTACTATAGAGATACATTTTAATAAAATGATGATTGGTTATTTTGTTTGTCCTTTTTGTAACATTTGGAGTTTTTACTATGGAGATCATTTTTAATAATACAATTATTGGTTATTCTGTTAAAAAAAAAAAAAATTCTAACTTGTGCTCATAATACTATTAGATGCCGGAGAACATTAAAAGGTAGGAGTGGACATTTTTCCAGTACATTAAAAAGCAGTATCCAGCCATTAAGCAAGTAAGGCAGGAATAATAACCCGTGCATTATGGGTAAGAGACACAAGCTCACAGATACTAAGGGTACAACTGGTAGTTATGTGCTAACTTTAGAATATAAGGTTCTGCAAAGAAAAGATAAATAAGTAAACACATGAATCTCTATCTTTGGGTAACCTTGACATACAATTAATTGAAGGGTTTACTAAGAAATTATATTTTAAGCTTTGGAAAAGCTAATTATTGCATATTTTTTGGGTTTACTATGTTCAACCTAGCTACCGATTTTCTCTTTAATCTTTTACTTGTGCCTGTGGCTTCAGACTCTTTCGAGTGTGACTCCAGTCTTCCACGAGTGTCATGTACTTATGAATAGAATGTAGCTATGGAAATGTGTCAAGTTTTTCCTAGAATTCTTAGCAGCTGCTGTTGACCTGGTTACCCGAATTATCCTCATGCTATCAGGAAATGTGCGTGTTTGTGTGTGTGTGTGTGTGTGCGCAAATGAGTGTAAATGCAAGCATGAGAATCTGACATAGGACATACTGGACAACATTATTAAATTGATTTAAAAAAATTCAGCTTGCAGAATTTGCTCATAATTCTCATATCTTATAAAGTACATATACAGAAATTGCCAGTGCTCCACAATTTTGAATTTGTAAGGCAACTCAGATAAAAATGTGAACTAAGCAAACAAACATTGGGCAGAATTCTTGTCATCATGTTGCAACATGACATGGGAGAGGTGTGTGGCTCAGGGGATTGATATGCCATGTGAATGGACGATCATTCATTCAAGTCCCATGCTCAGCAGAGTGATGTCACTGTTGGACCCTTAACCCACAATTGCTTCAGGGGCTGTGTGACCCTGCTTTCTCAAAAAAAAGTGGGATAAAAGTGTCTGCCTCATGCTAGCTCCAGCCTGCTTGTTCCTATGTCATTTCTAGTTTATGGTCCCTGCATATCTCGGATAGCTGGTTTTGCACTCAGTTGCCTGTTTTTTCCACCTACAGCAGAAGGATCCAGTTCACCCCCACATGAGACCCCCCCCCCATGTCCCTCCCAGACCACCTGCTCATGATCCCCTCCCCATTGACCTGACCATGCTTCTCCAACGAGATTGCTTAGCCGTGGTCTCTTGAGGGCCCATTCCAAACACATTTGGTCCCCACATGTTATTGTTATATATACCTGGACTACACACACACACACATACTCACAACCAGCAGCACCATAATCGGCAGTATGTGTCGCATGCCGATTGAACAGCCTACACTATATCTCAGATACAAGAGGTACAGTCCACCCACCTATGTAGCCCAGATGGGACAGTCCCAGTGTAGAAGACCAGGCAGGTGTGGTGGGTCTGCCTGGTGCTGAGCAGTCATTGGCTGTAATTAGCCAGGCTGGAGTATCCAGAGCAACCCAGTGGGGTGGGGGAGGTGGGGTGTATAATAGGGCAGGCTGCCAGCTGCCAGTCACTGTGCACTGTTCAAACAGGGGGCTGGGGGGGTCTCTTCCTCTTCTCAGGCCTCACAGCTGCCGGACAGGAAGAGGCCTTGAAGTGCTAACAAGCTAATTTTAGCACTAATGCATGCAACCCGCCATGTTCCCTTTTTTGGACGTGCCATCATCTCCGTTGGGGGGGGGGGTGGGGGGCCCATCATTAATCCCATTGAACATAAACACAACCCTTATTTTATAGTGTTTTCCGAAGAGAATGAGCGAGACAAAGTTTTCGATGGTTCCTTTCCAATACACTTTGAACATGAATATATGATGTTTAAAATATAACAATCATGATATAATAACAGTGAAAACATACATTTACATTTTGTTTGGTTATTTATAAAATATTACTACAATTATCGATTCACAAGTCAGCCAAGTGCATATAACAATAAGTAATAAGAAGCATTATCAGGATGATGATACATATCTGCCATTCCTGAAATCAAACATATACTGTATACCAAGACCAAAGTCATTCCCGGTGCCCACGTTCATCTGCATTTCGATCATG
Organism: Mormyrus hasselquistii; assembly: GCA_026779605.1. Classification (NCBI taxonomy): domain Eukaryota; kingdom Metazoa; phylum Chordata; class Actinopteri; order Osteoglossiformes; family Mormyridae; genus Mormyrus; species Mormyrus hasselquistii. Next base: position 20,920,719 of record JAODKE010000001.1, on the reverse strand, counting down.
GTTTCAAAAAATTATGGCAGTCCCACTACGCCACAGTGATAGGGTTGCAGGACTCATTCATGTTAACTGGGGGACTTCATTATACATCATCCATTTTTTAGTGTATCTAAAGCATGTAAAATATTTAGCGTGGTCAGCTGAAGTATATTGAAAGTATAAGATTTCAGCACACTGTTTATTAATAAATGTATTCTGTCATGCTTTGTCTGCAATTGCTCCATTTCTGTCCAATTACTAAATACTCATATGCGCTGCTTTTATATAACAGGTAGATGCTGTTGCTATGCACTAACACCAGTGATTATTAAATTTCCCGTGGCATCGTTAGGAAACACTCTGAGAATGAACAACCAAGCCTTGAAGTCTGCTGTGGTGGATGCTACGCTAATGGGCTAGCCGGCGACCACCCGAGCTTGTACCTGATCACATGGCCGGTGATGGAAAATCTGTGGACAGGCCGGGGGGGTGGAACACAGTGTTGCTACCTAGGACCGGCAGGATGCAGCTGTCGCACTAATCAAGCCTGCTATTCAGTTTCACAGGTGGGGTCAGCACTCACGTTTATTAAGCTAACCTTCATCAGGCTGGTATTAAATTTAAAAGGGACAGGGAGAGGATGCGATAAATAAATGATACTGACGAAGATGAGGTTTCACATGTCCATTGTCTCCCTGGCGACAGGGATTCCGACTCCGCCAGGGGTGCAGCTGTTGTTGCCACGGCAATGGGGATCTGCATGTTCCTTTGTCTGCTTGATTACAACATTTAGGCCTGAGGTGGGGGGGTGTCTAATAAAGGCATTTGACACAAGCCCTGATTGTCCCCAAGCCCCCAACATCTCCTCAGGCCTTGGTGGAGGTGGCTTGGAGGGTGGAGGGTTACTTTGGTTTACCCCCCCCCCCAAAGACACCAGCACCTCCGTCTATCCCTTCCCCCACCTAAGTCATGCATTTTTTTTTGCCAAACTCAGGAAAGGGGAATGTGGCAGTATGATTGCATGCCAGCTGGTCCTATAGCACTCAGCCTAACACCCTGCCAGCAGATGGTGGGGTGTTTGTGTGTGTGTGTGTGTGTGTGTGTGTGTGTGTGGTGGGAGGGGGACTGTGTTCACTTTGTGTGCAAGGTGGGATTTTCAAAACCCAATGACAATATGTATGAACCATTTCCTGGAGACATATGACTCTGACGTGTGTGTGTGTGTGTGTGTGTGTGTGTATTCAGAGAGAGAGTAAATCTACCCACACCTGCCTGGCTGTTCTTACCTGCAGATTAATACACCTGTTTGAGAGAAAATAACATATATCTCCCGATACCAGCATTTGTTTAACTTTGGAATATATTATTGTTTTTATAATGGACTATTATGCATGTTCTTTTTGCCTTTCAAAGATATTTAATATACCTTCATTCCTGAAAATGAATTGGAAAAAAAAAATCAGTGTTAATAATTCCGCTTTCAGATTTATGGGATTCAATACTTCCTTAACCAGTCCTTCTGATCCTGTAGGATTATATTCAAGGAAGTATCCTCTGAGTTTTGTCTCATCTGGTATGTTAACAACCCAGGTTAGCGCTGACCAACACAATGTAACCGAAATAGGTGTAGTCTGACAGAATGATGCGAGTATTTAGCATGCACTGAAACGATATACAGCCCTGTTTCCTATAGAGTGCATGTGCGGAGGCGGGGCCAAGGAGCTGTCAATCACAAAAACACCGGGGAGTGGAGCAGCAGGAAGAAGCAATTAGTGCAGGAGAAATATTAAGGCTTTTGGAAGTCTCACCTTAAAACCAAATACCCCCTACAATTTAGGAGCGTAATTACTGTGTATGTGTCAGACCATATAAGCTATTTGGGTGTTTAACTCCTCCATATATAATGAATATTTTAATCGTCAGTGTCCACAAGGGTCTTGAGCTGAAATTTAATACAGCTGGTGGTTCTTTAAGATCACAGGCCTTGCACCTGAACCCTGAAGCTAATCAGCTGAGGAAGAATAGGATTGGCTGGGTGAAAACTGCTTACTGTCATCCAGCTGCAGAGAAACAATAAAAGCAAACTGTGTTGTAGGCTTTGAATAATCACTATGACAAAACAATTACAGGGGACTGACTGGCATTAAATGCTGCTGAATCTGCCCCACAGAACATCTTTCAAAAGCTGATGGACAAGATTTAGTATTAGTTAAAATACATTTTATTTTTCCATCAGAGTTTCACAGGAATAATAAAGTAAAATAAAATTTCGACTCACAATATAGAATAATTTCCTTGTCAAATTCTACTTTTGCATGTATAATGTGTATACATTTTATTAATTTACAAGTGGGATCCATAAAGTACAGCAGTATCTTTAGCTCACTGTTTTGCCCTTTATACAATGTGTTTCTACTGAGGAGTTGCACCGACTACTTAGACAGAACCATATTCTGGGAAAATAGACACAAACAATGCGGTTCGATGAGTGCATGTTAGCATTTCTGCACTACCCAAAATCACCTTCAGGGGGTGGGGTGCGGCCAGGGTTCCTCACACTGTAAGACTAGCAGTTAGTTTCTTGGCCTGAGTCAGCAGTAGTATGATTAGCTGACCAGTGGTATAGGGACAAGCATATGGACAGTGTAAGTGAGTCTGTGTTTATGGGGGGGTTAGTGTTGAATTATAGTCCTTTGGCAGTGGGTCTACATTATATCAAAACAGCACTAAGCAGAAAAAATTCCTAATGATGTTTCAGGCAGTAGATGGCGTAGTGGTTAATGATTTTATTCAGTAGGTAGCTGGTTGTGGGGATGTCTTTGTGAGTACGGTTCTTAACTGATATTGCTTCAATGAATCTAAGTTACTTTAGCAAGACAAAAACTTTGCAGTTGAAATAATCTTAAACTTTATAGTGAAAACTGATAGATACTGAAATTCATGCTCAACATTCACACACACGCACACACACAGTCATGTTCTCATATCTTTGTGGGGACTGTCCATTTATTTCTAATTCAAAACCCTAATTCCAACCCTAACCCCTATCTAGCCCTAACCTTAACCACATGTAATCAAACAAAATACAAGTCTTTTAATGCAATTTTTTGATTGCAGTCACTGATTTTTATAAAATTGAATTTCCCTTTGTGGGGTCCAAAAAATGGTCCCCACAATGTCAACATAACAGGTGTTTATCATGTTGAGGGGACATTTAGTCCCTACAATGTAATGTATACCTGGATCACAGACACACACAAATTACATCACAAATTAAATCCTGTGTATTGTGGATTGAAAGAAAAAAATAGCCATTCAAATGTAGAGGCGTAATTTGCAGATGGAGCTGACCCCCAAGATTTGAATAGTAAAACAGCCGTCACCCCAACAATTGTCTCATTCTCAGCCTGTCCACAGATACTTCAAATCTTTTTTGTAGTGGGAATATCTTAAAAATTAAAAAATGCATTTCTTCTGTATTTCAGGGCATGGGGAAAAAGTCTGCTTCACACACAATTTGCATTTTGCAAGCTGCCTTACTGGCCTGAATGGGTAAACATAAGCTTCAACAATTTCATAAAAAGTGTACATTGTATGTGCTAAGTTGCTACACTAGTATGAGAAGCTCATATTTGTATTCAGTAAGACAAGCACACTATATTTATTCTTTATTTGCTGACCAGCCTTTTTCTCTAAAGCAACATTGTACAGTCTTGTAGGCTTTGTCTTGGGGGGAGTACTGGTAAAGTTCTCCTGGATACGGCTCAAGAGGGAGGAACTGCGCATCAGGGGGGCCTGATTGAATTAATTTTATTCTCAGTCCAGGAATTATGCACATTGGACCCGGGTTACGTAAACACAAGGGGATCCAGGTGAGACTCTGCCTTTGTACCATTAACCAGCTGCATGAACTGGCCAGGCATTGTCAAGGGCACGGGACACAAAGGGTCCAGTAAGCAGGTAATCAGGTGCACCTGCAGAGACAGCCAGCCTGCATGGCCACCGACATCTGATTTACGAGGGGACAGTCCTCGGCTGCCATCATCCACATGCAGGCAGATGTGGCTGCTGAATGAACGACTTACAGTGAGGTCGCTCAGAAAGACTCCACACTGCACTCCACAACATAACCACATTTGCAATTTATATGTATAGAGAATGTATACATACACACACATAAAATTTAGATGATTGGGTTAGAGCGTCTCCAAAACGGCATGTCTTATGAGGTGTTCCCAAAAGTGGTCCAAGGAAGGCCAACTGGTGACCCGTTGATGGGGTCAAGGGGCGCCAAAAGGTCACTGATGCACATGGCTAGCCTCTGGTACAGTACCACAGGAGAGCGGGTGCATGTACATCATTTACCTGGGGAAGAGATGGAACCAGGAGGCAATAAGGGAAGAAAGCAAGCCAATGGAGGCAGTGTGAAGCTCTGAGCAATGTTCTGCTGGGACAACTTGGGTCCTGGATGGATGTTGCTTTGACACAAGCCACCTACTTAAACAATGTTCAAGGTGTTGACTTGGCCTCCAAATTCCCATGATCTCAATGTGATCAAGCATCTGTGGGATGTGCTGGACAAACAAGTCTGATCCATGGAGGTCCCATCTTACAACTTAGAAGGATATAAAGGATCAGCTGCTAACATCTTTGTTCCAGATATCGCAGGACAGCTTCAAGGGTCTTGTAGAGTCCATGCCTCAACAAGTCAAGGCTGTTTTGGCAGCACAAGGGAGACATACACAACATTAGGCAGGTGGTAGTAATGTTATGGCTGCTTGGTGTATACGTCGTATTAAAATGTAAAAATGTAAATTTGCATGCATCCTGTCCAGGCAGGGCCAGATTCAAGCATAGGCAAACTAGGCAGCTGCTGAGGGCCTGGTCAGTCGAAGGAGGCCCAAAAACATGAAGATATATATATATTACTTATTCATGCATATCTTTCAAAAATAAGAATAACCACACAAAATTTAAAATGTTTATGTGCTGGCACATGCCCAATTCTAGCTATAGGCAGAATAGGTAGCTGACTAGCGCCCCCTAAATTACCTGTGTTATAGAGGAAGTAAATGATCATCAGTTTTCTTGGTAAAGCTTTGCCTAAGGTCCCTAAAAAGGTAGCTCTAGCCCTGTGTTCAAGGCATACCCTGTGCTCTCTGAGATAGATTATAGGTCCCCCTGAGGCCCTGATCAGGATAGGGGATTAAAAATGGATGGATTGATTGCAATTTTCCTATCACTGCAAATTTAAAATGAACATTTCAGAATCATATGCATATAACTACAAAGCTGACTGTGTTGACAGGTAAATATGATGACTATCCTTGTCCTGGTGACTCACTGTGTGTGCCTGCTTTAGTTAATTAACCTTAATAAATTAGCCATAATTGAACAGTTGGTGGAGCAAATAGCACAGTTCGAAGCACATTTAAACTAATGCATATCTGAGGATTTGTTATAATTTTCCAGCTGTTAAACCAAATTTGTGCCAGGTTAGAAATACCTGCAGGGATTTTGCTCCTTAATTTAAACAAAAAGTACTTCATTCTTAATTATTTCATTAATTGCAGTCATCCATCAAATTATGCCCTATTGAGTAATGTCCGATCGTACCTATGTCCCGTAAAAGCCTTAATAAAATTTAAATCAAGAGACATCTGAAGCAGACATTGGGGACAATAGCGGACATACTTTATCACATGTGCGTCATGTGGCAAAAATCAAAATGAACTGCTCACACTACCACTATAGAAGTTCCATTAAATGTGTGTGGTGTTGCATCTTATGTTACAAAGTAATTTTGACTTTACCCCTAGAATGATCAAGATACATCTGACGAAAGCTGGACGTAAGTTAATGGATACCTACATTCTTTCTCTGAAATCAAAGGATGTTCCAATGTTATCGATGCCTTTTCCACATTATATTTCACCTAAGTTTTGTTAGCACCAGAAATTAATTCACTGGTATCCCATCCAGTGTTGTCCCCTGTGCTGCCTGGCTCCAGACCCCTCCTCCCATGAACCAAACCAGGATAAATTCAATTCAATTCAATTTTATTTATATAGCGCTTTTAACAATGGTCATTGTCTCAAAGCAGCTTCACAAAATGAA
>JAODKE010000001.1:20866482-20880189 GCA_026779605.1 Mormyrus hasselquistii | reverse complement strand
CTGAAAATAAGACCTGGGCATATTTTGGCATTTCAAAAAATATAAGACAGTGTCTTATCATCGGGGAAACACGGTAGGTTTGCTTTGAGGGTGTGTTTTGCCCTCATTTACATGCGCACGTTCAATTTCTGTTAAACGCCTAGTGACCTGATCCAGGGGACTTCTTCCACTCCTCACATGTTTCTTGATTTTTTGCAGGTAGTTTTCAAAAGCAAAACAGGAAATCTCATTTAATGAACAGTAAAAGTTCCTTACATCTTCATGGAGATGGATTAGACCATGCACATTGTATACACAAAAACACTTTCCATACAGCTTATCACAGCAAATGAGAAAGTGTTTCATTAATTCATGAGCAAACTGGAGGTAAGCATTCTGAGTCTGATCATCTGACTCCAGAATTACAGCATTACAGACATGGCTACTGTGAAGGACAAAAGATTCACTCTCAGTTCTTTTAGTTTTTGAGATACTTCATCCTTTTGCCTGACAGACAAACGACAAACAAGTCATAAATATTAACAGACATCTTACTATTCCCAAGCAGACCATATGCATGTAATCTAACACAAATGAGCTTACACAAGGAACTCCTGCTGCAATAAAGCTGCTGACACTGGATTGGTGGTTGCTGTACTCTACTCCTCTGAAAGCTTCATCAGTCCGGGAAGTGCAGTCCTGCTCACTGAAAAAATTCTATGAATTATGACTCCTAATATATTTCAGATATGCCCACGCTGGCGCGTCACAGATCAGAGCTTTATTATGGACTGTGTAAGTCCGGTCTCTTTGAGATGTCTGTATTCAAACAAAAAGTCGCTAAGATACTCCTCAAGGGGACTAGGTTTCTTTTTTCCACTAAATACAGCCACAATAAACTGATCAAAATCGCTAAACTTTGCCAGTATTGGCCAGCACTGGATGCCACTACTTTTGAAAAGCGGGATGCCAATGTTTACACTGAGGTGTACAGCATTACTATTTTTCTGACCCAAAAGACGGCAGATTCCCTTTTCAAAGCCATAGTACACATAGAACCCACCATATTTAGCCTTAGACACTTTAGTGCCTGTGTTACCTTGTTTCCTCATGGTCGCTATTGTTAGCTAAGCGGTGGACTAACTAGCCACAGTAGGTTTAAGTTGCTTATAAAAAATATATAGGGTATATATGGGGAATGTGAGTGTGTGTACGGCGTTCATTTCTGTTTGTCTCCATGTTAGGCGAATGTGTGAATTTTTGTTTATGTGTGCATGATGTAAATGATGTGTGCAGGATGTTTACATGTGGCATTGATGTTGCTGCCTGCATGTGCTCCCCAGTTTGCCCTGCATCCTGTGTTATCGCCTGATTCTCTCTACCCCGTTTTGACCCTTTGTGGTCCATTTCCTTTTGCCCTGCTTTTAGATTCATTTAATAAAGCCCCCTTTGGTTTTCCAGACACCTACCTTTGCCTCTGTCCTTGATATAACATATTGTATATATTTTACAAAATCAACTGGATTTTAAAACACCAGCTAGTTCTATTCCAACACATTTGGAGAATTTCAATGTTTCATTTTTAGCAGTGGATCCTAATTAGTGTTTCAAGTCAATCTAAATTTAAAAATTAAATATTCGACAGCATCTGAACAGCCTTTCAATACAACATTTGCATTTTTCATGATCTAATGTTTCAGATGCAACTGTTTTAGACAATTGCTGTATGTATTTAAAGACAAACTAGCATTTTTTTCCCAAGCCTGCTGTTGATATTTGCTTAAATAAAACATGGTGATGGTGTAGTACTTACCTGGTTTTTCAAGAGCATCCCAAAATAATTCTGTGCAGGCATCAATATTTCCGTGACTCTTTTTTTTAAAAAATAAAAACAAAATGCAGCTTGTAGAAATTCATAGCACCATAGCGCAAATTTATATATTGCCATTGTGTACTGTACACTCCTCCTAAATATTATTGGGTAGTTAATATGTGTAATGTTATTCAGTTATAGAAGTTGATTCATTGACACTATATGGACAAAAGTACTGGAACATTTAACCTACAGGAACTTTTGACACCCCATTCTAAATCCAAAGGCATCAATACAGTATGTAGCTGGTTCCTGCTTTGCAGTTATTACAGCTACCACTCTTCTGTAAATGATTTCCACAAGTTTATGGAGTGCATCTGTGGGAATTTGTGCCCATTCACCCAGAAGGACATTTGTGAGGTCAGGCACTGATGTTGGACATAAAGTCCAGGCTCACAATCCCTGTACTAGTTCATCCCAAAGCTGTTTCATGGGGTTCAACTCATCCAACCGTGTCTTTATGGACCTTGCTTTGTGCACTGGGACACAGGCATGCAGGAACAGAAAAGGGCCTTCCCCAAACCATTCCCACAAACTGTAACAATGCTGTGTGTAGGCAGTGTGCTTTACACCACTCCATCTTACACTTGGTATTGTGCTTGGTGATGTGAGGCTTGCATGCAGCTGCTCGACCATGGAAGCTCATTCCATGAAGCTCCCAGTGCAGTTTTTTGTGCTGGGGTAAGTGCCAAAGGAAGTTTGGAACTCTGCAGTTATTCAACAAAGCATTGGCAGTGTGTGCGTCAACATTTGCCAACCCCATTCTGTTACTTTACATGGTCTGACACTTCTTGGCTGAGTTTCTTTTGTTCCTAAATACCTCCACTTTGCAATAACACCACTTGCAGTTGAATGGAGGAATATCTAGCAGGGAAGAAATTTGACAAACTGACATATTGTAAATTTGGCATCCCATGACAGAACCATGTTTGAATTCACTGAGCTCTTCAGAACAAACCATTCTATCACAAATCTTTGCAAACCTGACTGCATGGCTAGGTGTTTGATTTTGTACACCTCTGGCAATGGGTCTGAATGAAACACCGGAATTCAATGATTGAGAGGTGTGTCTCAATATTTTGTATAATACTTTTCTTTACTAATTTGTATACTTTTATAGTGTAGCACATTAGTTTAGCAACTTAGTCTGACACCTAATCTGGCTGAATTTCTAACTTTGGTTGGACGAAAGACCTATTAGCTGTGTCTCTAAGACAGAAATAAGCAAGAAGGACCTTGTGTGCAGCACATGTAGTACCCCAGCTGGCTCATATAGCTCACCATTGTGCTTTATTCCCACTGCATTGTGGGAGTTATATTTTTAGAAGTAATTTAGGTTCTGTGTTCAGTGATTAAGAGGCGTGTACCAATACTTTTGTCCATACAGTGTAGCTATCCAAGCAGACGTATACGTGATATATTTTGACAGTTTTAGGCTAATGCAGAATTTATATGTAGGACAACAATACAGAAACACTTCAGTTGCCTTGTTATACTTGCAGTAGCACATTTATTTGTCTAGCAATTGTAAACGGCTAAAAATAGCTAACGTTTTTTACTGGCACTGGGATGTGAGTCTTGAATGTTGCAGCGTGACAACTCATTGAGGACGTGTAGAGTTTTTGGTAGAAGACAGGAATGATGAGGGGTGGGTGAGTGGACTCTGAGATGCAGTCTGAAGGAGGAAGCCTGCATGTTTACTGCAAGAATAATGACATGTAATTTGTAGTCAATGTAAGCATGTTATTGGCTCAATTAATTTATACATTATATTTTTACAAAGTACTGGGTAGGTACGTGCGTACATAAATTGATTTGCACAATGACACTGGCTGACATATAACAATAGCAATCTTACCTAGTCGAAATAGCTCAGAAAATCTCTTTGAAAGACTCTAAAAACACAAAGTCAAGCAGGGTAGACAAGTCAAGTTGATTTGTGCAGCACATTTTCATGAACAAAGGTTTTTCGAATTGCTTTACCAAAATTTAGATAAAAAATAAGTGCATGTGTGATGCACACAGAATTTATGGTTACATTATATATAATGTTTTTATATTTTCATTTTGGGAAATGTTATTCCTGTGGGACGAATATTCTAATATGAGCAATAATGGTCAAATTTTGCCTCTTGGTAAAAACTACAAGGCTTCTTTGTAAATCACTTTGAATATTTTAATGTTACCAACAGGAAGAAGTGTGATGCTTTCTTCTCCCATGGACTTTGTACTCGGACTCTGCTTTACTTACTTAGTTCCCACTGAGACCAAAATAAGACCTATATGGGGCTATTATTGTAGCAAAATTATTTGCAAATGTGTATGGAGAGTCGTGTGACTGTATCTCAGTCCGTGTGTGCATAATCAGATTCGTATACCTAATGAGATTTGTATGTGTGTGGACAAATCTGTAAATGCGCACTTTTTAGCTTAAATTGCTAAAAAGTCTAAGTATTTTGCTCCAAAAACTGTAAATAGAGACAAGTCATCAATTACAACTGAGGCTGACCTCTTAATTAAAGTCTTTTTAGAAGTGATTTTTGCTACACTTCTGCTGAGGCAGATCTGCAAATGTGTGTGGAGGTTTTGAGGGCTTCGTGTCATCTCACTCACAAGCTTTTGAGGGTTTAAGTGTTAAGGGTATAAACCGATAGACAATATACCTCTCCACACAGAACACTAAATGATATGATTCAATTGTATGCTGAATTATATGTTTGACTTGGAACAAATGAAGTGGTGAGGTACAGTCACACAACTCTCCACACATACCTGCAAATCATTTTGCTACGATAATAGCCTCATAGACCAGTGGGCGAAATACAGGGGGTCTGGGGGGGTCCGACACCCCTGATTATCTCTTGAGATCTCCTAAAAGCCTCAAAAGCAAAATTTTAAGGGGGTCTCAAGATCGGTATTGCGCAACAATAGGGAGATGGGGACCCCTCAAATACTGACAGGTCTTTCGCACACTGCCATAGACCCAAGCATGGTGTAATTTTTGGCCACAGCATATTTCATTGTGGATTAAATACTAGTTTTCATGGTATAGCAGCTTGTTCTAAATGAGTATAGAGGAATCCCCTTATAGTGATCACGGTTATAGTGATCAACCGCATATACCGTATGGATCAAAATGCTTGGGACAGAATCATTCAGAATCATTTAAAATAATGTTTACATAATTCGCTTAGAATAATCAAGTGGTCTGCTTACAGAGTTCATTGTGGATCATTTGACAACATATAGAAAAAAATTTAAACTGATAATTCTTCTTTTTTTACTTTACTTTGCCTTGCAGTAACCCATCTGCTTCTAGGTAGCTACCTGAGGATTATGCTGCGTGCACAGAAAGCATGATGGGGAAAAGAAAGTCATTTTCTCTCAATGACAAATATAGACTCATCGAAGTTTATGATAAACTGCCAAAAACACTCAATGTGCTAGTTTCTTTTATTTGCACCATGAGGTTAAATACAGAAATATTTGAACTTAAAACTTAGAAATTATCCATATCATAGTAATGTTTTGATTTAGGTAGTAGTAGGTAAGCATGAAAAACAGTAGCACAGTAAAAATTTTACATATAAATAGATTACGGACTCAGTGAGGATTCATTGAAGCATAGTAGGCCTATATTGATTGAACCTTTGGATTGTTTTACTGGTAAATGGAAGCATGGAAATTTGTGTTTTTTTTTTTGACAACAAAGGAGATTGTAAGTCATTGTAATCTATACATTTTGTTTTATTTTTGAGTTGATGGATTTTTAAAATGACAAAAGGTGTCATGATCCGCCCCGTCCGATCCTCCTGTGTGCCACGCCCACCTCATTTCCTCGTGTGAATCCCTGATCGTGATGACCTGTGTCCTGTTACTTCCTGACCTGCCTGTGTATATTAGTCCACGTCTTCCTGAGTCTTGCGTCGGTCATTGTGTGTTGTCATGTGCTGTGCTTGCCGTCTGCCTCCGTCTGCCCCGAATAAACCCCGGTTTTCACTGTTTGTCCGGCTCCATTCGCCTGCTTTCCGGCTCATCCCCAGCGATTCACAACAAAAGGACATTAAAATACAGTGTAGTGGAAATAATAAATTTTGACGTAGTGGAAGATTTTATGTTTACTTAGCGTATATTTGATACTATCACTGAGTACTATCTGTGTGAAAGGTGGGGGCTGACAAGGAGGAAGGTCACGCTGATAATTACAGAGCTGGTTCTGACCGGTTTTCTTTAGTTGCACATGGAGAAGATAGTAACTGTGAAACTACATTCTTACAGAATCTTATAGAATGTATATGAAGTATAAAGGAGCTGCACAAGAAAATAATTTTTGGCATTTATATGCAGGCATGGTGTCCTGGCATATTTAATTCATCAAATAACCTAATAAAAACCTTTGCTGTCTTCATACCCTTCAACCCTGCACTTGTCACCACTGTCATCTCATTCTTTTTCCTGTCTTTACAAGAATCATATCAGTTTATGCATTATCAGTTTTTTATCACATGAAATACAAACAAACGTAAATACAAGCATATGGATAAAAATGAAAATCAATAATTAAAATGAAAAGAACATAAAACATTCAAGAAAGATATTGAAAGTGACAATGTGCCAGTCGGATGAATCACGTGAAAGCAGTAGAAAATACAAATATTTTCAGTAAGGACTTTGGCATTTTATGTTCACTGGAAGGAGGTTCCAGAGTCTGGCAGTGTATTAACTAAATGGCACCTCACCATGCTTTGCTTCAGCTCTGGACACCAGTAGCAGACCAGTTCCTACTGATCTAAGAGACCTTCCAGGATTATATTCTTCAAACATATCAGCAATATAATTTTGGGCTAAACTGCTCAGCAATTTGTAGACCAAAAGTAGTATTCTGAAATAAATTCTGTAGAAGATAGGAAGTCAGTGTAAGGACCTGAGAGCTGGAGTAACGTGCTCTCTCTTCTAAGTGTTAGGAGACAGGGAGCCAGTGTAAGGACCTGAGAGCTGGAGTAACGTGCTCTCTCTTCTTGGTTTTGGCAGACGGGGAGCTAGTGTAAGGACCTGAGAGCTGGAGTAACGTGTTCTCTCTTCTTGGTTTTGGCAGACGGGGAGATAGTGTAAGGACCTGAGAGCTGGAGTAACATGCTCTCTCTTCTTGAGTTGTCAAGTTTTGTCAAGTGAGCAATTGACATAGACAGTCTCATTGCCAAAATGGATCAGTTCAAAGTTGAATAGACACAGACAAATGTTTTGTTACATGTTAAGTTGACATGGACCGCGAGTTATTGACATTTTTTGGCACATATGAGAACCCCATACGCATGTCGACATATTTTTGGCACAAATGGAATCTTATAGTTATCCCTGTATTCTAGGCCATGTTTTCAAGAGTGTCAGTTATTATTTTTGTTAGGCCCCCCCAGGTCGAAAAGAAATGTACTTAAGTTGTATTTTTTGCCTTGTACTTATTGAACTATTAGCATGCTGTAGAAGTGCAAACTTAAATGTGCTATTTTGGAACAGCTATTAGTATATTAAGTGCATTTTAAGAAATTCTTAAACACTTAACAACTTAATTTAAAATTAAATACACTACTTTGTGTTAAAATGGAACTAATAGTATCTTTATTGCACTAAAATGTAGCCTTTATCATATTTCAAAAGAGGCACAGTAGCTCAACTTTAGTATATTTAAGTGTATTTTATTGGTGTCTGAAAATATTGCTACAATACACAATTTGTTCTATCTTAACATGTTTTTATTAGCACTTAATGGCAAACTAAATGCTTTATCAATGTATCAAAACAGCATATTTTAAGTTCATTTATCACTAAACAGAAAAACCTTCAGACTGTTTAAAACATTCTTAAACTCTTACTTTAGTGTATTCTTTAACAATTGCTAACAAACACAATTAAATGATCTTACACACTGTCATTGTGCCTCTACTGACTAAAGAACAAAAGCACAAAAACAGCAAATGACAAAAGTGAAAAGTAGGCAAGGCCCATTAGTTGGAAAATAATGGGCAAACAAATATATATAACAAATATTAGATATTTTCAAAAATATATCAAGTTTTTCTTGCTTTCATTGACGAAATCAAACAATTTCAAACAACTTAGTTATTTGTGAGGTAGTAACATATCTGCATCTATGTTTACTGCTGACTCAAAGCATAGCATGTTGTAAAAGTATCGTTGGCCGAGCAGGCTAATGGTTAAACGTTTATTACAAAGTAGTCCCCCATCTTTGTAGGGAAAGCCTGAGTGCTTGGTATTGAAGAGGGTAAAACAGCGTGTAGTTCAGTTTGAAACCTGCTTCTTATTCCTGGAATACAGCTGCTGACAATTCCAAAATAAAAGCAAAGAGTACCTACAGTATCAAAGATTCCTGGTTGTGACATGACAAGGGCCATAATGCCAAAGTTAACATAGTTTTTATTCAATGAGTCTTATTTTCAGTAATACAATTTTAATATTCGATATGACATGATATCCCAAATGATAAATAATGTAATCTGAGAAAGACAGCCACTAGAGGCCGCTATTGCTACAAGAAAACGCAAACAATCTCATGAAGGATATGAAACAAGAATGTCAATCAAATTCATCTAGTTATTGCAAGAATAAAACATAAGATTAATTAAGGCTTTGGATTGGGAGTGCAGGAAGCAATAACTATAGAAAGATAAGAACAAACTGTGTATGCTCCAGGTGTCTCCTAGGTACCTGCTGGGGAAGACCCCACTTTGGGAGAATTTTGGGACAGGATTTGAAAGGTTTCTTTGTGACGGGTTGCAACTCTGATGTCTGGTGTGCTCCAAAAAGCTCCAAGGTCCAGATGACAGTTTGTGGAACTGGTATTTTGGAGATAAAGTGGCGTAAGGGGCAGTGACAGAATATCTCTGGACATGCCCAAAATGTGTCATATGACTGTCTGCCTAATTTTATTACGGGGCGATCCTGCAGCCTACTTTTCAGGAAAACCAGTAAGCTCCATATGCCTCAGCTCAACAGAGATGTTTAAATAAGAGCAATAAATTCACCAGCCACGGTAACAAGGGAATGGATTGTGTTCAGGCACCATAAAAACTGTCTATTCTGATCCTGTCCTGCGATTTTCCATCAAGCAAAACTCAGTGCTGCTCAGACCCACCCCCTGGCATGATTGTGCTGGTGAAATGGTGAGTACTCTGGGTTTTAGCCGACCTCTCTTACTGAAGTATAGTGTAGGAAACGCAGTAAAGGCCATGTATCTTCTTAGTGATTCTCATAACTGAGTCTGCTGTTCAAAATGATCAATGGTGGGCAGAGTACAGAACAATTCCACATCTTATACCAGATACAATAGCCTACAATAAATTACCTAGCTAAATTAAATAGGTTGAAATGTTGTGATAAAGCCATATGATAAAATTAAAGGTTACTTTTACATGTTTCTTCAAATTGGAGACTTGATTCTTGAATGCAGATAACAGGAAGGCACAGCCGATATGACATGACGACAAAGGTATGCTTTTAAAAGTTCTTGCGGGTGAGGCCGTGGATGTACTACTTCTGTAATCAAGATATCTCTGCAAGCTGCATGATTGATAGGAGTTACTCACTTATTAGATAATAAATCAACAATTTAGGAGCAGTTTCATATGATTGGCTATGGAAAGTAAACAGTCCAATCGCTTTTAATAGCTTCAAATGAAGGGAACATAAGAGCCAATAAAATCAGTAGGCTAAGTTATAGAAGTAGATATGTTTGCAATGCAAGATAAATAGTACAGTAGAAGTATTTTTTTACATTTTCATTTCATATGTACTCAAGAACAAGTAAATGAATACCAACTTTAAACTTAATAACGTATATTACATACAAAGTATTACATACTTTGTCTGCCCTCTTTCCATGTCACAATGTGTGGTTCACGTCCAACCCCCATGTTTGCACTCGTGCACTTAATCTGCATTTTACCCCTGTAATTGTATAAATACAGCCCCATGTGTCTTATGTTGCACCGTGGTCCTGGGAAACAATGTCTCGTACCAATATATACTTGTATGACTGGCATGACAATAAAGTCCACTTGACTTGACTTGACTACAAAGAGTATTTGTAGTTTTGTTACTTTACACAAGATGACTCTCTCCTCAATATTACACTGGGACAGTATGGCTTTTAGGGTTATATCCCTAAATGGTGTAATTCTGGGCAAATGTATGTAGGTTCAAGAGCGATATCATCAGTATAAGGGGCGATGCAGCTTCAGCAAGCTTCAGCAGATAAACAGATTACCCTGAATCAGGTTTTGCCTGCAGGTAGATTTAGGCATTGCAGGAACTCAGATGGAATGCACTCCCTGCTTAATGATACAGATGCTCCTTTTTTGAAAGGGGAATGAAGACTCAATGGGATTTGAGTGACCCAGTGCACAGAACAAACATTCTTTGTTCCGGAGTCATTGCCAGTGTGTGCAGACTGACCTCACTGCTCGCAGGCATAGAGTTGAAACTCAGGCTACCCAGATTTCCAGCATGATTGCCGGTGAGTTCAGGGTAGTCAGATAAATATCAAATGCAATGGTTATGTCATATTTCAGTAAGCATCCTGCTGCTACAATAGAGATTAGTTTATGACTAGTGGAAACATTTCCTGTTTCATAACTGTCCTTGAATTCAAGGCAATGCATATAAAAAAGAATGAATATAACCACCATACATGGAGGAACATAATGCCCAGTTTTATTGTTGTTTTTAGAATGAGGGTTAATAAACTTGTATCAGTTACATTTTTAACCTTTTTACTATGCATCCTTGTTTTGGATTATCTGCCCTACACACACACCATCTCCCAGCTGCTCTCATGCTCCTGCTCCTCTTCAAGGACCTCAGCGCTGACGTGGGGACGACTCCCAACCTCAAGCAGATCGTCCTGGGACGGTGCTTCAGCTATGTGACACTCGTTAGTCCTGGTTCTAGGTATAATGGGGAGAGTGGGATGTGGGGATGGGGTCAGAAACGGTGATTTATTCAACAGCATCACTTTTGAGAAAAGGTATTGACACTGATCAAACATCTCTGTTTCTATAAATATGGGAGAATGGTGTGGTATATAAACTCCTGGTAT
Organism: Mormyrus hasselquistii; assembly: GCA_026779605.1. Lineage (NCBI taxonomy): Eukaryota > Metazoa > Chordata > Actinopteri > Osteoglossiformes > Mormyridae > Mormyrus > Mormyrus hasselquistii. Next base: position 20,869,225 of record JAODKE010000001.1, on the reverse strand, counting down.
TTATGGTCAGTGTTTGGTTTCAGCTCCTTAGTTTGTCTGTTTCGCGTCCTCTCTTTTCATAGTGCTATAATTGCACATGCTCAGAACCTGTTCTTCAAAAATATAATTTCTTTAGTGATTTTGTTTGTCTCAGATGTCAGTCACCCATAGTTTATGAATCTCATAAATATTAACGTCTTAACTCAGGCATTAAATTATCAAAGCTGTTTCCAGTTCTCCTCCAGGTTTGAGATGAATTTTCTAATTCCTGGGCATTAAAAATGATCATTGCCATGACTGTTCTGTCCATGATTTACTGTGTCAAAACATCTTCTGTACTTTTTGTGCTATTCTTCCATCAGTCAGCAAATAAAAATGCTGAATTAGACGCAATTGCTATTTTCTGTGACACATTGTAATGTACACACAACACTGACCTCAAGTGGTAGTGACAAACATAACAATCTGTGCTCTAGTCTTGTTCTACAGTTTTGTGATTTTTCACTCAGTAATAAGGTTACCTGCTCAGTTTTAATCATAAAGTTAGGATTTACATTATGCTCATTACTTATTATGTAATGTTCACATTTGCATGCAAGAATAAGGAAAACTAGGAAAAGTAATGTTGTAGTGATTTTGTTGTTATCTAATCTTCACATAATACTACCTAATATTTTTTCAATTTTTTACTGTGGGTATGCTTTTCTCATTTGGGAGTAGCCTAGTGGTCAGGATTTAGTACCCTCACCACTGTGCCCCAGGTTCAAATCCCAGTTAGGGAATGCCTTTTTTCATCTGGGATCAATATAAAGTCAAAGTTTATTTATGAAATGTGCAACAGTACAGCAACCAGAAAAAAAGATGCAGGCATTGAAGGTTTTCACTATAGTAAGTTAATAAGAAGTTGAAATAAAAAGTAAATGAATTAAATGACAATAAATAATACAGTTTAATTTGTCTTTATCTTATTTCAAATTCAGAGCTTGTAGATGTATATGTTTTTTTGTATGTGTTTGTTTGCGTGTGTGTGGGGCTGCTCAGGTATAACTGTGAGGAGATCTGGAGGGAGTTCCGGAATGCCGTGATCCAGAGAGCGCCTTGCAATGTCAGAGCGAAGGACTACAGCCACATGTTCCGCGCATCTCCCCAAGCCCTCCCCTGTGACAGAGTCAGTCCCACTGATGTTCACACCCACACCACAATACACCAGCACCATCTTCTTCTTGCAGCTTGTGTGAAACATGTTCTTGCTCGCCAGCTCCTCTTCTGGAGTAAGACCCGAGAGTTTGTACACAGCTACACAGCTATCACGCGCCGTTTCTGCACCCTGGAAGACACTCTGGTTGGATATATGTTCAACGACCTGATCTGGTGTGGACAGAAGGAGAAACACAGAGGTGAAGCCTATCCAGAGGCGTACAGTAGCTAAAAAAAATTTGGCAGAAAATGTCAACCCCCAGTATAATTTGCTCGTCAGAGCGGGAGTAAAATTTACCAAGGGGAACCCCCCTCACCTTAGTTTTTGATTAGCGTCGGATACAATGTCATGTAGATGTCAGGGTCATTATGGAGAAGAATGTAAACTTCACCTCTCCCTCCCACTGAGTATTTTTCTCTCCCACTGAGTATTTGCTATGAAGTTCTCCCTGACATCTGTTTGCCAAAAATCATGCAAAACTCACACACTTCTTCTCTATGTGTTTCTGCAAGGGTTTGACTTCAACTCCTGTCCAGAGTGGTCAACCTGCACAAACCACCCAGTGTACTCCCTGTGGAAGCAAGCGTCACAGAATGTGAGCATGTGACCACAATTTGTTACAGCGCAGCACAACCAGTGTCTGAAGCCTTCCTGCTGCACTGCTAATGGCAAAATATGTGCTGTAATGCAGTGATATGGTGTCATGTATTTGGTCACATGCATGGACATCGTGAGGTACTGATGAGCCCCATTACCACCTCATTAGTAATACAACAATCTTCTATTTTCTCACTCAGCAAGACAGACGAGGCCCTTGTGTTTATATGCCCTGATCCATAGACATTCATATTGTTTTCCCCTGCCTGCCCCCCTTGCTAAAGTTAAAACAGCTGCCCTCTTTGTCCATTCCCATCCTTTAGTTTGTTAAATCCTCAAAGCCCCAGTAGATTCCCTGTCCATTCCTCCCATTCCCCTGTTGCATGGATCCTCCCAAAGCAAATCTCACAGGCATTTAAACCTCTCTGAACACTGATTGGGGTGCTGTATGTACCTCCTCCCCAGCCCTAACAGCTATTAGAGCTGCTGGCCGAAGCACAGCCCAAAAAACGGCTCTAACCGCCCCAGCTGTGACATTTAAAATGAATTACACACCCCCAGAAGAGAAAGCAAGCAGTTTGATGTTTATCAAATGTTATGACTTGCTATGCGTGTATGCTATGTGCAAATAGGGGAACATGCTTAGTGCTAAGAGGCCAGCTAGTGAGAGAATGAAATTTATTTTCTTTAGACATCTGGCATTCAGTACAGACGCAAGATTTTGGGCTGATTGTCTTGGGTCCCCCTGTATCATGTTGCTTTGAGTCTTCCTTATAGCTAAAAGTATCCTTTGTATCTTGTATTATTTTCCTAGTTTTACTGCACCTTACTTGCCCCAAGATCCCACACCGTGAAAGAGAACCCAGGCATCTTAATCAGTTCTATTAGTCTGATGCAATGCAATGCAATTTTATTTATATAGCGCGTTATCACAACATTACATTGTCTCGATGCGCTTTACATTTCTGC
>JAODKE010000001.1:20843949-20854535 GCA_026779605.1 Mormyrus hasselquistii | reverse complement strand
TAGCAAAATATAGTTTGCCTTAAATCGCAATATTCTTTTAATCTAATCTCACATATTATATCATATCGGGTGAATTCAGGTATTGTGGGACATCAGATAATGTAGGACAGTTATTTATTAATAATAATAATAGTAATAAAATAATAATACTATTGCTGTTAACTACTGGAGGGTGAATTCAGGTTAAGTGGGACATATTTTGACATTTTGATTTCTAGTGCCCATTAACACATTAACTCACCTATATACCTTTCTGCAATCATTAAGATGTCTGCTTCTCACATCAAACGAAAAAAAATAAATGGCTTGCTTATGGGGGCCGTGATACAGGGCTTTACATTCCCTGCACCCGTAAGGTAAAGTGGGACCTGTAGTTTGGTAATGTGGGACAGTGTGAATATAGGTTCTGTCCTGCCCCCGCTCGTCTGACCCTCCCGTGTGCCACGCCCCTTATCTACCCTTTGTGCAATCCAGGTATTTACCAGCTGTTTCTTCTTGTTGCTGATTAGTCCTAGGTATTTAAGTCCGTGCTTAAGTATGTTTAATGTTGTGTAACGCTCGTCTTCTGGTTTATCCTGTTCTTCATTGCTTTCCTGATTAAAGTCCTCGTTCACCTGACTTCTCGGCTTATGCGCTATTTCCCCGCTCCGTGCTCGAGCGAAGACGTGACAGGTGCAATACATCAATACTGAATATAGGTGCAATACACAAATATTGAATGATTTGCAAAGGGTTTTGCGAGTTTAATTGACAAACAGCTCAAGGAACAGTTGAACATTAATTGTTGATTTTTTAAAATCAGAAATAGTAATTAAAAAAAGTCAAAATCAATTAGATTTAATTTCATTCTGGATTTTGTTTTGTAAAATATCCTAAACCAATGCATGTAACAGTAAAAACAGCACAGTTGCTTTTAATCATTTTGTCCTCCTCCTGCCACCCTTTCCTCACCCCATGCATTGAGCAGGCTCTGCCCCTTTACCTTTATAACTTTCTTTTCTGCCTCTCTCTGCCTTGCTGCTATCAAGTAGCATCCATGCTCCAGTATAATGACAATAAATGGTTTCTATTCTATTCTATACACTAAAACAATTGAACAGGTTCAAGTTTGCAATTTTTTCCCATTTCATAAATAAATAAATATAATTATTTATATATTATATGTATAGTTACTGAATATATTTAGGAGTTGGGACTCCAACCTGTCAAATATGTACTTACTCTCTTCTTGACAAAGCCTTTATATATATAAGTTTATAGAGCCTATAAACTTGTCCCACATTACCTGAAACATACCGTCCCACTTTCCCTAATTAATTTGGTAAAGTGGGACAACTGAAAAACAACTTAAAAAAATTAAATAGAACTTTGTCAATTTAAAGTATTTAATTTACTGCAGTAATATATCATACACATAATTACATAACAATTAGGTGCAATGCATTTTTTCTAACAGATTTACAACCTTAATATTAATACAATCAGAAGCACTTATCTGAGGGACATTTCAGGAAAATGCTTGCCTCGCCCTCTACTGTGACCTCACACCAATAAAAACATTTTTTTCGGATCTTGTGCTTTGTAATCCAGCTCCTGATAACTATTTTAATTGAATCTACTTTAGCTGGGAAATAAACTTGTTATAGTTTAACTGTCCCACATTATCTGATGTCCTACAATACCTGAATTCACCCGATATGATACTTTGGCTCAAAGTTCCCTGGAGGATAATGATTAATATGTGAACATCCCTATGAATGAGAGGATATGCCTCACCAAGCCGCATACATTGCTGACACGCCGCGTTCCATTTGAACTCGTAACTCGGAAATCTCAAGTTCCCAGTAGCAAATTTCAACTGGAACACCTCCTGAACTTAGAGGAATTGGCACAACCCCGAGCTCAGAACACAAGATGGCTGCACACCTTATCAACAGAAGTTAAAACTGTAATTTTGTACTGTTTGTTAATACTTACGTATTATTTCTGACTCTTTAAATTGGTCATAGTACTGTCCAAACACTGTTTCAGAAAGCAGGATTTCTTGCTTAGCTGAATAACTTGGATTTAAGGTAGTCGAGTCTAAATGTGAGTAAACAAAGTGACTTCCACTTGGCACTGTCTTCATTTACCAAACTTCTGCCGTGCTAGAGCTGCCCTGTTCAACTGCATGTGAGGTGATTATGAAGTGCAAAGGTCTGGCAGCAAGTTCATTTTTGAAGTGGTTGGCTGCAGAAGCTCAAAGAAAGGGACCGGATAACTCATCATCAACACCCAACCCTAATGGCAGTAAATCCCATCAGCAATGTTCCAACATCAGTATTACAGGAACAAAGTGTCACTAACTTCATAGTTGTGCCCTTGGTTTTGGAATGAGATGTTGGAGAAACTGTTTTTCACATACTTTTTCCCACACATATATGTCTAAGTGCTGTTGTGTTGTTCAGACTCTCTTCTGGAGCAAAACAAAAGAAATCAGTCACAAGTACACTCAAGAGAAGAAGTGCTTGGAGACACTGGAAGACACCCTGCTGGGATTTGTCATGGATGGGCTGACCTGGTGTGGGAAGAACAACAGTAACGGTATAGACCACTATCACTGCATCCTTTCATTAACTGTTGTGCTGCAGCAAAGTCTTCTGCACTGGGACATCTCTGCTTATAAGTGTTTCCTGTCCTCAGCAGCTTTTTGTGGCCTTTCTGAATACTTTGGCTTTTTCCATGAACTAGTGTTCTTGATTTTCGAGGCATGCGCTTTGATGGCGTAAATGCTCTAGTATGGAAAAATATATGTTTTAAATATACGTGTGTCTCTGTGTCCCGTATTTGTTTCATCTTCAGAAATCTTTACCTCTGGGTGTCCTGCCTGGAGAGAATGCACGATGAATCCAGTTACGTCATTCTGGAACTGGTCCTCTGGCATGGTAAGCTACCAGGACCGTGATGTAAACAATAGCGCTGTTTCTGCATTAGGACTGCTTTTAAACTAGTTGCACAATGACTCTCCAATGGTTAGACCACATGTACTGATAATACGTTTTGGTCATCCCCTCCTCAACTCCCCCTACACATAGATCCTTTGCAGATATTACTTTGCTCTTCAGTCATTCACTCCTCATACCCCAACCGTGAAACCTGGCTTCAAAACAGCTGATCTAGATTCAGGCCCAGGTTTGTGGGTGTCCGACAGCCCTTTCAGTAGGTCTCTGTCAGTTGGGGGTGGGGGGCATAGATGTGTAGAGTTCACTCACCAGGATCTGAAGCAGATTACAAAGTGAGGTTCAAACCATTATCCCGTTGGAGGACCCATGTCCTGTGACTGAGGCTGAACCTCCTGAAACTGGGCAGTTATTTCGTACTTACCTGACAGTTATCAAAAATATTCTGGGGGGTTCAAACTTGTTATTTTATTATTTCACTCCATGCCTGCCAAGACCTCATACCACACCGGCACAACACCCATGAATATAGTAAGCACCAGTGAAGTGTGGAATGCTTTGAATGTGTTCCCCACTGGTGTTTGAAATGCCCTCGGCTTATGCTGTTGCCTTATGTGGATGTAACCTCAAGCTCAGGACAGTAAGATGTGGTGAACAACTATTTCCAATGTCCATTATTTCCATTAGATGTTCCACATGCACAGATATATCCCAAATATATCACATCAAGATCAAAAGAGATGATGAGTAGGAGTCAAGTCACATTTGAGTATATTAGAAGTTTTTAATTAAAAATGCAAGCATCTCCCTGCCTTACCTGTATCTTTATGCATATTGTATGGTACGACATATCAAGACAACAAACATTCTGCATTTTTATCACAGGTCATAACACTATGTATTTCATTTAAAATATATGCTTTATAAAAATAGATTTGCATATTCTCACTTAACACAATACAGAAAGACTTATGTGCGTGGAATTCACTCTCTAATTTGCCATCTGTGTGGTAAACATTTCTGACACACACAATGCTCAAATGAGTGAGTCTTCGGAACAGAGTCAAAGTCATTGAGTCAAAGGTCACCGGAAGCGTGACATCTACTGATAGATAGCTGTCAGTCAGACATTTTCAGCTCTCAGATGAAGAGCTTGGCAGCAAACCTTCCCAGCTTCCAGATTGTTGCAGCATAACTAGGTGCCATGTAAAGTGGTTTGGTAACAGGTGCTAAGCAATTTTTAAAAGGGACTTTGATGATACAGGTAGAATCACATCACATATGAATGTGAAACATAGATAGTTAGTAATATTTGGGCCTAGTGTGCATCTTTCTAAAGTCCAGTCAGCACGGAAATTGTTACGGTTTGAGTAAAAGTCTCTCTTTGTACTGAACCTGCACTGGAATTGAGTGCATCAAAAGGGCTTTGTGTCCAGTTGCCACGGTGATGTACTGATCGGTCCAGCCTTGCACTAACAGTTCAGCATGCCAGATGCAATTTTGACCGAAATGCATTACGTTTTGCTTGGATGTGCCCTGTTGCTCTTTATAAGTACGCTTAATTATTCTGAAGGTTTGCGAGAATAAATCACTTTTTGTCGCGGCACGTTGGTTTGACAGCAGCTTCTGTGTCGGGCTGCTTGGCATCTGCTTTGGCCATTTCCAATGGGATGAAGTCCCTCCCCTCTTTCAGTTTGCAGAGCACACCTGCGGAGCAGCCACAGTCATGCTGAACGGCTCCATCGCCACCCCGTTCATCGCCAGCAGGTCAGTACCCCCCATCTGCTCTGCTTCCACCCCCATGGACCTGCACTGTCTGCAACTGAGGGTTTAATAGACAAAATTCTCACAAAAGGCACTGTGTGTGAGAGAGAAATCAGGAAAACACCATTCTTGCTCCTTGCTCTGCATTTTAAAACCTGTCCTCTCCAGCTAAATGTTGCTCAAATGTTTTCAGCCACACTGTGTACCTGTACCTCAGGCCTGGAACCCTTATGATCACGTCCCAGCGTGTCCATTACTGTTACTATTAAACAGTAGCCATTCACCTCCAAAATGCACTTATCCAGTACAGGCTGGCAGTGAGCCTGCAGGAGGCCCAAGGCAGGGGACACCCCAAACAGGAACCCATTTCAGGGTATATCATATATATGAGCTATTCAGATCTACCAAATGCCCCGTTTGCATGTGTTTTAATTGTGGGAAACCGGAGAGCACCAGAAGAACATGCAAACTCAGCACACACAGAACTGGGAGTGGGAATCAAACCCCAAACCACGGAGGTTCGAGTTTATAGTGTTATCTTCCGAACCACAATACACTGCTTCTTAACTAAGTTCCAAGGCAATTGTTAATATTGTGTTTTCTAGTTATACTGCACACTCTTGCACACTGAGATTTTCTATGTTTGCATGTTATTCAACATTTACTAAAATAGACCCAATATTCTTTGCTAACAAAATTTACAGCATGTTCACCATTTGAGTGCCTTTATTAGCAAGAAAATGTCATATCTTTGATTAATCAAAGTAACGTCCTATAGCAGTTATAACAGCAGAGGAAATTCAAGATATTCTTTCTTTTCTACATTATATCATTACTACGGTATTAAATTGGGATGAAACAACTTGTGCATTTCAAGTTAAATGACAGTCTAGAATTTACCATTACTACACAACCTGTTGATAGGATGTCAAACAGGCACTGTTACATACTCATTCCATGTTATAAATGAAACTTGTTTTATTTCACTTACATTTTCATTTATAATTGTTCACTCTACTTTCCAGTGCTTAATAAAATATCTGCAGTTTATTAAATAAATGGAAAAGTGGTAAAAACCTGCTGTGTGCAAAAGCTTGCTAGCATAGGTTACTGTAACACAGATATGTAATTCAAAACAACACTAACACTAATGAAATAACACCTCTGTATTTTTTTTCTTCTGACAGTTTTTTTGGCAGCATTGAAGTGGAGAGGTTAAAATACCCCAGGGTCAGCGGTCTGACTGCGGTCCTGGTCACCCAAAAGAATGTGTAAGCTCCACACCGTCACTCACTCCCAGCTCTGAGTGCACCTGACAATCATGAACACCAAATACCAGGTACAGGTGTGCTGGGAGCTAGGAGGGAGCCAAAACGTGGACTGTTCCGGGGCCCCAAGGACTGGGTTGAGAAACACTGGCTTGCACCAATCCTCCTCCTCCTCCTGTGATCATCCACATTTGTATCATGAGTCAAACATCCCTCTCTTTTTTCCTGATCCACAATGGCTAAGGATGTCTCTCTTTCAATGGCTCCCACCCACCCCAAGTAGGGTGTAGGCTAGCATTCTGGAAAGTAATTTGTCTGATATGCTTTTCTTCTCTTACAGGACAAGCTGTGAAAGTGACTCCATGCAGAACCTTCAGAAAGTCCTGGATCCATTGTTGAAATACAGCTGCAAAATCGTTCCGCAGTAAGTTTGTGTTCACAGCATGCTTTTCTTTCTCTATTTCTTTTTTTTAAATGAATTGCCATTCACCTTTACAAGCACCTTGGGGTGACTAACATTCCATAGTGCACTATATTTTGTCTTGAAATATCTTTTACTACACTGATGTTTTTGTCTTTATTTCCACTGTTGTTGATCCTTTTTCCCCTCCGTCCACCTGTTTCACCGTGTTCCTCAGAACACAGGGCAATTAAACTGTAAATTTGCTCTGTACTACTAGCCAATTTCTTATGGTCTTCTGTTACTCTCCCTCCAAAATCCCAGGTCACAAATTCTGGACTGCATCTCAGACCTCCATACGCCTTGTGGTAAATGCTGGTGACACTGACCAATAAGAAATGTGAAAAACTAGTTTTCTCAAATCAAGGAACTGGGACCAGCCAGCAGGTTTAAAAATTAAATTGGGAAGGGTTTACACCACTATTTCGTATCGTTGTAAGGGAGATTTTTTTGTTTGTATTTTATAGAAAATGTCTTGCTTATACTGGGCCAGTTTTAGTAAGATTTTAGTAAATGTGATGCTATTCATAATTCATAGTGGTTGATTGTTTTCTGTGGCAATATGAATCAGTCTTTAGGCCAACATGGTAGTTTATAAAGCCCTAACCAGAAGGTTTCTCATGGAGAGTAAGATGGGGTATGTGGATATCTGACAAATCCCAATTTACCTCCTATAACCCTTTCCTGTTCATTGCTGCCCCCTAGAGGAGCTCATGTTGGTACTCATCTTACTCAATGATAATGATATGTAAGTTCATGATTAGCTTGACCAGTGGTTCTCAACCTTTTTTGCATCGCAACCCATTTTTTACCATGCCAGCTCAGTCATAACTATTGCATAAATCTTATTGGATGTGCGGGTGAATTTTAAATTAAGCATCTGTGATTCAGCTTCTTGGATTGGTTGAGTTCACACTAGTTTCGCGATAAACATTTGTTTATATAGGTTAATTCTAGGATTGGGGCTGGGAAATCTGATCGTGGATCAGCATAGGAGCTTGCTGGTTTTAAAATGCTAACATTTCCAACTCTGCCTCATGACCCTTTCATGGGTTGAGAATTGCTGACCTAGACAATTAAGCCAGTAGTGTACTACAACAAACACTCAATGACTTGGAGATGTAGAATCAATATTTTTTTTTTATATCGTCAGTATGTTGTTGTATGTCTGTTGCTGAAAAATATTTCTAAATTCAATGCTTGTGTTTCTTTGACCTTCTACTGTAATTGTCTGACTCCAGACGTTTTTGTTATAATCTTACCTTGTACAAATTACTTGTAAAGTTTCCTTTTCTGAACTGTTTTGGGTGAAATTCATTCAAGCGGTTTCAAATTAATCAATTTAATTAATAACAAAAAAGGGGCAGCATGGTGACACAGTGGTTAGCACTGTCGCCTCACGCCTCCAGGACCTGCGTCTCCAGGTTTGAGTCTCCGCCAGGGTTCTATGCGTGTGGAGTTTGCATGTTCTCCATAACAAAAATATATAATGTGCCTCCCTGTGTCCTTAGCAAAAACTGGCACAGCAAATCCAACCGTGTTGGACCAATTGGGTACTGGTGAAAGGGGAAAATACAACCTAATAAGAATAGTAAAATGGGAGAAACAAAAATCTCAATTTTATTTCTATTTACATTTAAGATAATTTTTCATGTTAAAAAACTGCTACATTCTGAAGTTCACAAACATCTCCATCCTTCCTTCATTAAAAGAAACCCAGTCTACCTTATAAAATATAAAATATACTGTCAGTATGAAAACTATTACGCAAAACATTCTCTGTAAGTGCCTGTACGGCTTTCTGTTTCAAAAGGAGTGAATTTCTGTGTGTGACTGCAGATTGTCCACCTGAGGCACATAACTATAGAATAACCCTTAACAAGCAGCTCATCCCCTGTTAAATCCATTGTCCATTGACTGCTTCGTAATGGCCATGCCTACAGAGACCCACAGGTAGCATACCACTCTCCACTTCAGGAGGCATGGTTGGTGATGTACCCAGAATGTAATAGCCTGAGCCACAGCAACTATGAGAGCTACAGAAAGGCACCTGGTGATGACTGAAACTTGGCTCAACAAGAGGTTTCTTGTTGCCAAGGATCCAAGGGTGGGGGGGCTGGGAGGGGAGTACTAGGAGTAGTGCTGCGTGAAGCTCTGGTGGAACTCCTTCACCTTGTCAAGCACAATCTTCAGCTTGTCTGTGGGAGGTAGGATGGTCATCCTGGGAAAAAGGTAGAGAAGACCTATACGCTTGAGTTCTCCACACAATAGGGACAGGGAGATCTCTACCACCTTGCAAGCTGTCATTACTGAATACACATACTGAATACAATTTTCTATTCATCATTGACAGTAGGCTGAAGACCGGCCTCTAACAGGGAACATCTAACAAAACTTGATCTTAATCTTAGCTGATATTTTTTGCCATACATTAACTGATGAATGCTTTATGCATTGACATTAGGCATAATGTACATTCGTACTCCAGAAATTGTAGGTAACATTTTCATGTGTGATGGATCAACGCTTTAAAACTTGGACCAACTATCCATCCATTTTCTAAAGCTTAGGTCCAGCTCACGGAGGCAGCAGTCTGAACAGGGATGCCCAAACTCCCCAGTCAACTTTTTTCCCATGGAAAAAATGACGAAATCCCATGGTGTTCCCAAGACAGCAGACGGATATAATCTGTCCAGTGTGTCCTGGGTCTGCCCCAGGGCCTCCTATCGGTTGGACATGTCTGAAACACCTCCCCAAGGAGCTGTCCAGGAGGCATTATAGACAGATGCCCAAACCACCACAGCTGGCTCCTTTCGAGGCGGAGGAGCAGCAGCTCTACTCTGAGCCCCTCCAGAATGTCTGAGCTCCTCACTCTATAAGGCTGAGCCCAGACAATCTGCAAAGAAAACTATTTTTTGTAGCTTGTATCCATGATCTCATACCAAAGCTCAAGACCAGAGTTGAGGGTAGGAATGTAGATCAACAGGTAAACTGATAGCTTTGCCTTCTAGCTCAGCTCTCTCATTACCACTATAGTAAGGTACAGCATCCCCATAACTGCTGATTCTGCACTGATCTGCCTCTTGTTCTCCTGATCCCATCTCCCTTACTTGTGAACAAGACCCTGAGATACTTGAACTCCTCCATTTGAGGCAATAACTGATCCCCAATCCAGAGGACTCCATCGACCCTTTTCTGGTTGAGAACCATGACCTCCGACTTGGAGGTGCTGATGCTCATCCTGGTTGTTTCACACTTAGCTGGTCACGGCCCGATGAAGCCAACAGGACCACATCACTGTGGATCAAGCAGCAGTCGAAGAACTTGGACCTCAATACCTAATTAATACATACCTAATTAATCAATGCCTAATACCTCAAAATGAATTTTGAATCAATTGCTTCTTGGAAATTAATTATTTATTATCAACAGGGTGACAGGAGGTCACCGGCCATGTGAAGGAACATGTACCTGAAGTGGTAGGTACCATCCATCTGTCCAAAACCACTCCCTGGGACCAGGCAGATACCAGTCTCCTCCAGCAGCTTCATGCAGTAGAACATGTCTGGGGCCTGGCCCATTTCCTATGCACAAGGAGATGCGGACATCAATGTGTGTGACGCAAGAATAACACAGTTGGGGAGGGACGCAGGACAGGAATCGTTTTATCACCGAGTGCTAAATTTGTGCCCTTTAAGGCAGGTAAGCAGGGTAGTGGGGGGGGTTTGTTGTTCCTGCAGCCCGAATCAAAAAGTCACTTTGGGTCCCCCCCCTGTCCATCCTCAAATATTTCAAAGTCTTAAAAATGTATTTATTTATGGCTTATTTGACATGGACAGTGCACCTTAATAAACATAAAATGTAAATGTGCCAGAATTAGCCAAAATGGCTATTTTACATCTGTTGTCCACGGACTGATGGTAACAGGTCAAATACATATAAATAAATAAATAAATAAATTTATAATAGTTCGTCACTGGAGACAGAAGATCATAACTATCTAGCAGAACATGCTACTTTCGCATCTGCTAATAAGGAACACATTCATGTAATATTTAGCAGAGCACCTGATTCTGGCCATCTAGTGGCCCCCACACAATTATGTGGTTTAGGCAGTGGTAAAAATTGCTGCTTGTGGGGGGCAGCAGAGGGGAT
>JAODKE010000001.1:20831935-20843849 GCA_026779605.1 Mormyrus hasselquistii | reverse complement strand
GCATACCCTGGCCTCTGCCACTGCCCGCTCCGGCAGGCTAATGCGGGGGAAGCAGTACATGGCCCCCTGGACCGGGTTGCAGGTGATGCCCGGTATCCTGTTGAATGCCTCCTGTGCCAGCTTGGCCTTCGTCGCCAGATCACGCAGGTTGGCTCCTCGCTCCTGTAAGCAGGTAGGCATGGGGGCAGGGGTGGGGGGTGATGGGAGAATGAGCAGGTAGACAGACCACCAGGCAGTAACACGCTCATCTACATTAAAATGTGGAAACGTGCAGAATCACGTTAAAGGTCAAAAACACACTTCATTGTTCTGCCAAGTGTATCATATAAACATATAAAGCCACTTGGTAGAATCCCATCAAATCTGATCACAAATTAAATGCAGTTTCTTTTCTTTGCATCATAAATTTGGACATGTGGCCCATTTCCACAAACTTATAATAATAACAATCATACACAGATTACACGAACATGGTGCCTTTCATAAACCCAGAGAGAAAAAAAGGCACCTAAGCAGTTAAGAAGAGAAATGCTCATTAAAAAGGAAGGTCTTTAAGTCAGATGACGAGCAGTCCAGTCACAGAGAGACAGGAAGAAAATTTCATAGTTTATTCAGTGGTGGGTGAAGTGCTTGTCCTGGATTTCTGATGACAGGAACATTCTTATTGCACACACCATCAATACAGACAGAGAAGTCAGATGTTTTGGATAATGAGGATTTAGAACCTACTACTAAAACTTCGGTTTGTCAAAGTTGCCATGTATTCAAAACTTCAAATCAGAGATGAATGCCATTAGTGTTTTCGGAGGGGATTCGATGGGGGATTGCGATCTAACCTAACTGAATATCTTCTACGTAACATTGAAAGTGAAGGTCATAGCTAAAAATGATCGGACCAAAAGGGCAAGAGGGAAACTAAAGAGAGAAGGGGGCCAAGAACTGATCCATGAGGGACACCACTCTATACAGAAGCGTCAGAGGACTTGTTTGCCTAGAGTGAAAAACTGTTGCCTGTATGTGCATGACCTTAGCCAGAGAAGGACTATGAGTACAGGAAATTAATACTTTATGATTTACCATCAAATGTTGTACTTAGATCTAGGAGAAGGAGAATGTTAAGAGTACTGTCATTAGCAACATGAGCAGATCATTGACAATTCTCAAAAGAGCTGTCTCAGTACTGCGCTGTGTGCCAGTTTGAAAAGGCTCATTGAATACCTTTACCCAAAGAAAAGTATGAAGTTGCATAGCTACCACTAATTAGAAAGAGACGTTGGATCCATCACTCTGACCTCGATGAAAGTGCTGTAGGAGGGCTCGTCCGGCTGGGGAGGGTTCACCACCAGGTCGAGGAGAGCCTGGCCCGGCACGGGTGGGCATAACCGCACCGAAACCATCTTTGTCAGCTGTGCCTTCACTTCTGGGTCCATGTTGATAACCTCCATGTAGCCTCCCCGGAAACCACACCTGGGGGGGGGGGGGGCAGAGAAGTTATGGTCCATCAATAATGAGTGTATGCATGGTGTGTGTGTGTGTGTATGGGGTGGAGGGTTAGGGTCTGATGTGACTCACTCTCCCATGTAGCATTTAGAGGCGGAATGAAAGGAGACCAGCTCCACGATGTCAGAGTACTGTGGCCCCATCTCATACAGCACCTTCTTGAAGGAGTGGAACTGGCAGTCCTCTGCGTACACATTGTCCTGGTACACCTGAAAGCAAGGCAAGTCCATCCATAATCCATCCTCTGCTCATGTACATGGGCTCTACAACCCAAGTGGTAGTATGGTCAAGTTTATTGGTGTTTACTTAAGTATACTTAGATATAGAGATACTTTTATGGATTGTCTGCAAATTCCTTTTTTTTTTTTTTTTTTTAATTGGCAATCACCTCTATGGGCAACCATGACGTTGTAGGCTCTAGTCCCAAAACACATCTGGCTATATGAGTGGCTTTGGATGTCTAACAAACTAAATAATGTGAAGAATGGATGAGAGATTATAAAGTTCTAACAGAGAGCAGGAAGGAGGACAGAGATGGTCAGAGGGCCAACAGCTTGTATAGTGTAATTAGACAAAAAAAGGTGACGTCACAGTCACCTCATCAGCCATCAGGAAGAGATGCTCTTCAGCAGCGAAGCGGATGACATCCTCAATGCATTGGCGGCTTTGGACCTGACCTATGATGCAAAAGACAGAGAAAGACACAGCAGTTAATGAAAATGGACATGTGGTACTGACCCATCTGGGATCAGACTGGCAACCCCAGTTCTGACCCAGAAAAACAGTTACATACACAAGAGGAAAATGGGCATTCCTACAAGAACACAGGAACAACTCCAGCTCTAGAAGTTACAGATATTATATGAACTTTGACACCTGACTTACTGTATGGCTGGACATAAGAACATGATGATTGATGATTCACAGTGGCACAGTGGGTATTTGTGAAGGAAGTCGAAACCAGTGTAAACTTCTCTCAGACTAATGTTAAACTTGAAAGGGGTAATTGGTTGGTTCTGTACTAATCAGCGGCAGAGTGGGGGACTTGAACAGTGTTTCCCAATCCAGTCCTCAGGGACCCACATATGATCCATGTTTTGGCTCCCTTCCAACTCCCTGCCAGACAGACCTAATTTTTGCTCGGAGGAAGCAAAAATGATTGACTGTCTGAAGGTCCCCAAAGACCAGGTTGGGAAACAATGATATAGAAGATTAAACCAGCTTTATACCAATATAGGACTTACCAGTGGGATTTCCAGGATTGATCACACAGAGTGTGCGGGGGCTGCAGTGCTGCCGGGCAGCCACCAGGGCACGTCGCAGCTCGCTAACATCCAGAGCCCAGCAGCGGTCCTCGTCCAGGTAGTAACTCACCTGGATGGCACCGAGGTCCGCCAGAGCGGCGGAATAGAGGGGATACTGGGGGATGGGGATCATGACCCCTGTTCGGGTCCGACCCTCGCCACTCACCAAAAGCTTCAGTATCGTCTGGGGGAGGGAGGGATTGTGTAAGGCAATGAGCTGACCACAAGCTATCTGAATTCCAGTAAAATGTACCAATAACACAAATGGATAAATAAAATGAATAACAGCTGGGAGTGAAGAGCAGATCAAGAGACCTCCCCCGCAGTGAGTCAGGGAAAGCTGACCCTGGATGACCATCCATCGCCTACCACAATCCCGTCGCTGGCACCCGTGCACAGGTAGATATTATCTGGGTTGCAGGTGATGCCTCCATCTCTTCTCTCAATGTAGCGGGCGACATCCTGACGTACACACTCTATACCCTGACTGGCACTGTAGGCTCCTAGGAAAGATATGACCGGTCAAAGGTCAGGACACACCTACCTTTATTTGTACTATTCTCTACATTTTAGAATAATTAAAGACATCAACACTATAAAACAGCATAAGGAATTATTTGCTGACCAGAAAAGTATTAAAAAATAACAATAATAATAATTTGTTGTTGGTGAGGGGGGGCAGCTTTGTGGGTTGAGACTCAGAAAGTTGCCAGTTCAAATCCCGTGAACAGTGATGCCACCAATGGGCCCTAATTTCAACTGCTTCAGGGACTGGCTGACTGGCTGACTCTACACCAGTTTGAGGTGGCCTCCTGTGATGCTTTTCCAAGTGACCTGAAGGAGGTCCTACATACACTCTATGGGAAAAGTATTGGGACACTTGGCCATTAGACCTACAGGCAAATTTATGACTCCCTATTCTAAATCCATAAACATCAATATGGAGTTGATACCCCTTTGCAACTATAATGGCTGCCACTCTTCTGGGAAGGCTTTCCACCAGATTTTAGAGTGTTACTGTAGGCATTTTGCTAATTCATACAGAAGAACATTTGTAAGGTCATACACTGATATTGCATGTGAAGGCCTGGCTCACAATCTCCATTCTAATTCCTCACAAAGCTGTTCGATGGGGTTGATGTCAGGGCTCTATGTCGGCCAGTGAAGCCGTTCCACACCAAACTCACCCAACAATGTCTTAATGGACCTTGCTTTGTGCACTGGGGCACAGTCATGGTGGAACAGAAAAGGGCCTTTCCTCAAACTCTTCCCACAAAGTTGGAAGCATAGAATTGTCCAAAATATCTTGATATGTGGAAGCATTAAAAGTTCTCTTCACTTGAACTAAGGGGTCTAGCCAATCCCTGAAAAACAGCCACACTCCATTATTCCTCCTCCACCAAACTTTACAGTTGGCACAATGCAGTCAGGCAGGTAATGATTAAATGCACTAAATGATTCTACTCCAGCGGAATACAATAATAAGGATAACCCTTGACCAAATCATAAAAGTGGTGGTGTTGCTGCAATATTTCAGTCCATCTTGTCAGAGGAAAGTGGTTATAGCTAAAGCATGTTTGAAATTCTTGTTCTTAGTCTCGCTGGCTCAGCTCTGTAGATCTTCACCTCCAGTAATCAGTGTTAATGTGTATAGACTGCTTGGTCCGTACATTAATTTTCTAAAGGAGTTGCAGGTTTCTTAAACTTGATGGTCACCTCTGGAAAAGCAGTGATTGTTGGTGAATTTAATATTCACATGGACAATGACAGTGATCCTGTAACAGCAATGTTTACTGCTGTTCTTTACTCTGTTGGTGTGCTTCAAAATGCAGTTGACCAACTCATGCCTATAACCATACCTTGGATTTGATTCTTAGCCATGGTATCCTGGTGGGACGCGTATCTATTATCCCTCAGAATCCTCTCCATTCAGATCATTAGACGTTAACTTTTGAAATACAATATAGCATCCCTTTAGTACAGTACCAGTGAATTCCATGGGCTCATTATCCACAACTACGTTTCTCTACCAACTTCCACAGTCCTTCAACCTTACATCTGAAGCCTCAAGTGAAAATGAACTTGAACAGGTAACTGTGAACACGGAGAAACTGCTTCACAGCACTCTTTATCTTGTAGCTCCACTCTAGAAAATACAGCAGAGAGATAAGAAACCTACTTCCTGGTACCGACTATACTCATGCACTTAACAGGCTTCATGCAAGCTAGAGCACAAATGGCACTCAACCAAACAAGATGTTTTTAGATCCGCCTGGAAAGAGAGCCTTTCCAAGTACAGACAAACACTAGTGACTGCTAGATCTGTGTCTCGTCAGACTAACAGAAGAGAACAAAAACAACCCTAAATTCCTGTTTGAATCCGTTGAGGAAACAAAGAATTCTTCAATAATAAAGTCACAAGTCCCAGAAGCTCTTAGGAGTGATGACTTTATGATATTTTTAAATGGTTACATATTATTAGCCAGCTACATACAGCTACCAGTCTTCTGCTAGTCCTATGAGTACTGAAAATGACAGATTCCCCTTATGGAATTGGACTGCAGACGTTCAGGGACTCTCCTTGCCTCTCCCTCCTACTTATGCTGTCATAGCCACATCTGCTGCAGGTTACATATTTCACTCACCTGTTTGCACTGCCTGTAGTCTCCCCTAGATCCCCCACCTTGGATACTGTACTTTTTAAGTCCCCTACCCCTCCAGGGATGTGCTGCTTGTAGACGCAAAAATAAAGGTATCCTTCCTACCCTGCAGCCTGCGATGTCTCTACTACCTGTGACGTCCATTCAGCCTGCCCACCCTTGTCCCTGTGACGTCTCTTCTTGCTGGTCCACTACCATCAGAAGCAGTACCAGCACCTGTGTGCAATTACCTGCCTGTGCCTCTCACCGAAACTCAAATGTTAATATTTGGATAATGTCACTTAACATTTTGCCATCCTATTCATCTGACGATCTCTGCCGGCCCTTGGAGGATGGGCTCCCCCCTCTGAGTCTGGTTCTTCCCAAGGTTTCTTCCTTCTAGCAAGTTTTTCCTTATTGTTTGCTCATTAGGGACTTTGGGCAGGAATAATGTTAAGTGTTGGGACAATGTAATGTTGTGAAAATGAGCTATATAAAAATAAATAATAATAATGACACTTTAATTGATCCCTGTGGGGAAATTCTCTTTTCGCTTAACCCAGGAGTCGGCAACCTGTGGCTCGCGAGCAACATGCGGCTCTTTGACCACGTGACTACGGCTCTTTGAACGATAGCCACATTCACATTTTCATATCTGCATTAGGATGAACTCGCGGACGATTACGTCACCCACGCAGTATGTAAATTGTTTAGATTAATAAGCGTTGTTCACTGTCCCCCATATCAGGTGGATTGATTACTTGAAATTCAGATACGTCGTCCATGATTCACCCAGATTAGTATAAAAGAAGGGGGGAAACTCAGTACTGACCGGAGCTCAGCCGTGGGATAGAGCGCGCATCGCCCGGCATTTCTCGGAACTCACTTGTTGGTCTCAAAAAAAGGGCTCCCCGGTCCGTGTATGAAGGTGGGTGATGATGGCACGTTCGAGTGTAAATAGTTTTGCCAGCTGCTTATGCGTTTCATTGATTATGGGGATTAGCCAAATTATCACCGCTCGTGATAACTCGCATTTTCTATATTTTATTGTTTCTTTTCTATATATTCGTTCGTATTATATATATTATTGTATATCACTTGTAATACGAGGTTATTTTTGCATTGCTTTTAATATCTTGGTATTGATTTTAATGCTAGGTTATCTTGTTTCTGAGTGAACCTAATTGCGTGCCTGTTTGTCCCTTCGAGAGCCCTATATCCCTCTCACACCATTTTAATACAGTGTCTTAACATAACTATGATAACACTTTCGTAAAGTTTAATTATTTATTTATGGGATAGTATAGGTTTTATTTAGATATTTCTATATCCAGTAGTGAAGAGGAGAGTGAAGGGGTGAGAGTATCGCTACAGAACTGAACAATGTTGTAATATTAGCCACCTTTGCGCTGTTACGCGTCCGAGTGATTTAAAACTGAGATGCCCCCCGAAATTGGTTATCTTTATTTTTTGTAAGTACTTGAACTTTTGTTTTTGTGTTAAATACATATATGCCTCCATCACATTAAAAAAATCGTACCTCAAACCCCCTTCTCTACCCATTGTGGTTCATTGTAAATCTTGGTTCAGATATTTAGGAAAAAATATCTCTTTGCCTAACCCATCTTGCTCTCCATGACACACATTTAGGGTAGAGTTGTCTTCAGAGAAACCTTTCTGCACACCGCTGTTGCACTAAGCTATTATTTTGGCACTTGCAGCCTTCCTGCTCATTCTGAGTCTGGCCACTCTTCTCTGACATCTCTCATTAACAAGCCGTTTTCTCCAACAGAACTGCACCTGACTGGACTTTATTTATGTATCACACCATTCTCTGCAACCTTTAGACACAATTGTATGTTAAAATCTCAGGAGGGTCATTTTAAAAATGCTGAAACCACCACAGATGATATCACACATTTAAATATCATGTGGGTCACCTGTCTTATCACGATTAGCTGCACAGTAACTGAACCTCTTGACCCCGTCTCTGTGTTGAAAGTATCATTAGCAGTCACATGATTCTCTGTTTAGAAGAACCAGATGTTTTAGCATAATTTGCAGTCTTAATTATTAATAAGTTATTGAGGTACCTTGTTCAAAGTACAACAATACTAGTTGCCTGAGAGTTGACAAGTATAGCCAATTTTACCAGGAAGGAAATAGCAATTGCACCCCCTACTGGTCAAATGAAAGTGCTACATATTAAGTACAATATGGTTTAACTTCATTGAAAAGTATTTGAAAAATATTTGAAAATGTGCCTTGTGTTAGTCCTATTAAATGTGTGATGATTTATTGTAAATGTATTTATTACAAATTTGTTTATCATGATAAAGTTTGGCGTAACCTGTAAAGAATGACCGGTTGAGCTCTTTCACCTTGCACACCCTGGGAGAAATCCCTACTGTGACCTATGGACAGAAGTCTGCTGCCTTTTCACACACACACACACACACACACACACTCACCAATACTACCCCCACTGCAGGCTTGTAGGATACGGCGCGCTCTGTTCTTGGCATCTTCTGGAAACTTGTCATCCTCCAAGAGCTTTGAATAGGAGCAGAGGGCCACGACCTTAAATAGAAAGACCAGATCTTCATGGAATCCAGGAACAGAATTCCTAAGTGCCGCAAGCAAAAGTGGACCATGACAGCCTAATTCAGGGAGCTCACCTGACGAAAGAAGGTGATTGGTCGTTGGCCCATGGCATGGGCATCACCGATGTTGGCTCTGATGACCTCAGAGAAGGGCTTCTTCACTCCCTGAGTGGAAGGAAAGGGAGGAACCACAGAAACAAAGATTCATCTGCAATTGTAGGGACACACTCACTATTTTTCTAAATGCATAATTTAAATGATTCAGCAGAGAGATCCTCGATCCTGGTTTAACAGTCACCAAGGACAGATATGTCCATGCTGTAATGTGGGCGCAGATTAATCATTCTTTTAGTTTGTCAATTAGAAGCTTGTGCAAGAATTAACTATAAAACGAAATCTGAATTTTTGAAGAGGCACCATATGTTTCTGTGGCGAGTCAATGAGTACAAATATTGAACAGCATAATTCAAAAAAACAGATTGGACAAGTAAGAGAATTACAATGCAATGACTGGATGATAAAAAATGCAAAATGCATTCCACTTATCTGTGGCTTCACCGTTTAAATGATGAACTGGGCTTCCACGAGACCCCCTGAGCCGCCGACTACGTGTCTCTGTGCTCCCTGCTCCCTCTCTAGTTCCCGTTACTCCCCCACCTTTCTCTATAAACTCTCTCTCTCCCAGTGTCCCACATTCAAACACATGATATTCCCGCTGGTGAGTCACCAGCACTGGGGTACAGTGTATCAAAGCCCGGTCATATGTCACCTAAAATAGAAACCTGTTATGCTTGAGATGCCCCCACATTACTGTGTTCAGTTGCTCGGGCATATACATGCGTGTCTACACCTTCACATCGTACCTCACACAGGACAGCTGCCAATCAAACAGCCATCCGTGATATAATCATATAAAGTTTATATGAAGCAGGGAAATATACTGGGGCGGTGCCACAGCTGCATGTCACTATCGGAAAGCTGATCGGCCCCCTCCCCTGTTACACACTGATTCAAAACACATCATTGGACAATGATAAAGTTTGCCGCTGTGTGTGAATTATTACTCCTCTTATGACCCCAATCATAAAAAAAAGACGTTATATATGGGTCACTGACAAATAAGGGTTGGCAAGATGGCAACGATTTTAAAGATTTGTTTTAAAAACATGCATCAGGTTTTTTAAAATGTAGATTACATATTCATGTATTTCATGTCATTTGAATTAAATTTGCACAATTTTTTGCAAAAGGTAAGACTGAATGCACCTGAAAGTGTGAAATGGTGTAAGAAAAAGAATGAGAAATTTTATTTTTCATGTGTGTATAAGTGTAGTCATAAAAATAATTACTTAATTTTAATATCATGGAAATGGATTTTATTAGGATTATGTCTGAATTTAAAATGTATGCATTTTTGACCCTCCATGAATTGCCATCTTATAATGGAGAGGTTTTGTGTGCCTCTCTGATAATAGGAGTTATGTTGTCCGGTGGGATTGCCCCTGGTAGGGTCTCCGAAGGCAAATTGGTCCTAGGTGAGCAGCCGCACTAAGTGCAATTCAGAACACCCCCATGTGGATCACCATAAAGGAAAATGTGACCCCACCCAGACTGGGGACACCGGAGTCCCACCCTAGAGCCAAGCCTTAGGGGGAAGCTCGTGGATGAGTGCATGGTGTGCAGGCCTCTACCTCTGGGTCCCGGCTGAGCATAGTCCAAAAGGATCACATGGGTCCACTGTCCTATGGGCCCACCATCTGCAGAAGGGGCTGTGGGGGTCGGGTACAGTGTAGATCAGATGGGAGTCGAAGGCAGGGGTCTCGCAGACCAATTGTCAGTGACCAAATTGGTCTATAGGTAAATGGAATGTACGTAGACTCGTAAGGTTCTGGGGGTGGATGAGATTCACACCAAGTTCTTGAAAGCTAATGATATTGTTGGGCTGTCTTAGCTGACACACCTCTTCAACATTGCGTGGACAATAGGGAACAGTGTCTTTGGATTGGCAGACAGAGTTTGTGGCCCCAATCCGTTCCCCAGTCTTGGATGTTTTCCAACTTCAGGATCACACTCCTCAGCCTCACTTGGAAAGTCTATACTGGGGTACTAGAGAAGAGGGTCTATCCATTAGTCAAACCTTAGATCCATGAGGAACAATGTAGATGCAGGTTGTGGAACGCTGGACCAGCACTTCAACCTCACAGGCATATTGGATGATTCATGGGAGTTTACTCAACAACTGTTCCACATGTGGTTTGGGAAAAGGCATACCACTTGAGAGGTCCTGTGGGGTGTGCTTCAAGAATATGGAGTACAGGATCAGCTACAGAGTTTGGGTCACATCACTAGTAGTAAGTCAGTCTCATTCCCGGTGAGTGTGGGTGCCTTTTGTAATCGATTCTGTTCATAACATTTATGGACAACCATTCTGTCTTACCATTCTGGTAAAGAGTGACAAGCTTTGGGTAGTGACTGAAAGAATGAGATCACAGATATAAGTGGCAAATATGAGTTTCCTTTGCAGTGTGTCTGGGCTTAGCCTTAGCGATTAGCTCAGACATTCAGGAGGGGCTCAAAGTAGAGCCACTGCTCCTCTGCATCAACAAGAGCCAGTTGAAGTGGTTCAGGCATCTATGTAGGATGCCTCCTGGACACCTCCCTGGAGAGATGCTTTTGGCATTTCCAACCAGTAGGAGACCCCAGGGCAGACCCAGAAGACACTAGTGAGATTGTCTCTCAGCTGGCCAAGGAACACTGTGAGATTCCCCCAATGAAGCTGGAGGTGGTGGCCGAGAGGTAAAATCTGTCCAGCGTGTACTACATCTGCTCTAGGGTCTCCTCCCGGCTGGACATGCCCGAAGCACCTACCCAGGAAGCCATCCATGAGGCATCCTAGATAGAGGGTTCACCAGCTCAGCTGGCTTCGATTGATGTCGAGCAGTGGCTCTACTTTGAATCCCTCCTGGATGTCCGAGCTCCTCATCCTAAGGCTGAGCCCAGACACCGTGCAAAGGAAACTCATTTCTGCCACTTGTTTTGGCAATTTTATGGGAGAAGCCAGGCTTTCAGTGTAGTCTTAGAGCAATCACTTGTGAATATTGTGCTTGTCATTCAAACAATTCTCAATACAAATTCCACTGTTTACGTTCCCATTAGGTCAAATGAAGCAGTGCTTGAAAGGCTTCAAACCCTTATCTCTCACCTGGCCTGGGGTTCAGAATCATGCCCTTAACAACCATCTTTAAGCAACAGGATTACCTCACAAGGGTAAAGCATAACGACCTAATTACACTTAAACCCCAAAAGACATCTGGGTAGCTAGCCGAGGAAGTCCTGTCCAAGACTGACCAGTGTCCAGTTGGCTCTCGATCTACAGCCATGCCATACCAGCTTATTCATGTCATAAAAACGTCAAGGTCATCGCTAGGGCTTTTCATGTAGGTGTCTATCTAAAGGTTATCCCTTACTAGAGCTACAACCTCATCTTTCACACATTCAAACTGTGAAGGTACTAGGGGTGTCAAGGTACGTGTTATATTATTCCACGTCATTTTCCTATACATATTGGTACAAATGACGTTTTTTCCAAAAAAAAAAAATACATCCAAAAAACTGGGCTTCTTATTTCAGAGAGCTAGAATTTAAATGTTAGAATAAAACAGCAGATAGCATAAATTATCTGAATTTTGGCTAAAGGTACAGTAGTTACATAGTTCAAATATAATCAATGTCATTTCAGCAATATGACGTAAGAGCAGTGATCCCACCCGCTGTCGACAATTAGCTGACATGTAGAGATCGACCGATATATCGATTTCCCGATATTTTCCCCGATATTTAAGCATTTTACCATAATCGGTTATCGGTT
>JAODKE010000001.1:20821122-20831835 GCA_026779605.1 Mormyrus hasselquistii | reverse complement strand
TCGGTTATGAATATCGGTTATCGGGCACGTAAACAAGCAAATAATTGGTATCGGTATCGGTAATAAAAAATCAATATCGGTCGATCACTAATAATATGACGCCATTGGGTTGGTTAGCAGCCAGCGCGCTTTGTACCACACTGCACTAATCTTTAAATGATGTAAACTAATATGTGTATTGATGTATTTGTTGACTGTAAATGTGATTACTATGTAATATTTCCTGTGGAATGCATGCGCTTTTGAAAGAGTTGTCATCTTCATTATAATGACTTGACCACTAGCCGCAATACTTTTTGCCCCGTTTATGTGTCTGCTGCATCAAAAACATTCTGCACTGTCTTGGGTTGTGAAGTTTATAATATTGCTCTATCTACAGTTAATGTGCTGTGATTGCATGTGGTTATTTTTTAACAGTGATACGCTTAACTGGGTATATGCTCTTGTCAAATAAAAGTACTATATTTTTCCTTTATAAAAAAGGTAAGATTTGGTAGCAGTTGCCTTGTTCCAGTGTGTTGACATGCTTATCTTTTTTTAAAAAACCTCACTATAAAAGAAATGGGTCTCTCATTAGGGTGTCAACTTGATTTTGCACTTTGTATTATATAGGCAATAATAAATGCAAAACATGTATGTATCCTGTTCATATAAAATAAAGGCAGGTAAGTTCAAGGTTGTCAAAAGTTAGAGAATACTAACACAGAATGCTTAGAGAGGTAGCTCGCTTGATGTTACATTTTTTAATGTAGTATATACAGTACCTGTACAGGACCTATGTACACTTTTAATTTAAAATAGAAGACAAAGCACCTAATGGTTATCAAAGTTAAACACTTAAAACAAATTTTATGTTTTTCTCTCCTTGATTTTGAACAGTAGACACACACAAAGTAGGTCTAATTAGTCATGCAGCCATTTTTTTGGATGGAATGTTGTTAAATAGACAAAAAAAGTCCATTGTTCAGTTAAACATTGATGTTTTTATTTTCTTCTTGTATATAAAAATATCGAAACCGTGACACATGCTATACAGTGGGAAAACTATACTGTTCTACCCCTTGAAGGTATAGTATGTCTGCATGCGGGTGATATTTTCCTAAGGCTATGGGGACACTAGCTTACAGAAGGTTAGTAAAACTTGCAAAAAGACACCCCTGTGAGTAAAATGGTGTGTGTGTGTTTGCATAGATCACATTTGAGGACCAAAATTGTCCCCAAAGTGTAGTAAATTTCCCTAATTTCAGGACCATCAATTGAGGTCCCCATATGGATAACCTCAGTTTTATAAAAATCTGTGAATGCAATCAAAAAAGTAAAAATGCCAAAAGTCTTGTATTTGGGTTGGTTACTTATGGTCAAGGTTAGAGATGGGTAGGGGTTAAGGGTGTCCTGATTGGGATTAGGGTTTTCCCCACAGAAATGAATGAACAATCCCCATTTAGATAGGAAGACCAAGTTTTGTGTGTGTGTATGTGTGTGTGTGTGTGTGTGTGTGCGCACGCGAGTGAAATGGGAGTAAGAGGACACTGAAGAGAGGTCTAGTTTCACCATGTTATTGTACCACAATGCCACTGCTGTTTCGTGCATGAGAGTCTCTCTCCTGTTCCTGCTTTCCTGCGCTGTGTGTGGCTACCCCCCCCCCCCCACCCCAGCAAGGCCAAGCCCAGACTTTTAATGTAAATCAGCACCTAACCAGAGTGCCCAAAAATGGCCTCACCCTTTACACACATTACTCCAGG
The DNA here is from genome assembly GCA_026779605.1 of Mormyrus hasselquistii. Taxonomy (NCBI): domain Eukaryota; kingdom Metazoa; phylum Chordata; class Actinopteri; order Osteoglossiformes; family Mormyridae; genus Mormyrus; species Mormyrus hasselquistii. Next base: position 20,830,093 of record JAODKE010000001.1, on the reverse strand, counting down.
AAGGCAGGGAGAAGAAATGTCTAAACCGGTAGCAATTTGCTGCAATTTAACAGGAATTCATTGCTCTGAAGACCTTGGGGCTAAACTGGGCCAACTTCTCTATTGAACCGCTTCAGATTAATTAAGGGACAGTCCGCTGAAAAGGCCCGGTGGCTCAGCACACCGGGATCCAGGGAGCACAGCGTAACCATGACTAAGGGGTAGCCATAGCAACCCCTGCTGTCTGGCACGGCCAATCTTGCTGGCCTCAAAAAGCATTTATTCCATCTAAATCAAATCTCCTGTCAATCATCCCATTCGACTGGACAATCGAAAACACTTTCCAACACGCCAACAGAAAAGCATCAAGACAAAAGCCTAAGTAACAATAAATAATGCAATATTTGTTCATGACAATATATTACAGAAAAACAAAGTAATTTTTCAAATTAATTCAAGAACATGGTCTGCTAAACCCCACTGGAATTCTAGAAGGGATCAGTATTCTCAATTTAATTTCAATAACGATTAACAAGCTTTGCATTTCTGTTTTAGCTGAAAATAAAATTGTTTCACATCACATTCTTACTCTAGCATCACATTTCTTTATTAAAAAAAAATCGTAATAACCTGCGACTGCACCAAATACATAGTGGTTTCTGACAGCATAAAACCTGGTCAAAGCTACTCCCTCCCTTGTTCTTGTCCAGTGCCCATTTGGCCAGCAGAGGTTTGACCATCTCCAAGGCTGCTTTTTGGGGTGGGTGTGTGTATAAAATACATACATACATACATACATACATACATACATACATACATACATACACACACACACACACACATACATGAGCTGGCAAGTTGTCATAATTTGTTTTTGAAGGATTTCTTTTGAAAGATTCATATTAACAGGGTCACAGGATGTCCTAAGGACACACAAAAGAGTGACATGATGCAGCTGTTCCTTGTTTATGTCTTGTCTCTTGCATTACTGCTAAAATGTTAAATATTATTTACAAAAGGCATTTGCATGGGTTTAATGTGCATAATATGTTTAGAATGTCCACAATTGGTCCTGAAAACGTCCTTTAAAAGTCCATAATTGGTCCTCTAGATGGCCTTAGGACAACCCTTAAAGTTTTTTAAAAATAACATAAAATAAATTTTAAAAAACCCTTTCCATTTCGAGTGTTCGCACCGCCCAGGAGGTGTCCATCTCAGAGACCTCATCATCTCGCTGATGATGTAATACATCTGACTTCCCGCTGGGGATTTTCATCAGAAAAAGTTATACTGCCATTTATTAAGCTCAAGTCCAGAACAGGGTCTGTAACTGGTTTTTGTCGTCATTTCCATAACTTGATAGAGGTTTTATGGGGTGGGGTCGTTGGCCTCATGCTCAACCCCCAACCCGTGGAACCAGGTGATGAATTTCAACTGGTCTCTAAGTGGGCTAAGCCTGGGTGCCTGTAATCGCAAGGTCGCAGGTTCAAACCCAGCCTTAGCATGTCTTCAGGTCCTTGAGCAAGACCCTTAACCCCCAGCACCTTGGGAGCCCCAACAGGTGGCAGCCTTTTGCGGACAGCTTGCTCTACAAAGAACAAGTTGAGGGAGGCATAAAAAGGAATTTCCCCACAGGGATCAATAAAGTTGTGATTGATTATAAACTGAAACCTGCCAGTCCCCACCTCTAAAGTTCTCAATGGTTATCGAGACGCACAGAAGCCTCCCCACTACGACAATTTACCAGCTCAGGGGAAAAAGATAAGTAGCAAAAACTAACAGATAACCAACAGAAAATCTTTGCTATGGTAGCAATCTTTTGACAAGGCTGTAAACAAATGGCAGAACTCCAGCCAAACAAAGCAAAGCCTTATACAAAATAGTAGCATCATATTTTGTTAAATGGATTGCTTTCAGTTTGCAGTCAATTTCTTGCCTTTTTTCATGCTCTGATCCTTTTTAAGGGCAATTCTTAAAATAAAATAATCAAGTAAAGAAATAATGACTTGCATCATACCGTGATAATTAACAATATCATTTTGGGTACGAGGTCCAGATTTGAAGAACCTTGGGCTAGGAGTTCATCCAGCCTTCGTACATTAATTTCCCCTGCAATTTTCACCCTTAACACGCCTGAGCTTTAGAAAATGGAGAAATGTGACTATCGCTATACATTTTTAACTTGGATAACCATTTCAAACACACAGGTGTTTCATACTGTTAAACAAAAAATACTTGTGCAAAACGTCGAACAAAAGAGCGGCTCTTTTTGAGCCATCATTCTCACACAAGGCGCTCTAACCGGGGTCTCCGCTTTCAGTCCCGCCTTTTTTCTCCGGATTCCAGTGAATAATAAGCAATGCATGCAGATTTACAATTATCACACAGGTGGCCACTAATGCCAGTAGAACCTTCGCCTTTTCAAATGTGGATGTGCACCAAATTTTAGAAAGATACAAGATCCGAATATACGTTAATATGCAAAACATTAGTTCATAAAAACGTACGGCATGTGTTACCCTAAAAATTGAAATGCATACATGCATGGACGTCGTTAAATCTTACCTCTTTAAGCTCATTCTCTATCTGCACGGCGCGCTGCACGATAGGACCCCTCACTGCGTATTCCACCTTCTTCACGTTGGGGTTCATGGTGTCCGCGGTCAGCACCTTCCCCCGTTGACACACCACGCCGTTTTCCGTCATCTCCCACAGATCGAGTACACGGTTCGAGGAGACCTCCGTCAGAAAAATGGGGGAAGCTCCTTCAATGTCAGGCTGAGCGTATCAGCTCAACAACTTGCCGCAGAAGTTTCTCTAACCTCAACCCCCTCCCCCTTTTGGGTCGGCATGCATGTCAATGACATAATCGCTTCGGTTCACTTTTACAGCTTAAACGGTACTAAATGAGCAAAAACTGCAAATTGAATACCTGCAGTAAATTCACCGGTCCCGGAGGCTCCAAAATAATTAAGTCAGAAACACGCCAAGTGCAGTGGTATCCCAACACGCAGCTCGGAATTCACGAAATTAAAAGATAAAACTACAGTCTTACTGACTTCACCGCTTCACGGAAAGTTTGGTCAAAGTTATTAATGGCAATTAAAAATGATAATCGATCACCCATATAAAATTTGGATGGAAACACGTGCCTTCTGATTACCAGATTAATTAAATTTAACTAAAGCCTTCCTTTCTCGTTCTCTACGTCACGATAAACGCTGCCCTGACCCTTCTGAAGCAGGGGCACTGAAAAACACGGACAGTCCTTGCGGCAGTTATCAAAAAGTAGACCGCCGAGGTACTCTGCGAGATACAGGGTCGAAGTTTTACCGAAAGGCACCCATCCTTTCATAAATGTGTAACTGGACTTTTATTTTGAATGGAAGAATTATTGGTTAAACGGAAGATATAAAATGACAGCGTAGAAAAGTTTTACCTACCACAGTTTAATTAAAAAAAGACACTGGTCAACGACCACGATCCCGAAGACAAGACAACCCAGTTTATTGAGCACATTAAAAATTGCGTGATGCTTTGTCATTTCAGACCCAACTGCTCTTAACTGAAAATAACACTGTTCCCGGGGGTGTTATCAGAAAAGCACACACAGGCCAAGGAGCAGCTGTCAGTGCCCGCCCCCCAGCTCCAACCAAAAAACCATAAACCACAACTGTAGCCCAGGGATGCAGTGTCACGTGTGCAGCTGCACAAATGATGGGAGTGTGGCTTTCTCGTGGACGCCTGTGGCCAAGCATCTGGATCTGCAGTGGTGTGACGTTTGCGATGCAGATGCCCTACGTGGCGTAGACATCTGCATTTGCCCACTTGCACAACTGCCCGTCCGCCAGCTCACCCAGCAGACTGTGCCAAATAGCAACACCGTTAGCGCTTCTTCAGAGAAAGGCATCAGCGGAGTATGACACAGTACCACACGGAACCTTCTTCACAAGAGTACTCGAATTAGCAAGAATTTCGGTCGCTTTGTGATGCAATAAAAAAATCAAAGTATATTGATTGTAAAGTAATAGGCCTACTTAAAAATATGACTTAATTGTGTTTATTGTAAATGTATTTACTTGCATAATGATGACATGACAGCACATGCAAGGTCAGTCATTTTATGCATGCATGAAGGATACATGTTGTTGGGTGCGTCATTCTGCTCGGATTCCAATGTTTCATCTTCTTCATTAAGGTTCACGTAACATCGTTAGAGATTCCAGTGTCCGTGATAACGTGTATGCATGGTGGCCGCTTGCAAACATTGATTTTGCTCAGTACTCGTGGATTTTTTTGTACCTATAGCAGCTGCACTAACCTTGTCAAAGAGCCTGATAACATTTCATCGCCGCGGAATATGTTTACAATGGCCATCACTTTTGGTCATGCAACACTACAACCTTCCGGAGGAGGACATTTTAAAAGAAGGCCAGTCACTCTGCCTATGTTGAATGGATATGTGATCCCATTGGGATTCCTCTGTATTCCGGCAATGATCCTGCCTGCTGAAGCTCAGGTTTGCACAGGAAACTTCATGCTCTCCATGTGGCAAGCAGACAGGGGGACCAGGTCGGAGGCTGGTCCCATTTTAGGGCTAGCTAATTTTCTGCCCTGTTCTTCCCTCTCTGGGATTTTCTCTTCTACTTTCCAAGCTTTGTGAACACATGTTCTTACCACTGATCTGTGTGCCATGTGGCATCAAAAGCCCAAATTAGTGAACAAGCTGCCACTGTCTGTCACTGAATATGTTAATATCTAAATGACTTTTTTATTGTGAACCTGCAAATTCCTTAGGAATTAATAAATTATCAAATGTAATGTAATCTATGAGCTGGCAGACTGATCATAGTAATATCCTATCATCTGCCATCTACTGTGATTAATGTGAAATAATGAGACAAAATTTGAGTTACTACTCCTTTACTATTAACAAACAGCATGCATTAAGAACAGGCCCTTCTTTAATCCATTTTGGTATGTTAAAATGGCAACACAGTGGGTGCCATTGTCCATGTTGTTCATCAAAATCAATAAAATTAGCCAGTTGAGAGACAAACTGGAAACAACTGCAGTGTTAGTACCCCCAATCGTACTTCCCCTATGGGTCAAAAAAAAAAACAACTTCTGGTCATTCCCATAAAATATTAAACAAAAATGTTTGAAAAAAATGTTTATATTTCAACACAGCACACAGACACATGGCAAGGTACCTCTCCAGGAGGATCGAACCAGGAGACAGTTCACTGTCTTCTGTGTCCTTCTCTGTGTCCTCTTCCAGCCTCGACACCCTTGAACTTGTAGAGGGTGGCGACGACAACCTCCCTTGGTCCCACCCCCAATGTACAAATCAAGTCCATTCAAGGAAACTGACCAGGGTTCAATGAGGGGGTGTGTCATCTTAGCCAAGAGTAGCAAGAACAGAGACAGGACAAAATATAGCTTCAATTTCTGCTACACTGCTCCATGTGGACATTGCTTTGAGATCAAGAATCACATGCTGACGGCTGATCTGAGAGCGACACAGGGTGAGGCGATGAAGAAGTTGGATATGGCAATAAGAAGAACCCTTTATTGAGAAACATGACAAGAAAGAGCGAGTGGGCAGTTTCCACATCGACAAACAAAAAAATAACCTGACCAAAATACACAGACAAACGGGAAAGGGAAGGCTGGAAACGGAGCTCCAGCCTGGATAGACACCTGATACGCAGTTATGCGATCGGTCTGTTCCTCCAATGTTCGCCAAGGCACAAGTGTCACATGGCAAGCTGCCCATCTGGCTGCGTTAAATGCCTTCCAGACCCGAACAGCTGAGTGTGCACCAACAGTGGGAGACATTCCACATGAGTTATGGCTCGTGTTCTCTACAGCCTGCTCCATACACCATCTGGCCTCTTCCTCTTGATGTTCCGGGTTCTGTTTTGACCCTTTTAAGAAACCAGATTTAGCCAAAGTGGCTCACACCCTACAGCTTGAGTTTATAGTTTAATGGCTTATTAATAATTTGGGTTATTCAAACACACTCAACTGCACCAGCACCAAAATATATCATCAAACCCGAAGGCAATTCGCTCAGAAGTCTGCATCACGGTTAGGCTTCCAATCCTTGAGGTGGCAGCTTTTTAAAGATTCTATAACACAGTGAACAAGTTATCATATGCCAGCCATTTCTCCAGCTCAGGGTCACAGTGACTTTGTCATAATGAACTTTATTATAAATCATGCAGTAAAATCACTGAGGTTCTGGGAGATGTGCAGTTTGCTCTCCATCAAACTTGAGATTTTAAAGAAATGAGAGACAAAAAGCTGCAGTTGTTGATCTTGTAAAGGTCCAAGCAAGTCAAAATAAAACCCAAGTAATACTTTGTTTTTTCTAGCCCACTGATATTTGAGGTAAGGTACTTTTTTTAAAGGAACCAAATACTCACTTTTAAGGATTCTTCAGCGTAAGTCAACCCTACAAATCGTCGTTGCCAAGGTAATACCTCGGATGTGCACATATGAGGTATTACCTTGGCAACGACGAAATACTCGTTTGGAGACCCCCCCCTCCTATAACCTCGAGTACGAGTCTGGGCCAGTCCTATGACCATCATCCACCTCACTCCCGCTAAGCTGGGACAGCGATGAGATCCAGAACCCTGCTTGGAATACTGTACCTTATGCAAACTATAAATGTGCAGGATTCATGAATATCTACAAAAAATACAGATTAACACGCCTGTTTTACACATTTCACAAGACTAGCATCATAATAACACAAAAGAAGAAAAATTTTAAAATGAAATCCAGAGTGGCAGGAGTGGCGACATTAGAATAAATCTTTAATCTGGAATCAAATAAACATTGGCTTCAAACAGAATGACATCAGATTCAGAACCTGGGTGCTGGGAGGAGGTCAGCTGTCAGTCAGCAGTCGGCTGGAATGCAAGAAAAGCGGAAGGCGTGGAGGCACGAAAAGGGTAAAGGTGACGAGAGAAGGAATGTCATTAAGCCTGCCTGACAAAGGGAATTAAGGCTCTCTGTGGTGGTAATTAAACCAAGGAGCCAGAGTCATATGATCAGTTATTAAAGTGTCAACCTTTTTTTGTGCTGAGAATTTCCAGCAAGTCATCTCATTCCAAGGTGCACCTGCAAGCCAGGTACCCACTTCACTGGACATATATCTCTCCCCCACAGGCCCCACAATGCATGCAAATCTACTAGTATATACAGCAAATGTATTTGGAACTAAATCAACCAATAAATACATAAATAAATTAAGGCCTCATCATCTTCTTCCACAGTGTCTGCTTCGCACACAAATCCAGTGTGTAAATACCACCCTAAGCAAAGCATCTCCCAGTCACGCACCAAAAACAGAACCCAAGTTTTAACCTGCCCTACCCATGAGTGGCGTATTAGCCCCATCATTAGGTAGTGAATCATAACCTGTTTGGGCATGGTATTAACTCATCACGTCACCATCAGGAATTGTGGGGACACAGGAACTACAGGGATGCTCTACTCTCACAGTAACTAAGGCATGTGATCGTCCTGGTACAATGTGAACCATTAATCACTATTTAACAAGCAATAGATCATAAGCTTTCATTCTTAAAAATAAACTGTAGTTTTAAGCTGTATTGAATCTGTATAACGGAAAGAAAAAATAAACCCTGTGAAAAAACAAAGAGCACCCACGGTTTTAGAGGAAGACCTCAGTCTGTTAAATCTGGGTGTCCATGCACATCCTTAGATTTAAAAAGGTCAAAGAAAAGACCAAAAAAAGAAAATCACAGTGCTCATTTGTTACACCATTTACATTTTGTTAGGGGTAAAGTGCTGCTTCTCATCCAAATCAGAAGTAAATGCACTGAATGACCACCAGATGGTAGTAATGAGGCATCCTCAAGGCAAAGCTCTGGAGGAAAGTCTGGAATAATATAAACTTCAGGGTAAAAGCACTCATTCCAGTTCACAGCTCTGCAAGTTGCCACCAAATTCTCACACAGTGCTAAATACAAGCCCGTGCTGATCTGCTGCAGGATGGAAGGGATTGAAAGATCATTTGAAAAATGTCCAATTAAAAAAAATGGGGCTGGGGTATGAAAATCGTGCCCAAAATCGGGTTAACAGGAAGATACCAAAACACACACAGGTAATGAAATGCCCTGCAGGATAAGTGCTGAAGCTGTGAATCCCGGACTTTCAGTGGCCCGTGTGTGTGTGTGTGTGTGTGTGTGTGTGTGTGTGTGCGCTCATGTATTCAGCAGCTACATCAGTCTACAGCAGGGCTCCTTTGTGGCAGCAGCATCCTCTTCTGGGGCTCTCAGCTTCAGCAGTGGTGGGTCTCCACTGGTAGGGGTAAAGTAGACCGCACCCTCCAGGGGGCTGCTGGGTACGACATGCTGTGTGGGCAGAGCAGGAGCGAATCCCTCTTCTCCCGGCAATGGTGGCACTGGGGGCGTGGCCAGTGGTGGGGGCGGGGCTGGCTGTTTGTGGAGCTTGGCGGCGGCACGCTGGCGTTTGAGCTCAGCCAGTGTGTGGTGGGCCTTCTCCCGTGTCATGCTGTCAGCCTCACCGCCACCCGGGGCCAGCTGGTAGGAGGCGCTACGCTCCATGCGGCTGCCCTCATGCAGCTCCCCCGGCAACGAGACAGAGGACAGAAGCGTCGCTCCATTACCCAGCGGCTCCCTCTTTCTCTCCCCACCCTCCTCATCCTCAGCACTCAGCACCACTGGAGCCTGAAAATGGACAGGTTCAATTACAGTTAAAGGCCCTTAGGTAGATGTAATTTACATTACCTCACCAAAAGTACATGCGGAAAAGTGAAGTATGAATTGGCCTTCAGGTATATCGACCTCGCCCCGGGAATTATTTGTACCCTAATGACTAATATTTTCTTCCAAATATCTAAAAACATGGCAAAGTGCTGCTATTAACCTACAAAGCTCTGAATGGCCTTGCACCACAATATCTTAAAGATCTTCTGGTCCCTTACAACCCT
>JAODKE010000001.1:20801591-20821022 GCA_026779605.1 Mormyrus hasselquistii | reverse complement strand
TGGCAGAAATGTGAAGCGCATTGAGACAATGTAATGTTGTGATAACGCGCTATATAAATAAAATTGCATTGCATTTGCATTGCAAAGCAGTCAGATACCTGCATGGATTGCTTGGACCCAATGTAATAGGACCTGGTGCAGATTTAGGGGGTTACTAATATAATAACAATCAATACTTTATTGATCCTGTGGGGAGATTGTCTTTATACCTCCCTCAACTCGCTCTTTGTAGAGTAAACTGTCCACAAAGGGCAGCCACCCATAACTGGGTTTGAACCAGCAACCTTCTGATTACAGGCACACAGGCTTAGCCCACTGAGCCACACGCTGCCCAACATGCACCTGCTAAAAAATACCTCTGGCCTACAATTAAAACTGAGCAGTTTTCCATTGTTTTAATTTTAAAAACATTCTGGAAATCATCTCCTGACCCCGGTAACCCCTGCCCTAGCGGGTCGTCTGTTGGACCACTGAAGAGGGTACATCAATCCAAAGTATTTGTTCAAGGAATCAAGGAGTGAGTCGATGTTAATGAGGACCCACCAGGGCGAGTTGCTGGTCCAGCTCAGCGTCCGTCTGCCTGTCCTCGTCGTCGTCTGCTTGCTCCGCCTCCCGCCACACCACTGCCTCTTTGTGGTGCTCGCGGCGGTACAGGTTGGAGCGCTCCTTCACGCTTGTCCGTCGCACCACCTTCCTGTGTATCCAGGGAAGTCAGTCGTGTAGCAGTCAAGGCACAAGGGAAGCCGACGCAGACACCCGCCCCCCCCAACTCACCCTCTGCTGCCCACGCTGGAGGCCCTCCTCTGCAGCGTGCCTTTGCGACGGTCCTGACTCTTCATGATGGCATCATGCTTGTGCTTCAGATCCAGCAGCTTGGCCCTTACCTCCTCATCTGCACAGACATCTGCACATCGTGGAGACCAGAACATCAAGAAAAGCCAGCTGTAACGACCGGCCTAGACACATGATGCTACATGATCTAGAACGTAGCGTGGGACCCAGAATCTGAGAACAGGCCGCATGTTCAGCTCCCAGCAACCCCACTGCTGCACCCAAAAGCAACATACTTAAAGCAGCAACAAATATGGTACAGTAAGTATCAGCAGTGTATACAGGGGCGGCACTGGACCCAGCTGAAAGCTGTGTGGCCCTCTCCACTGTCACATATCCAAAAATACCCCAGGCTAATGATAAGGCTGCCCCTCTCTATGAATAAGGCTCCCTCCAATGTTTTCCTAGAAATCCTCGAATTGTCCCTACAATTTGTGCTATTGCCAGATGTTTTAATAAAGTCTTTGTGAAACTAAACAATAATAAACCAGCATGTCACACATTTTTAATAAAGTCATTGATCCAAAGGGTCTGTGTCACAGAGCCCCACGTCAGCCTCTCCAGGGTCTCTGTCTCACCCAGAGGCGTCTCCTCCAGGATGGACTTGGCATGGAGGTCGGCTCCATGAGCCACCAGCAGTTCCACCATCTGAATCTGGAAAAAGGAAACGAGGGAGATCACTTGAGGCCCTGCAGCAAAGCGGGACGGCCAGCGCAGGTTGGGTGCTGACCATAGGTCAGGCAGAGAGTGGTTACGACCCCCATGGGCCACCTGGATATCCTGGAGCAGGAAGCCTGTAAATTTTTAGATACAAGAGGGCTGACAATTTGCTTTTTGATCATTTACAATTCTACCAAAAAATACTTTAACCCAATGACATTGTCTTATAAAATGAGCTTGAGACTGGTCACATCCCATGCCAAAGCATGTTGTATGATGAACATTATGTAGAACTGCCTCAAAGTTTGTCTTACCCTGATCACAGTTGGTTTGACTGAAGACATATTAGAATCAGGGCCACAAACCAGTTTAAGAACAGTTATCAGTCAATACAGAGCAATAACACTACAACCGTTTCCTTTACTGGACAGAGTGATACTTTGCACATAGCACTATGACAGAGTGAAGTACAATTTCAGCCATTTATTTAATTTACATTTCATATATTTATTGTTTCGGTGTAACTTCTGTTGATTTTCTACTTATACGATAAATACGAACCGCTACATTAGCTAGTCATATTACTGTTTTGTGAGTGTTGGATGTTTTATGTTATTGACTGGATAATGCGAATAAGAATTCATACCCTTTCCTATCCTTGTACACCGATACACAAAAAGCAAATAAACAATCTCGTTCCCTGTGATTGTGCTATGCCACATAGACCTGCAGTACCCACATGTCCCCAGCAGGCCGCTGCGTGCAGCGGTGTCCAGCCATCACAATCCTTCTCGCCCACTGGCGCCTTCTGCTCCAGTAGGAGCTCCGCCACCGACTGCCATCCATTTGCAGCGGCGATATGCATCTGAGGCATGTGTGGGAAAAAATTAGTTCCACGACAAACCATCATGCAGGAGTTAATTTAATAGTAGAGCTGCTAGGTACGAGAAAGTCACACAAACATCCAGTTTACAAATTTACACTTGTAAATGAAATGTACTTTAATACGTTCATGTCCACCGCCCATCATAACGTTTGGGAGGGGTTTGTACTACATGGCTGACCCAGTCTGCCTCACCAGCGTAGTGCCATTGTCATCCTTCGCTCCGAGTTCCATTCCACTCAGGACCAGGTCTCTCACGTCGGCCAGCATCTCCATCTCCTTTGCCGTGCGACACTCATCGATGTGCTCCTGCGTTATGCCTACGTGAAGACATAAAATTTGAGGGGGGGTGTGGTACCATCTGCACTCACTCATGAGATGCATGTGCTTATTCTTGTGCAAAAATAGAATATACGCCCTCAAGACAGATGGACAGCCCCAAAACACACAAAACTGGGACAATCACCCTGCTCAGCCATAACCGTTTCAATAAGCTCCAGCGTGGCCTCATCCTCGCAGAGGTCGTAGGGCATGTTCCCATCGGCGTTCACTGCCAGCAGGTCGGCGCCACTGAGCAGGGGCAGAGAGAAGAAAAGTGCCATTGAGGGCCAAGCAGAACTTCACCTTGGTAAAGCAGGTTGTGTCTGAATGTGCACACACTTGTACAGGCCACCACTAGATGTTCCGCATGAGGAAGATTCCCTCCTGGCCAGAAGATGGACAATACTGGGGTTTAGCTGCTGGACATACTCTGATGCAACCAGACCCAGCATTTGAACGTCTCCATTCAAATGTCAAAGCCCGCATGCGACTGAGCCACTGTGACTTAAAGATAGATTTCAAACTAAACTCTAAATTAATCTACCCTCAAAAACAGGCTCTGTTTAGCTTTGCTTGAATCAAATGAGTCTCACAATCTAAAGACATACAGCCTGGACTTTCTAGTTTTAAAATCCCTTCTGGATCGTGTATTATAAAGCAGGGTGTTATAACTCACTCATAAAAACGCGACATATGATCACCACAGAGCTGATAAACTGCAGTTACTGTTTACAATAATTCTACACATGCTTAACCTGCCAAAGTGCCAGTGGAGTTTGGCAAAAAAGGAGGCCATGCAACAAACTCGACATGCCCCCTCGGAAACTCACGACTGCACGAGGAGCTGCACCAGCCGCGTGTGACCACAGGTGGCGGCGGCATGCAGAGGGGTCCAGAGTTCACTGTCGCAGGCATTGACGCTGGCGCCCGCCTCCAGCAGGCAGCGGACCAGCTCCTCGAAGTCGTCGATGCAGCACTAACGTACAAGGAGCAAAGCGATTATACCAGCCTGCCACGTACAGGTACACATGGCACACAACTCCCAGCATACACCAGTCACACTTAACTGGACCAGTTAATAGGTGTGTAACGGTACACAAAATTCATGCTTCAGGCAAACCTCAGTTATGGGCTCACAGTTCGGTACAGCAAGAAAAACTACATTGGAATTATTTATTATTAAATTGCAAACACAATTAAGAACAGCTGCAAACTAAAGTCAACACGTCTGTTGATGTGTCTGAATAACAAAGCCTAACAAATGCTTATTTTCACATCATTAAAAGAAATATGTCAAATAAAAAATTTATATACCATAATAAACCTTTACCAAGTATGGTCACATATCCATAGTGATATACACCTCTATAAACGTAATTATTTTTGAGCCCGGTTTGAATTTTCAGGCAAAAGCACCTTAAATGCTACGGGAAAACTTGCAGAGGCTATTTCTGCCCTACTCTAGTCATACACACACTGGGATGATGTCATCTCAAATGAGTTAGCATGCTGGATGCGTTTCCAGCAACATATCCGAGTCTGACATCACAGATCCGACAGACAGTCTTGGTCATACTCTCTTTCCAGGGCTGGTGTAATTTATTGGGAAACCAAACAATACCCAAACCACTGACTGTGACTGGCTGTAACCAGCATTAGCTGAAACAGACTCACAGCCACAATTAGCATGTTTCCCCTGTTGAATATCTACTTGTGAATGTAGGTTCCAACCATGTCAATAACGTATTAATTCGTCTCATCGTGTGTACTGAGCCGCAAATGTGCCGAATGGTGTACAACAAATGTGTGTACTATTACAGCCCTACCAGCCATTGCTCATGTTCATTAACACTTTAACCCTCAACATATATTTCTGATAACAACTGCAAGGAACATTTTACTGAAGGACATTATAAAGTTCACATCATAAGCAGTCCGGCATCAGTACATTTCTGCACTGTACAGTAATCCTGACAGCAACATTTTAGAACCCAGGTCTCCTTTTCTGAGTCGCGTCATTAACGAAGCACAAAGATTTTGTTTGTAAGGCAAGAAACCCCCCCCCCAGTGTACCACACTCCACAGCTGCGAGGTATGATGCCCTGAGCCCCCCCTTTCCCAAAACACACAGATAGAAACAAAGATTGCATCTGTTCTGACAAGGCCCGGCCAGACCACACCCTCATTTGCGTGTCACCTCTATGGATTTGTTAAGTAAACGTTCTGGGTTCTTTCCGCAGGGCAGGGGCCTAGGCAGATGCTGAGATCCACCTCTCACACGAGTCTCTGTGGCAGATCTGTAGTAGCTCTGGCTTTTGTCTCCATTCACCAGCACAGAACACTTAGAGCCAGCCACCAAGGGGATACACGTCACATACATCTGACACTCGCAAAACAGAAGAATGAGCGTGTGCTGTGGGCAGTACCTGGTGCAAGGCTGTGAGGCCATCCTCATTGAACAGGTCTGGGCTCACCCCACTACTAAGCAGTTCTTTGACTGAGAAGACAGGGAGACAGTCATGTCATTACAATCCCATGAGCGGTGCTAAAAAAGAAAAAGGTTATACAAAAATACTCAGCTGGTCCTCGATGGCGTGAGGTTCAATATCACACTCATTCATATATATATTCATATATATATATATATATATATATATATTATATACATACACACACACACACACACACACACACAAAATGGTACCTCAGTTCTCAGAACTCATTAGAAATTTCTTAAAAGTTGAACCAACCAGTGGTGATAGTGCTTTTTTAATTAAAAATATCAGGTAATACTGTACTTTATATCATTTTGGTAGCCATTTGTCACCAAAAAGTTACCCAATCGTTGTACAAATGTTATAACCTTGTGATTTAAGAGCAAATTAACGAATACAGAGTAATAATAAAAATGAACAACGGACCGCATGGCATAGTCCAGTGTTTCCGCAGTGTTGGGGCATGGCTTGAGCCGGGACCGGGGAAGCAGGGACAGGACTCAAGCGATCGGGAACCACGGGTTTAATTGAGAACAGGCAGAACACCACAATGGACTGGGGAAAGAAAGTGAACCACGGACTAAATACAGAGAACTAATGACAACAAGCAGAAACAGCCTGATCACACGGGGATCCCACACGGGGTTAACGACGGGGGCGTGGCTCACAGAAGGAGAGGACGATCAGGGCAGGACAGGGGTAGTGTTGGGGTACATCCTTTATTATTTTGGAAGCCATTAAGAAAAAAATGCTGTTCTTGTTTTATCCTGTTAATTTTTTTTTTTGGGGCCGGGAACCAATTAAGTGGTTTTCCATTGCTGGGAAAATTTCTATCAAAACTCAAACTTTTTAGGATTCGAACCTGAGTTCTGAATGGATTTAGTTTGAGTTCCGAGGTACCACCGTGTGTGTGTGTGTGTGTGTGTGTGTGTGTGTGTGTGTGTGTGTGTGTGTGTGTATTTTACTTAAACATGCATTTCCACATGCTGTATGTGACCAGTAGGGGGTGCAATGGTAAAATTACCTTCCCCCAGCCTCTGGTCGGGGGAATAGTCCAAACTCACCCTCCGCCAGGTCATTGCGAGCAGCGGCCTCCAGCAGCGTGATGTTATTGGGGAAGGTGACCCTGCGACTGTGGGCCTGCTGTCCCACCTTGGCTCCTGCTTCACTGTGGGCAACCTTCTCCATCTGTGCCCAGCCCTTCAGTTGCTGGGCCCGCCGCTTCTGCGCATGCTTGAGTCGCTCGCCAGCCGTCAGTCGGCCGACCACCGGCATCTCCGCCAGGAGCTCCGCGTGCTCGGCCATGCTGGCTCCGTGCAGCCCCCCCTCACTGTCTCGTCACCCAGTCTTCACCCTGGTCCGGATCGTTTATACAGCCTCCCCCCCCCTGTATGACACCTGGGTATTCAGGTGCCAGGTGAGGATGCAAGTGATCCCAGCAGGCCTGGATGCTGAACTGAACACCCAGTGACTAAGGCCGGGATAAGTCTTCTAAAAAGTCAGTCACATGAAAGGGACCCTGTATACCCCTTAAACAAACCCCATTCAGTCACCCCAAATCAACCTCAGGGCCCACCAACACTCCTTCAGGTCACTAATTCCATGACTGTGCTATCAAGGCCAGGGTTTTGCAACACTCAAGACCAGAGAGGGCACCAGTCTCCTTGACCGAGAAAGAGATTCTTCTAGAAGGACCATACTGCAATGCCAAGAGGTAAGAATTTGGAAAGGGACAGAGTTGGTCACAGACCTGTTCTATATGAGGACTATACTCTACAGCTGATCCAGCACAATATCATCCCTGTTCAGTCATCAAATTTATTTGTAAATAGGAGCTATACCAGCAGAGTACAGCAAAACATCTGTTGGATGAGGAGGACTGGGTCAGTTGACCAATATCTGTTGCTAAACCCCTTGACAGACCACAGGCCATACATTATGATCCACAGGCAATACTGGGTGCAGCTTTGTCATCAAAACGCAAATCCATTTTCAGGCTAAAAAGCAGAGCTTTCCTGGAAGGGATGCTGGCCGGGACACTTCTGGCACAAGGCTGGTCCTGAAGGGAGCAAAGAGAGGGAAGAGTTCAGACGAATCCCACTGCTAGCCTCTTCTTCACTTGCAAGAATTAATATTACCCTACAATCACAAATCTGCCTTGAATAAAAAATAATGCTAGACATGAACTCAATTTTTTACTTCAGTTTGTGAAGGGAGGTAAAGACTGAGCCATCATCTAGAATACGATGGCATGTAAGCTCAAAGACAAGGTCTTTGCATAGAACACTTCATACTGATGTAACCTTAAAGAAGCATACTCCCCCCAGCAACCAACAATGGTTACAACATCTCATCAGTTTGACCAGCCATGCAAATAGCACTGTGGTTTTCAGAGAATCAGACATTCCTCACGTCCACATTTGAAAGGCAATGAAAAGTAAAGCTGTTATTAAGCATCTACAGACCTTGCCACCCGACTAAAACATGGGATGTACCCAGTGTAACGTCATTGAAATAAATATTTTTCACCGAAAAAAAAATCCACAACTTGATATGAAATGCAGGTTCTTTGTGGACCCCAAGTCTCAACCTCACAACTCCAGCACGCTCCTCGGGAATGGGGGAAATAAGAGATGGGCAGATCTCATTAATGATTGACAGCCCTGGCAGTGATGCCAAATGCCCAGCCGATGCCAAGGTGACAGACTGAACGAAACTGGACAGGTGACTGGTGATCGCTGAAGAGTGGTACATGGGGTGCGGAGACATTTTTTGGGTGGGAATTTATATCCTTGGTTCCGAAAACTGGAGCCCAGCTCACCCCCAAGCAGTGTGGCTGGGTCAATCTGCTAAGCCACCCTCTTCCAGGCAATTCATCCATTATTCAGCCAGCGTGCAGGAAGAGAAGCAGGGTCAGCGAGATGGAGCTGAACGGAAATACCTCAGAGTGCTGTCCGTGGCCGGTGGGATGGGGGGGTTGGTCGCAGCACCCAATTCACTCAGCCGTAAACAGAAAGATCACCTGCAGAAGCCCCTTCACTCTCACTCAATGAATGGTAACTGGTTACTATTGCTTAGCACCGCACATTAAAAAGTGAGTGAAGAGTGGACATTTAATTGCAGTTAATACTACTCTGCAAAGAATAACAGCTTTAATGAACAAGCAAAATTTCATAAATAAACAGCAGTTTTAGCTTAGAAAAAAAAACAGAACTATTTCAAGGAACCCGGGGGACTATTGTTGAATTTTAGCATTTTTATAAAATGTAAAGGAATGACTGTAGGGAAAGCTTTTTTCCCTTCCGTCTCCCCTATAATTTTAGCATCTCACAGACATCACTGTTTAAGCTCTGCGTGAGCGTGTATGGTTTACTTAAAGAAAAATAAAAAACACCCTAAAAAGTCACTGTGCTGCCTCATAAAACGTGATGAATTACCTAATAACAGCTAGCTAGCTGGGCGTACGGCAAAACTGTTGAAATAACACTCCTTTAATTTAAAAGATAAAGGAAGACAAGTTTAGCTTAGTGCACCAGCCATTTAAGAAATACTTCCCTGCCAGACACCACTAGCACCATTAGAGGGAGCTGCAGAAAAACCTTTGATCCCTGTGAGTATGTGGGGATGGCTGGCTGTCCTCGGCTGAATAATTTCTTTCCATTGTGGTGGTGCTCGTGCACCTGAGGGAGGAGTACAGAGCGCAGAGCCCATCTGCAGCGGAAGCACATGTCCTCAGTCTCATTCTAAGCTTCCTGATCAAGCCTGGAAGATCATGGGATGCCCATACTGGATTAGCAGACTGCTGTAGTAGCACATTATCTTTTCACAGGTCGAAACCCTTGGCTAAAGCAGTTAGTATTCAGCGGTGAGTCACTGCGCGGTTGCAGCAGCATGACAGCTTTCTTTACCGTCAACAAGAAATGGAGCATTAACACAAACTGGAAAATGTTTGCAAATCCCTTGGAGGGGGGGGGGGGCAAGGGAGACTGTGCCACACCTTCACTATGGAGGAGGCTGGTGTGTACATATAAAGAATGCTTTTCAACACATCGTGAGCTAGTATGCTTTTTTTTTTTTAAGCTACACACAGCATTAGAGGTCTGTGCTTTCTAATGGACAGGAAGAACAAGATACACATCCAGCAGCTGCTTCCTCTCCCTTGCAGAAAAGAAACGGAAGCCATTCAGGGGGAGATCGGGAGGCAATGCTCTGCAAAACCGGATACCGCCGCGAGCCAGGATATTTGGGAGGAACCTGCACCCCAATAGACCTCAGTTATTAGCCACGAGTTGCCGTCACCGACAGAAATCTCAGCAAAGCCGAGTTTCGAGGGCTGTTATGGCAACCTGCTGCAGGTCAGGATACCCTGGCTGGCATGGTACAGTAAGGGAGCAGCCTACATCCCACATGTGCTCCTTCTCTGGGAGAAACTAGAAACCTGGCAGTTAGTGTGGTCTGTCCACCACCTGGACCTGGAACAAAAAGCCACCGTGCCCTCAACTTCTTACAAATGTGTCTTTAAGGCAAGAACTATTCCCCGGATCACCACTAAAGTTACAACCACTGGCCCTGAGGAGCCGGAAGGAATCTGTTGTATCATTGTACTGTTAGCCTAGGGGTTCCTGCCCATTCCCAGCTCATATGCCCTGCAGGCACATCAGTGTATTACACCAGGCCTGCTGCATTCCAAGATCCAACCCTCCTTGGATTTAAATGGCCACATCACAAGCTACAATTTCGCAGATCATTCCCCAACTTAGTACCCAAATCTTAGCTTAGCACCCAGACTGTTTTTATGGTGCACATTATCACCAACCTTATTCAAGGTGCGAAAGTGCAAAGTGCAGTTTTGCATATATAAACTCAAACTCTATACAACCATGAGAGTGGGTGTCGTTTTTATGAGCTATCGGGGGACATATTTTACATATGGAATGGGGGGAGGGGACACAACAGCCACCATCAGCTTCAGATCCACACCGTGTAGGCCGAGATGATTGTACAGCTGCTCACGCATTCAACACATGCCAATCAAACAATGATTCCTTTGAGCGTTCAATGACTGCCACCCAGCTCCAAGAGAACACAGTGTAATGAAAGGGATGGCTTTCATCTTTGAAGCAGTGAAAAAGGATTTGCTGCTGAAAGTGGGTCGAAAGCGGTGGACATTTTTACTTTGATTCCTAGACGCCCCTTGAACACTTTAAATAACCCATGCGGTTTAGGACCATATCAAGCCACTATTTCATGGATTTACGGATGATGCCGTCATCCTGCCTCACACTCACACACATGACAGCAGTGTGGCAATTTCTGCTAAAAGCAGTAGCATCCAGGTGTTATTATATGAATAAATAAGCCAGAGGGCAAACAAAGGCTGCATTGTGAGCAGGAATCCGAGGGCTTCCTGGTAAGGCTGAAGAGAAAGGTCAGAGCAGAGTGCACAATATGACATATACATCCTGTGGGGGGGGACTAAAGTATTTTATGTTATAGTCATATATACATTACAATAATACCTCAAATACCAAATACACACACACACACACAAACATACAAAGTTCAGTGGGGCGAATTCTCCCTCCACCATAAACACTCCCTATAAAAATTACACAAGTGTTCACCTTGGACTGCATCATTACAAAGACCAATCCCATAATAAATTAGGATCAGAAAACCACCCAGCATACCTCAGGACAAAGACAAGCTGCTTGAGTTAGGTTCCTCGAGCCTGGAGGCATGGAGTTAGGGTAAGGCCACCACAAATGAATGCTTGGCACGCTGCCCCAAAGAGTTAATTAGCAAAGGTTATGAGTCTAGGCTTTGAAGCCTAATGACGAATAAATTAAAATTCTAACAAATTTAAAATTTCACAAAACATTTACAACAAATTCTAAAAATGCAGGGTGGGGGAAAGTTGCTAATTATTTTAACCACTAACTTTGTACTCCATCATTCAGGTAGGCAGAGTTGTTTACATGTGAAATTTTACAAGTTCTGAGTAAATAAGGAGCCTCTGTCTCCATGTCTCCTGACCCAAGACGACCACATAGATTAGCTGTACCAACTTGACTACACCTGCCAACCTCATTCACTTGTCCATGAGGGTGAGCCACACCTGGACCACAGCCAAGCTTAAAGCACCTGCCTTTTCTTATTGGGTCTCAGTCCAGCCTCTTTCTACAGTCGGAACCTTCTGTCACCCCTGAACTCATGGTTATTATGAATCATCGACCATTAAACTCCTACACTTGATGACTACACCAAATTGTTCTCACCACTGAATGATAAGATGTTACAACATACTACGGAGTAAAGTCTGAAGGCATCTGGAGAAAGATAGAGACTTTAGTATTATTTACATAAACATAAATATGCTGACTCTAATAGATATGGGACACAGTTTAAAATAAGGTTTTTATTAATACAGTGGCCGGTACAACGAAGTGGGGTTACTGGCTTATCGGGGTAACTTGTCGGATTTAGGGTACTACAGCTTAATATATTCGTTCACTTACATTTTGCCCAGACTACCATAAATCCGACAAGTTACCCTGATAAGCCAGTAACAAGGTTTAGTAGTACAGGCCACCGGTCATCTCTCTCTCATCTGTCACACACACACAGACTACTTCGAAGGCAAACAGGCCCACAAGCTCAGCATCAATAACAGTCCGGTCTTCACACTTTACTGTGGCACACAGCACAAAGAAACCCACTATATCTGTTTCTAGCCTAACACACCACAGAGAAACTGAATGTGTTCCATCCAGTCTATTGCTCCACCTTCAGAAATTAGATTGAAATTCAGACCAGAAAGACCCAAAGAGTTTCTGGTCCCACCCAAAGGAACAAATTACAACTGTGGACCAAAAGACGAAGGAAGGTTCTCCGTAAATAGATTTTCTTGTTTACTTTTATTTAAACTATAGGAGGAGGTAAAAAGGACACTGCCTGCTTCACTGGACTGGGAGTTCCTGGTCTATACCCACACAGTAGTGAGCAGAAAGAAATGCCCCAGAAAGTCAAATTATTTATAACCCAATTCACCCCCTTGTTCATAGCAGATAGCACTGACTGCATTTCACAGTACGGCTGGCCTGAGCAACCCAGCTAGCATCTGGGCCATCTCCACTCATGAGCTATTCTCCGTGGAGGACTGTGTAGGAGAAAACCGAAATTTCCCTTAATTCATGGAATTAATAATTTTTAAGATAAAATGCAGTTTATCTCTAAAATTATTCGAGGGGCATCGAGAAGTCCGTTTCATGTCACATCCAAAATGTGGATAAAATGCTGTGCATTTCTAACGTGATTTAATATACGATATATTTTGAGGATTTTTCTATATTCAACCCAAGAAACTCCAAGAAATTATATGTAAAGCGACTCATTGAAACTAAGCTTGCCCATAACCTGCAAACAAAATAAAATGCCTCAATCATGAGTCTTGTCACATCCATAACACTAGAGCACTAGAGCTTATTCTCTAGTATAAAACACACAAAATGACAAAGAAGAGCTGAAAACTTTCTATTACAGATTTTCAGTTAACAGTATTTAATATACTAGAAGTAGTAAAAAATATTTATTGTTAGGTGGTAATGCAGGTGATTTAGATTCATGGCACGGTTTGCACAAAAGGCCACATTAACATTTAAAACACTTGTACTGCAACAGCCCATGTTCATACAAGGAGATGGAGACACAGCTTTGATCAATGGATACTGAAAGACAAGGGGGAGGCAGCCAGACAGACAGACAGACAGACAGACAGACACACACACACACACACACACACACACACGCACACGCGTGTGCGCGCGCGCAATTCTGAATCAACAGCTTTGTGCAACAAAGGTTTGCCACAATTCCCAGTGGTTTAATCCCCCCACAACGCTCTGTAAAGTCCCCACCCAAGCCCAAAGAATTAATGTGATTAACACACAGAGCTGTTGGAGTGTTCCAGCTGAAAATGGGTGCGCTGCCTAAGCTCGGTCAGGTGCATGGCTGGTCTTGAACTATATTTGCCCCATAAATGTTGAAAATGGGAGACACATACAGAGGGTACAAGTACTGAAGAACGGAATGAAAAACAGAGAGAAAAAAATGGTGGAAAGTAAAAAGAACAAGATAGATAGGGATAAAGAGTGAGTGAGTGAGTGAGTGAGTGAGTGAAAGAGAGAGAGAGAGAGAGAGAGAGAGAGAGAGAGAGAGAGAGAGAGAGAGAGAGAGAGAGAAAAGGAAGTCAGAACATCCATCTATCTTCCTACCACTTATACAATACAGGGTCGTGGAGAGTCTGGAGCTTATCTAAGGAAACATAAGGGCATAAGGCAAGGGAACAAGCAAAGCTGAGAACTTAAACATCCAAGGAGGATAGGGAGGGGGGACACTGATGTGAATGCACTGTTTATTTTAAGAATGGTGCAACAGCCAAGAAATACTTCAGTCTTAAGGGAAGCATGAATCCAGCCCATCCTGGGTAGGGCAGACGAGAGGTCCCATACTGGGACGTTCCTCTCTATGTTCAGACAGCACTAAACCACATTTAAGAGTCAGACTGAGTCTAAACAGCTGTCCCACTGGTACCATCCACACATAAACCCATGTGCACAGGTCCCACAAACAGCACAAAGAGCCAAACTCTCCTCACACAACCGGATCCCACCCATAGCAAGAACACAGCATTGCCAGTGAGAAACTTATACCGAGAAGATCGAAAGAGTCATGAGCAACACACAGAAAGACAAAAAAAAAATTGCATTCACAAACAGGAAATCAATAAAAATGCTTAAAATACATAGCAAAAGAAGCAATGGTACAGAAGAATCCAGTACATGAACTAGGCACACAGAATCCTTGGAGCAAGTGATCAATGTTAACACACTGAAGAACTTACTTCACAATCCCAATAAGTATTTAAGTATTCATGTTATGTTTGAGAGGGTCATCAAGGTTTAGTTATCGTTAGACAGTCAGATGCTGAGTCAGCTAATCAGTCGTAAGGTGCAGTGACAATTAGGCATGTGTCGCTTTGACCTCGGATATTTTCACCCCCTCCCTCCAACCTCTGCCCTTTACCTGGGTGTCACAGATCTGCGTGCACAGGACCATTCATAAGAAGAATGAACATTATACTACATAGGAAATAAGAATCACTTGTATGAACCGGCACAGCACGAAAACATATCCGCGGCCACACCAAGTTACTTATTAGAAACCTTTAGGATCACCCGGTGATAACGGGACTCCGATTCATTTGCACTGTCCGGCTGAAACCATTTTGTCTCGTTCGGCCGAAACGTCCCAGTACATCCCATCATGTTAAATGGGGGGGGGACCAAACAAAACACTAAATATAAAACAAACATTTTCAACAAAGGAACGCGAGTGCGTTCATCCCAGCGTAACGCAACCAAAAACGTCTCGACGGTCCACCTGTTGCCAGCTTCCCATCTCCAACGTCTTACCCTAACCAGGACCGCTTCTCACCGGTTAGTCCGAGTCACAAAACCCTGCCTGACCCAGGGCTGTCCAGTCTGACAAAACTTATACAAGGACGCCAAGTTTTACCTTCAGGAACCAGTCCGCAATGCGCCCAGCGGGTCCCTGCTATGAAACGCATACAGTTCAACGTGTCATTATCCTCGGACTTGTCGCCAAATTAACTGCTAATTAGCTAGCAGGCTAACGAATCCACCCTTTCAAACTCTTCACACACAACGCGGCTCACGAGACAACTTGTGAATCAAGTGCGTAAAGAAAAAAAATATATATATAAAATGGTCAGAGTTACCTCGACTAGCTGTTTAACCATGAGAGCAGCGCAAAACGCCACTCGTTTCCGCGTCTGCTCTCTGCTCTCCAACTGCACAAATTCCCAATCAGCTGCTCAGTCCCCTCGCGCTGCCCCCCGGACGGGAAAAGCTTCTCCATGACAACCTGGATACTTTCAACGTCATCAAACAGCGACCCACTAGGTGGCGACAAAATCTAGGAATTAACTTTGGTCCCAATTCAGTTACAGATTTTGGACTCTTAAGAAATGGCTGCTAAATTATATACTGTTTGCGTGGCGGTTCATTCTGGTTTCTCTTGTATTCTTACGCAGTTGCATGTTTAATAAGATTCAGAATGGCTCAATTTTCCTGGGTTTAAATTGTCTAATAATGGGCTTGAGGTCTGTAAAAAGATTAAATATCTTGGTCACTTAATTCATTACAGATGACATGAGTGATGATGATGACATATACAGACAATGCTGTAAGTTATATGCAGAGGCAAACCCCGTAAGTTTGGCTTTTGTTCTACTAAATTTTAAGTTGCATTGTTTAAAGCATACTGCACACCACTCTACACTGCCCAATTGTGGTCATCTTACTAAAAATCTAGCATGCAGAAGTTACAAGTTGCATATAATGATACAATGAGAGTCCTCCTTAAGAGTCCCAGAGGAGGGAGTGCCAGTCAAATGTTTGTCACTGTAGTAGTCAGCACTTTTAAAGCAATATTGAAAAGTTTGATGTTCACGTTTATGCAATGTTTGGATCGATCTACAAACAGTATTATTTTAGCACTATCAAATCCCATTGTGAGTTGTTCCCATTATACATCCAGACTGAGGGTGTATTTATTGGCTGAGATGTTTGTATGTCATTTGATTTTCTTCATATGTGTTTTTGTATTTATCTGTCCTATTTTGTGTGACTATGGACCTGAGTGTGTTAATAAAAGTGATTGATTGATATTTATGCCCTGAAAATCATTTAGGTATCTTCTTGTCTCTTGGTGAGATAAAGTCATATCTGTCTATCATAATGGAGAAATAAAACAGATCTTGTATATTAGAGTGGTGGTATGTAGCTTAAGATATGAGTCTGGGTAGAGTAACGATAAAAGATTAATGTATCTCAAGAGATAAGTCAGTCACTAGCATGTGTTGTATAATGACTATTGACAGCTGATTCGTGTCTCAGAACAAGTTTATCCCCACATCTTGGTCTTCACAAGTTTCACCACAGATGAGCTTATGTAACATTAATTTTGTTATTATATGGGTTCAGTATCTGTATTAATGAGACTATACAAACTTGTCTTTGAACAACCTACTTACATAGGCCTACTGTTTGCACACTATCTACCAAGCTAGTTATATCATCCATCCAACTTCTAACCACGTATCCAGTGAAAGAATACAGCAAATTCCAATACCCCAGGTAGCATAGGAAGCATCCTGAATACAACGCCAGCCCATCCCAGGGCATATGCACAAGATCACACACAATGTGGAATTTAGAGACCCTGGTTAGCCTGCCTGCATGTCTTCTGACTGTGGGAGTGAACCCAAGCAAACATGAGGAGTGCATGCAAACTTCATACCTTCATACCTTGAACCACAAAGCCTAGATGTGTGACATGCAAGTGCTGCCCAGTCTGTTTATTTCCATTAACAGAAAATCCCATTAGGAAGTGTATAGCAACGGGCACATAAATATGTTTCTGAGGTTTTTCCTCGTGGGGTTCAGGGTTTGTGGGATTGATCTGTGTGATCATCTCAGACACTAGCTGAGACCAAAAACAATAACATTGTAATCTAGTTCTCTATTAACTAATTCAGTTTAAATTTGTTTTCTGTGGAAGTGCATCCATGCTTACTTAATTTAATTAACATAATGGCTTAGCCCAACACGAAGCTTACTAAATAGGCCAAATGAGGCTGTGTACTGAAAAAGCAAACCTCACAGTGACTGGATCGTTAAACTCGCAGTGAGGTAAGGATGACACTACAGTCTCCTGACCTTTCTGAAAATAACAAACCTGTTGTCTAGAATTACTGGTAACTCATAGGCCAACTTACTAATATTTCTGAAAATTAGCATATATTAAATGAAATGAGTGAAATCAGTCATTAACATTCTCTTACTGTCACTGCTTTCAAATACTCATCAGTGAGTTTCTATCAATAAGAGATTATTCTCATATTCCACATAATGGGCGTCCTGAAAATGTCAGCCTCGTTGCTTTGAATAAATCGTTTGCAGGGATCTGACGATGATTTAAGCACAATCGATATGCCAGAGTCCCTTCAAGCTATTATGGTGACAAAGACAGGGTCTTCTTAACAGGACATGAGCTCTAGGTGAGTGGCTCAGCAATGCTTAAGAGATTAGAAGGAGCCGGACCAGGATGCATTTGGAGAAGGTGATATTTCTCTGGTGGTGTACAGGTTGTGTTTCTCTAACAGGAATTGTATCTTGTGTCTTCCAGGACTGATAATCAATAATAATCATCACCTTATTAATCGACGAGGGGAAATTGCTTTTATGCCTCCCTCAACTTGCTCTTTATACGCAAGCTGTCCGCGAAGAGCAGCCACCCTTAGCGGCACCCAGGGAGCTGGGGGTTAAGGGCCTTGCTCAAGGACCCACAGATGTGGGCAACCTTCTGATTACAGGCACACATGCTTAGCCCACTGAGCCCCACACTGCCCCACACGATCATTGTACCACTAAAAACCAGACCTGGTTCACATAATTTTATTTTTTTTTTCATTTAATGGTTAAACATTTGATATTACATTTTGAATAGATTCTCATTATTAAAAGCTTTGTGTGTTAATTTCAACTTTACAAAGAATTACTTTGGTGACTAATGGAAAAATGCCACTTTGGCTGCTCCTTTGTTAAGTTGCAGCAGTTAACTACATATCAGGGTAATTATATCTTCTGTTATCTGTAGTCCTCTGAACTGGCTCATTGGGCTGTTACAGGACAACATCTTTGCAGATTTTATGGCCCATTGTAATGATGGCAAACTTTCCCTAATCACTGCCTTAAGATGATGCCAGTTAAGTCTGACCAACAGGATCTCTTTCTTTGAATATTACTCAACAATCCTGTTATAGATTACAATTAGCCCAGAAACAAATCTCGAAATGTGATTTTCATTGTCTGATTAACAATTACTGATAGCCCAACAGACCCAGGAATATTTGCAGAAATAAGCAGCAACCCCACTCAAACCATTGACTGTCTCTAGGAATTTCAAAGGCCTAGAAGCATAAAGAGTCAAACTCTTAACTTGCATCCATATTCCAATATTGTGTGAGATGTTACTGAGGTACTATTATTTTACTCTCAGGTATGCATAAATGTACTTTGTTTCAAAGCAGTTACTCCAACTGCTCACAACATTTTTCAGCATTGTGATTTCGGTAAATGTCACCATCAGCATCTCTTGTAACAGGTCATACCTTGTCTGATAGTTAAGGACTAAATGAATGAGGAAATCGCCCATAAATGCTTTTTTGGGCAAACCATCAGTCGTTAACTTATTCTTGTAAACTGACAACTTCGTGTTATCACACACATGCTGTACCCTGCGTCTATGGTCTACTTAGCAGTGACTATAACATATTTTTATGTCGTCTGTAGTAGGCCTATTCTGTTCTTTTGTGACACGAGTGTTACATGATTTAGATGGATCACGGATTTAAAGCCAATCAGAAGCGTACGTCGGGGCCACAACGATGTGATTAGAAGTGAGGTTCAGGTGGGGAGGTCAGTGATGCATTTAGACATTTTTGCCGTAACTGGGGATTTTTTCCCCCTCGTTGTTCCTTAAACAAGTCGTAGTTTTGTTATTTTTTGTGTGCCGTATGAGGCGTCGTGCAACACATTTTTTAAAACGGTAAGACCTGTCACGAAAAAATATCCCAGTGTCCTTGCAGTAATTCTCCTCCCGTCGCAATAATGGGGTAATTAAATCTTGCCTCACGTTTTTATTTATTTAATATTCGTCAGTAGTTTTAAAATACGGATGACTGATTAGCCTACGTAGGCCTTTGTGTTTCTTATCACGGTTAATTTCAGTATTAATCTTCCACCTTTTAATAATGATCCTAATACGTCCTTAAAAAGAAAAATCCTCGGTAACCCGTCTTCATAAATATCTGACCGGATGATGGTAGGGTCACTGGTATTTTACACGTTCTACCTATGGGGCAGGGAAGGTGGGGGTGGAGGTTTTCGGTCGCATTTTCCAGGCTTCTACTTGCATATAACCAGGCCGGTCTTGTCTACCCCTTATGTGATCAGACATTTGCATTTCGTGTTCTTATAAATACGATTACTTATTTGTTTGCATTTGTCGTTCCTCCGTTGGTCTCTCTACATTTGGTATTTAAAAGTAAGAGTGCAGCTCCTGAACAATCAATCTTTATTAATGTATAATAATTAT
>JAODKE010000001.1:20747717-20768729 GCA_026779605.1 Mormyrus hasselquistii | reverse complement strand
CCCACCGGCGGCAAAACGCCCCCCCTTCCCCCGGACCCCCTGGGGGGGGGGGGGGGGGGGCAAAAAATAAACAATATTATATGATCAACCTGCCATTCATTCAGCTAACCAGTTGGTTCTGTAAAAGATGGTGCAAGGTCTGATTGGAAAAGCAACATGTCCGTCAAATCCGAAAACCAGTAACTCGCAGAGCACTTGCTAGATCATGCAGCTGCATGCAGAAAGTAGCGGGAGCATCATAAGACCCGCCTTCCCCCATTCATTTCCCCAGACCCAAAATGGCATCTATACCTACATGATCTTTATCGCCCAGTAAAGTAGAGCAATATCTTCACATTTCCTGAACAGTCGCATCTGGAACGGTCCTCTCTACAGGACCCAATTGTTTTAGATTCTGTCCACAACAGCAACTGACTACATCTGCAGAATATCCTTACAGACCTTTAGATGCAGATGTATCACATTAAAACAGACAAAGCAGATTGTAAAAGATGAGGAAGCACAAGGCATTAAAAGAACTCAAAGCATTTATTTAATTTTTACAGTAAATACAGAAGCTCATTATACATGGTGGTTTCATTTTTCACAATATGACTTGCATTGGCACTAATCTCCATTGCACACTTTTAAGAGCTATTCATTGATGACTAACTGCTTTTTGCGTTGTAGTAAAAAAAAAAAAAATACAATAACACAATAACAAGCACAATCATACAGACACCATCAGCAGCTTCTCTCACACATACGGTACAGTGCTTTAGCATCTATGTGCTATGTGGTCACTGTCAGTAATGTCCTAGTAGGAGAGTACTGATGTAGGGGCTTAAGCCAGTCCATGTTTTATTTTGTGGGATTCTGTTCACTAGGGCTCCTGCATCGTCTGTACACGTGTGTGTGTTTGTGAATCAGCCGGGACCGCACCGGTGTGTAAGAGGCTGTGCCCCCCCATCCCTTCCCCCATGCGAGGCTGTATCTGAGGAGCTTAGGGTGTGTGTGTGACATCAGGAGTCCTGGTCGAGGGGGGGTTCAGGTTATACAGTAGTGAGTTGCTCAGTGGGTCAACCCTCAGGTCGTCTCTTCTCCCTTTCTCCTTTAAAACACAGAGACAGAAGAGAAGAGGGTCAGCGTGAGGGAGCCCCCTCACCACCCCCGCTCCTGACTGACCCCCCCCCAAGACCCTCAGAATTGACACCCCCCCTGGTTGTGACCATAGTGATAGTTGGCTCTCCAAAGGACAAAGGACTCCTATCAATTAAGACTCACAAAGACCCGGATGCCTGGACCGAACAAACACAGTTCTGGGTCTTTAAGACTGACCTATTTGCCATGAATATACATTCTACATTTATATTTATTTAGTGGACGCTCTTATTTGTCGCAAGAGAGCATTTGGGGTTTCTCTTCACCTTCAATCATCTCCCTCGGGTTGAGCTTTATCTTCTTACTTTCCGGCGCAGACAATATGATCAGGTGTATCGGCATTCATCCTGATAGCAGTGGGTCAAGCACCCCAGGCCTACCTGTTGATACTGCCGGACAGCCTCCTTCTCCTTCTCAATACGTCGCAGCTCTAGCGGGTCTGGTTGATACCCCCCGGGCACTGTGTATCCATCGGGTCGGTCCGCGCTGCAGATCTCACAACCAGGCCGTGTGGGCTTGTTGATGAAGGTACAAGTAGGGCAGGACCAACCTTGCTGAAGTGGTGGAGGCAAGTTTAGGTGTTAGAAGTAAGTTTAGGGCCAACAGTGGGCAAACACTGCATGGTGGACTCAATAAGGAAAATAATACCTGTGTGTTACAGTGTATGTACAGTGTATACAGACAACAGGTAGTGCCTGTATGTTATCATGTATCTCTGTGTAAACAGAGAGTCTGCAATACCTGTATGTTATTGTGTGCCTGACTATATATTAGGGCTGTCACTTTTTCAAATCAGGTTTGAACGAATTTTAAATGTCACTCAATTTGTTTGAATACATTCGAATACCTGTGGAAAAAAGCAGCACAGAATCACAGAAGTCTTTTCAGTTATTATTAACAGCCCATACAACAACAATTTTCCATTCCCTTGCAAATATTTTGTGATCCCTCGCAATAGTTTTGCACGACTAATAATAACTGGACTGTGTCCGTTTAAAATACAAAACAAAATTAATAAGTATAAATCTAAACCATACAGTCTAGTTAAATGTGCTTTAAGCATTAAACTATGGGTGACAATACACACCATGTTACTTTCATATATGTGCTTTTATATTCCTCTATTAAAAATTTCATTCTGTTTATTCACCGCCAGTGACTGTAAATAAATAACTAGGCTATCGAAGGTGAAATGCACCTTCAAAAATTGAAATATTAATTAAAATTTGCCTGTAAAGAAATCTGAAAAATCAATGAGGTGTAGCTTGCTTTTGTTGAAAGATATTACAGCCGGCAGTGTCATAAATTTTAAACCCAAAACCACTTTTGGGTACACCCCCCTGGTATTATCGCTTGATGATGTATGTGGGGATATGTGGATCTATAGTGAAGTATTACAGAAAGCGGGTTCGAGTTTAAACCTTAACCATGATAAAGTTAGTTAGTGTGTGCACTTCACGTCCAATAGCCCTTTCTTACAGTCACTGGCGATGAGTGGACACAGTACAACTGCTATTAAATGCATATAAAAAAACATAATATCAAAGTTACATGATGTACCTTGTCCCTGATAGTTTAATGACCACACTTTAGAGGACATGTCTGTATTATAGCGGTTTAATGTGATCATAGGCTCAGAGACACTTTAAAATTTGAATCAGTTATAGTTTGAATGTGAATTTTTTACATAGGGTTCAAACGAATGTTTGAATATCAGTAAAAAAGTGACAGCCCTTCTATATATAGACTGTGGTTACCTGACTTTATACATACAACAGGTAACTCCATATAGACAGTGGGTAATACCTGTATGTTTCAGTGCTCCTGATTCCATACAGACAGTGTGTAATACCTGTATGTTTCAGTGTTCCTGATTCCATATAGACAGTGGGTAATACCTGTATGTTTCAGTGCTCCTGATTCCATACAGACAGTGTGTAATACCTGTATGTTTCAGTGTTCCTGATTCCATATAGACAGTGGGTAATACCTGTATGTTTCAGTGCTCCTGATTCCATACAGACAGTGGGTAATACCTGTATGTTTCAGTGTTCCTGATTCCATATAGACAGTGGGTATACCTGTATGTTTCAGTGTTCCTGATTCCACATAGACAGTGGGTAATACCTGTATGTTTCAGTGTTCCTGATTCCATACAGACAGTGGGTAATACGTGTATGTTTCAGTGTTCCTGATTCCATACAGACAGTGAGTAATACCTGTATGTTTCAGTGTTCCTGATTCCATACAAACAGTGTGTAATACCTGTATGTTTCAGTGTTCCTGATTCCATACAGACAGTGGGTAATACCTGTATGTTTCAGTGTTCCTGATTCCATACAGACAGTGGGTAATACCTGTATGTCACAGT
Organism: Mormyrus hasselquistii; assembly: GCA_026779605.1. NCBI lineage: Eukaryota > Metazoa > Chordata > Actinopteri > Osteoglossiformes > Mormyridae > Mormyrus > Mormyrus hasselquistii. The sequence continues at coordinate 20,765,218 of JAODKE010000001.1, read as the reverse complement.
GTTTCTGACCAGTGCCAGGGCTAGATACCGAAAGCCTTTGACACATCCATTAAAGAAACATTCAGTTCCTTTAAACAGGTCAGGCAAAAGGGGCAGGTGCTCAGGAACCCCCCTGCCCTACCCGTCTACTGGGAATCTGACTGTATACAGACAGCAGGTAATACCTGTATGTATGTTACAGTGCTTCTATCTGTACATAGACAGCAGGTACTATCTGTACGTCACAGTGTTTGACTGTATAGACAGCGAATACTATATCTATGTTAGTGTTTGATTATATACAGACAGCAGGTAGTACTTGTATGTTACCATGTTTGACTCTTTAGACAGCAGATAATACCTGTATGTGAGTGTTTCTGATTATATTAGGACAGCAGACAGTACATGAATATTACAATCTATACAAAGGTATATAAATGGCAGTTAATACCTGTACATTAAAGGATCTGATTACCTGTACACCAGAGCCCAATGCTTCATTCAGCTGAGGCATCTCTAGGTTGATGAGTTCTCGGATTTCACCAATGCAGAGTTTCTCTACCCCACTCACAGCGCTGCCTAGACAACCAATCAGAAATCAGCCATCAGCAGCTCACGACATAGTGAGTCATGGCATACTCGACACACCATCCGTGACAAAAGTATCTACTGTTTTCTATAGCAACATTGCTCTCGCTGATATGTCTCTATGGCTGATGGCTATCTGACTAGTGCCAGGGTCTCACCAGCGCCCCCATGGGACAGTCTTGAGGGCAGTGTGCTGTAGGGCCTCCAGTCTTGTGAGACGGGCCCGTTCCCAGGGGGTGCCGATGCCAGCAGGGCACTTTCCTGGTCCTGCTGGCATAGCTGGCGGGTCAGGCGGGCCTGGCGTGCCGACAGGAGGTACAGAAATGCGGTGTCGCCGTCACGACGCACACCGTAGGAGGCCAGCGAGCGTGGGTCCGTGCACAGGCATTGGCCCATCACCCAGCGCTGCACCCGCGGGTGGAAGCCATAGTCGAGGAAGACCTGGAGGAATGAGACGTAGGTCTGAGGGGGGGCGCAGGGGCATCGGCGCAGGGGTCGGGGCAGAAGGAGCAGGCGACAGGCACGCCACGGATACATCATTCAAGCAGCCAATCCCACGCTCCACCCAGCAGTGGCGAGGCATGAAGCGAGCAGCACGATGGCCCTCTGCCCTGACCTGCTGTTTCAGGGATGCGATGGTCATTTGGGGCGAGACTTTCACCGTGACACAACAGGATGAGGAGGCATCCTCCACCACGACAGCCAGGCTACCACGGAGACAAATGAGTCATGAGCCGAAGCACGAATCACATGTCAGCACTCTGTAGACCACACCCCCTCTCTGCCACCACTCTCTGCTTTTCTTTAAAATAACCAGGTCCTCCTATGTAAAAGCCACGGTAGTGACATTCTAGACCTTTCTGTCTTCTCTGGCACCTACATAGTAAAACCTCCACTAAATGTTAGATGCGTCACATAAACTACAAACTCCTGCTTGTTTGTGGTTTTCCTCCTCACTTAATTTCAGCGTCGGTGTAGCTCTTCTCAGACAGCTGGATCTTGAGTGCCACCTGTTGGTGAGCCAGGGTGGAGGCGCACTGCACGGCACCCTGGGTATCGCCAGCTTCGATGGCCTGAGATAATTCCAGACATAGGTCCTCTGCAGAGCGTAAGGGAAAGTAGGGAGGGGGAATTAATAGGATGATCGAGTGGAGAGTGGGGGTGGGGGAGAGGGGGATCTCGAATTTCAATAAACAACAATCAGCCCAAAGAAAAAGGCCAGAGACAGAAATAGCAGCAGGGTTTCACAGAGAAGAACTGACTGGACTGGGTCCAGTGTGATATATAACCCCACTTTTTACATACATACATACATTAAGAAATCAGTCTGGGTAACTACAGTATTAGGTCCATAACCAACAATTTTCAAGACAGCCTCTTCCACCAGATCATCAGAATTCTAAACTCTGTTCAATAAACTTTTTCACTGTCTTATAGTATTACCGTCCATTGTATTTATTTGTCTATGAAGTTGCATGCTTTGTACTTTTCCAATTGCATTGTTGTTTTTTAGTCCTGTGTGCTGTATAGGTACTGTATGCTAATTTCCGTTATTACAGTTAACTATGCGAAGTGATATGGAACTGTAATGCGGTCAAGAGAGCTGCCTGGAACTACGTTCGCCGTGCGTTTATCTGAAAATAATTGCACATTTCAGAACGTTCGTCAGCCAATCAGATTCAAGCATTCAACGACCCCATAGTATAATGACATATAATTTTGCTTGACTTTAGTAAAAGCTGGCAAAATTTGTACTGAAATCACAATGACTGCTTTGCTGATCAGGTCACCCAGAATGCACCGGGATGAGGAGGCGGGCTGAAGGGCCTATGGACCAATGGGTGAGGGGGGAAGTGCTGACCTGTCCGGGGTAGCGACATTGAAGTCCTGGGTTCGAGAGGTTCCAGCTGGAGCTGCTGTTCTTCTGCTGGCTGAGAAACTGCCACTGGAATGTTAAATATTTTAATCTGACTTTCCATGTTGTTATAATAATTAACAGTATTTTGTACTTAAATCAGTTTTAATTATTATGATTGGCTTAACCAATTACAGCATCAGCAACTGGGGCATAGGGCCTCACACAGGAGTACGGACCTCTGTGTGCCTCCCGCAGGGATGACATCACCACAGTAGCCCACTCTTGTGCCTCCTTCTCACAGCGGAAGTTGAAGCTGATGCGGTCATGTGGAGGTGTGGCCAAGCAGAGCTCGTGACAGCGCGGGGACTTGACCTCATACTTCACACTGCGCAGATCGAACTCTGCAATGGACTGAGGTGGTAAGAGGGGGACAAGAATGACCAATCTAACTTATTGTTAGAGTTATGAACACTATTAATGTTATCTTAAAAAACACACATACACGCTTTCATATAACATATTCATATACACACACACATTCATGTTCCACAACCGCTTAACCCAGGGCACGAGGCAGGGGAAAAAACAGAACAGGACAGACTATCATAGTATCAGAGTACACATAATGTCAGCATAGGAAATTTAGAGATGCCTGTTAACCTAGGCTGTAAGGTTTTGGACTGCACAAAGCAACAAACAAAAAAAAATACAAGCAAACTCCATACTTAGAACCCAAGCTGGGGACATATTTCACAACCCTAAAAGTACAAAGGGACAATGATGCCCACTGAGTTACCATGCCACCCATTAAAAACAACAACAATCTAGTCATTTCTATTCCACATATGGTAGTCTACTATGTTTCAGGTGACTATTAATATAATAATTGAATAAAAACTCAAAGAACAAAGAGTATCTTATATGCTTACGGGAGTATAAACCCCATTGCTGAAAGCCCACAACTGTTTAAGTAGCATATTACAGACGTGTACATATACGGGTGGGTTTGAAATGATTAAGCTTGAAACCGAAAACTATTGCAAAGGTACCAAAACGCAACAAAATACGGACGGTACAAGCCTTATTATTACAAATTTCATTTCGGCTGAACAACCTCTCACCTCCTGCAAACCAAAGTATTTACAAAAATAATTGGCATGATATTGTATATCGTGTTCTTATCAACTAGTTGTACATTCGATTACTTTAAATGTCATCTTGTAATTCTGAAAAATAGTGATCGCTTTAGGAATTCACTGCTTCAAACTTTCCCGTACATAAAACGTAAAATATTTTAAAGAAATGCCAGTCAAGTGGCTCATTAAAGGGTACAACGGAATTGCATCATTCACAACCACAAACTGGTCACGAATTGCCGCTGGCTTAACCTATTACATACATTTCCGGAGTAACAAATGTAATATTATTTTTTGGGAAAATCTCTCTCTCTCTCTCTCTCTCTATATATATATATATATATATATATATATATATATATATGTGTGTGTGCTCGCGCGCGCGTGTCTGTATAATGTTACGTCAGTCGTGACGTCAAAATCTCTATGCGCGTCCGATGGAGGTTTATTTACATGCCTTTATTCCGTATGACAATTTTTGATAAACATTCGTATCATCCAAAAGTGCACTTGTTATCTGTCCTGAAGCTTTGCTGCAAAATAATAACAACAACAATAATAATAAAAAATAATAATAAGTGAAACAAGGCTGAGTGGTTCTAATGAGTCATCACAGTTCAAAACAATGTACCCAGCTACCATATGCACATCTGGGAAAATGACATACTGCCAACTGGCACCAAATAACAAATAATATTAACATAAACAAAAGCCTGGTTAAACGCTCAACTCAGAGGTACGCATTTTAGCCCTAGAAATGTTAACCCTGGTAACTGCGCTAGCTAATAATAACAACAACACGTGACCAATAACTTTTTTTTTCCCTCTCCGCGCTTGACCGAGTCATTGTCACAATTACACTGATTCCATTCTCCGAACGCTAAACGGATACATTATTGTGGTCCGAACACCCCGCGGTTTTGCTTCCTCTCTCCAGTCTTACCACGCTGCGCCCGGTCCCAGTGTCACAGGCGTCCCGCAGTGCTAGGCGGAACTCCCCTGCCCTGCCCGGCATCATGCTCAGCTGTAGACGGAGAGATTCGTCCCCTGCGCCCGGCAAACACAGCGGTCGGATCCCGGAATGGCACACCGAAACCCTGACCGACATCAGCACCGTGCTACAACCGGCCCGAGAACTCCCGAACCCAGACAGGGAAGGAGACGGGGCCGGCGGAGGCGTGGGAGCCCACCCGCCGGAGCTCAGCGCCATTTCGCTGGCCCCTTCCAGGCGGGCGAGGGAAATGTCTTAAACCGGGAATCGCTAAGTTCCTTTTTCGCTGCCGGTGCGGCCCAGTTCACTCCGTCGCCCACTAGGACCGTTATTTATCTGCGCATCAAGTGTGTTGTTTCATTCCCTTTCGCTTTAGTTTCATCGTTCACTTGGTAGAACAGGAAGCAACTACGCCCCCTTATGTCCTTGATGAAATTGCACACCTCGGAGCGAAGATCCGAATACGGCTCCGTCACTCAGAGCTGATAAAGCCACCTGTACCTAACCGTACAGTCATTGGGTTGGGAGAAAGTGGAAGTGACATCGGGAACTTTTTTATTTCCTTTTCCTGCCTCCGCAGAAATATGTTAGTGAGAGGGCCAGAGGGTTTTGAATGGATTCCAAGCCATACCGGAAAGAAGTTCAACGTATCCTTGTGTATTTTTGTGTATACTGCAATACTGCAAATATTATCAAATACTGTAATCACATCCATCCCATCACCTTTCACCGGCCGGCATTTTTGCTTTTTCTTTCTTTACATTCATTCATCAGTCCATCCATTCATCTTTTGACCGCTTATCTACTGCATGCATGAATATGTGCAGACGTTTTCGAAATTCTTGCCATGATCATGGGGGAACAATGAAAAATGTTAACTTCAAACTCAGACACGTGAAATAGTAAAACAATACGTAATAGATAGACACAAAATGAGGGGCGTCAGTGATTAGCATTGTTGTCCCACTCCTATGGGGGCAGGATTCAAGGTCCGCCCTGGTTCTACGTGTGAGTTTGCATGTTCTCCCTGTGTACTCGTGGGTTTGTATTCGGGGTCCTCCACAGTCCAAAAAAATGCTAAGGTTAATTGGAGTTTGCAAATTGTCCGTATGTGTGAATAGTGTGTGTGTGAATAAACCATCCTGGGTTATTCTCTGCCTTCAGCCCATATACAGCCAGGGCGCCGCTATGGACTTTGGAACCCCAACTCAGATCAATGAAATTATATTTCAAATCTTTATGGACCCCTGTCACTCACAAAACTGACCCTTGGAATCGTCATAACCCCCCCAGTTTTCGAGACCCCTGCGACCCTGCATAAGACAGAAAACGGATGGATACATGGACATTTACAAAGCCTGAGACAGACGCGAGTTGGGCCAATTGCGTTCATGCGCATAATGTACGACAGTTCCTTCGACCTATCGAGTACTGGATTTTTTTAACGACACTATAGATAGCCAATCAGATATTCTGTTTTCTAGCTACGCAGGTATGATAGGAGTGGCATTTAACAATAAAAAATTATATTGTAGCCATTCTAGGGGCGGGGTAAAGTAGTGTTTTCTAGTCGGCTGTCTTCGATCAGCGCCATTAGACAAATAAATCGTTTGGTCAGTTAATTTAGTAGAGCGAAAACCAGCACAAAACAGATCAAGTCGCTGTAATAAAAGCGACTCTGATCTCGTCGAGGATCTCTTATTTTTCTCGTAAATCGACCTTCCAAACAGGGGGATGCTGCTACAGTCTGAATCTGGGGCTCTCAGACCGTCGGGTTTCACGTCGTCTCACTTATTCCGGAAAAACGGTTTTTCGATAAAAGAATCGAGGTGCAGTATAAGACGATGCCAGCCGCGACCGTACTCCTTCGCAGGGTACTAATTTTGTTTAAGTATTCTTGTTCCTGTTAGGTACTTGCCGACCCTCCCGAGTTGGGGTAAAAAGTATTGTTTTTAGGGTCGACGGTGTAGCGGAGCAGCTAAGCTAATTTGGCCCCTGAGATCGCGAAGTGCTCATCTGAGGGAAAGACGTTATTATCATTTTATTATTGTTGTTCAGCAATATCATTTACGGATTATCCAAAGAATCAGCAGAATTTTTATTCCCAACGAGACTTTGATCCTCTTTACTAAACCCACCGGAGGTGAGAACGATCATTCAGCCTGAGGTACGTGCCATCGACATCTTGCATTTTGTACGTGACTAGTTAATTGTTACTTGGATGCCATTGCCGATTTGTTTTTGGATTGGTTTTACTGTGTCCTAAAGGAATAAGGAAATGACTTTGGTGTGGGGGAAGGGGTGGGGTTAGCGTCGGGGTCTCTTCTGTTTGACCTGCCCGTGCTCAGATACAGGCCTTGATCACTAAATATATTACATTAATCATTGAAGGTGTTATGAAATCATCAGATGTATTTCGCTAGGGTAAGACAACCCCTTTTAAAATAGGGAATATACAAAATGTGGTCTTGTACTTTGTAAAACATTTATGTAAACAAGTAAGGTTGTAATTGCTATAAATTGCTTCGGCTGCACAAATCGGATTTGCATCATGAGCATCCATGTTCGGAATGAATACTTCGACCGTGTAATACTTATACGCCTTGTTTTTGTATTCGTCTTTTTGTCCCCTGCTGCAGCGATGAAGCTATTGGAGAACTCCATCTTTGAGGCCCTGAGCTCTCAGCTGTGCGTTGAGACAGGCGATTCGCACATCCTGGGCAGGTAGATGCTATGATAACACCCGCCGAGGCTGACTGGAAGTTTTTGAGTTGATTGTCGAAATGTGCAAATGCACTTGTACATACCAACGGCAAGACATCATTCGTTAACTGTACATCCTGGGCCGTATTTTCTCCCCTGGCAGCTCTGGGTTTGTAAAAGACTTGAGTAATTTTAAACTCATATTGTATTTCTGAGTAAATGACGTTCTAGCTCAGAGCAGTACGAGTTTGATGACCGCAATAGGCTTGTGTTCCGGAACACACGATGCTATACGCAGACCGTGAGATTTGAAATCCGTTTCCCGTGTGTAAAGCGACTGTTTCTCGGATCGAGGCTTGCGCTTCTGGTTTGTGTGGTGGTTTGTGCACCTGCCTGCTAGTCACTAACTGAACGAAAAAGGGATATACAGAGATCAGGCAGAGAAATGCTGAAATACAGGAATGTTCATTCCGGTTTACAGAGACTCCTTTTTTCAAATATAGGTGAACCTAGCAGTTTTAGATGTGCCTGGCATGAGGGTAATGTAGTAAAGCCCAGGGGGTGTCACACCTCAAGCTGGGTAGTGTTTCATTAAGATCCTGTAAATCCCGGAGTCAGAAGAAAAGGATGCCACGGATGTCACTTGATATTTTGCTGGGGACATGCTGCTCAGTCTTATCAGCTGTCGAGCAGGTGCATCAAATTATAGGGTTTTGTAATGTCCGAGGGGGGAAAGTGAGAAGCTACGATTTTAGTGAATGATGAACTTTATTAATCCCCATCATGCTCTCTGTGAAACATAGACACATATAGGGATGAGAGAGAGTTTAGGAGTCGCAGCACAGGGTCAGCCAATGTGCAGAGCCCCTGGACCTGGGGTAGGGGTCTTTAGATGAGGCGCTGAATCTAATTACAACTTGACGGAAGTCACGTGGCAGTCATGTTATGGTGGCAGGCTGGCTTTGTGGTGCCAAACAGAGCCTCCAGTATCTACCAGCCAGGGTTATTTACGGAGGACTGCCTCTTTGCCGCAATTTTCAATCTCCCCCCAGATCACAGCAACGGTTCAGGCTGGGGTTTGAATCCAAGTTCATGGCCCTTGAACAGAACCGCAGATGTGGACAACTGATCTGGGTTTGAAGTTGATACAATAAACAGGCCCTGACACAGAGCTGTCGAAACTAGGACAAGTTCCTCAGTCATGTGACACCCTCAGTCACATGACCTTTGCTCTCCACTATAATTAGTGTCTCTAAGCCAGGGACTGTGTTACGACAGGTCCTCCTTTACATAACTCTGACTCTGCACCAGGGGCAAAATAAACGTGTGCTATGTCCTCCTGTTGCGAACAACATAAGAGCAACATTCTGTCAATATAAAGTTTATGCGAGGGCAGGAAGATTGTTTGTTTATTATTGCGAAAGTAATAATTTTAGTTTAGTGCTCAAAACAGGTTTTTCTGGTACTATGAATGATGGAAGTGTTGTGTAGGGTGGTGAGTAACCCCCCAGGGGGGATGTGTTGAACTGCCCTGTCAGGACCAGCTTCAGATATATTCTTTATCCTGTGGTCTTTAGGTTCAGAAATTTGTGGAGGTGAGTCGGTCTGTCTCTTTATTCTAGCCCCCTGCACCCCCTCATTTAGCCCCCATTTTACCTGGCTTTGCTGTTCCTGCAGGATTGAGAGCTATTCCTGCAAGATGGCGGGGGATGACAAGCACATGTTTAAGCAGTTCTGCCAGGAGGGGGAGCCGCATGTCCTGGAAGCCCTGTCCCCACCACAGTCCAGTGCCACCAGCCCTCCCCAGTGAGTTCCACTTGTTTGCCCTGCAGTTTTTTTTAACTGTGCCAGACTGTACTCTAGACCAAGCAGTTCAGTCAAAGTCCTCAATGGCAATCGGGTGATGTGTGTCCCTCTAAAGGGGGTGGAGGCTGGGAAGGAAGGAAATATTGGTGGTGTTTGATCTTCACGTTGCATTCCCTCACTTCCTGCTTTCTTTGTCGTTCTCTTTACACCCTTGTCTTGCCCAACCACCATCCCTTCCATTCCTCCTCAATCTGCTGCTGCCGGTCCCCATTAACAGACTGGCTAAGAGCAGCGAGGATGGCGAGAACCCACTGAGCGACAAGTGCTGCCGGAAGACCCTCTTCTACCTCATCAGGACGCTCAATGAGTCCTTCCGGCCTGACTATGATTTCAGCGCGGCGCGCGCCCACGAGTTCAGCCGCGAGCCCAGCCTCAACTGGGTCAGTGCGCTGCCTCCCGTTCAGCCTGTACCACCTCTGGATGGCGGGGGCAGGGATGTGGAGTTCTGCTAGGCTACACATAGGATTTGTCCAAAGGCCACATTCCTGAGGTGGGGGGGGGGGTAGCTTTTCACAAAGAGGCTTGTAAATAGATGATTATAGTTTCTCAGCCAAAATAATGTGTTAATAGTAAGTGAAGCATAGTGCAGTGACAGTAGCATAACTAGCCTTTGTTCACTGTTAAAAACCAAAGCAAGTTCAGCATCTGGAAAATTTGGATTTTATTCAAAATGATTTTGATCACTCACTCTGCGATCCGCTTTTGGGTTGTGACTCATCGCTTGAGAAAGTGTTTGTTGTACATGGTTGTGAAAAGCCTGTGGAATTTCAGAAGTGGGGAAGTGCAGATTGAGACAGTCGACACTGCAGGGTGAAAACTCTGCTTGCTGGTTTCTGTCCCAGCCGTCCGGCACCGGTGTCACGTTGTCAGAGCAGGACCCGTTCCAGTGTTGATACTAAGAAATTCTCCAGGGTTACATCTAATGGGATTCCCATGTAACAATATGACTGACTTTCGTACTTCCTCATGTAAACACCCATTTGACAGCGTGACACTGACCTGCATCTGCAATCCAGAGAAATGGACTGAGTGGCCGCCTTCTGTTTGTTTTGTTTTATGACCTGCCTGATGCTTCCCTATGCTGTGAAAGCCCCTCAAACAGGCCCTGGTGCTGTGTGCTCCTCCAGGTGACCAACGCAGTGAATGGCAGTTTGATCTCCGCCGTGGGGGAAGAATTTAACTCTCTAGGTCCACAGCTGTGGAGTGCTATCGACCAGGAGATCAACCTTCAGAGTTGTGACATATACAGGTGTGTGGAGTATCAGTATTAGAATAATAAAGTAAATAGAATACTTAAGAAATGTAGGATATTAAAACAACCTATTTTCAGCATGGTTTAAGGGCAGTATTTAGGTTTAAGAATTATTTAGCAGGTGACTACAAAGCAACGTAAATGAGAAAGTAGAGTCATCCTTCCCATAGCTATTGGGAGTTATGTGCCTAGCTCAAGGCCCCAAAGGTGACTCTTTCTGTCAGCCATGGGGTTTGAACCGACGACCATCTGATCACAGGCCCAGAATGCTAGCCCACAGAACTGTACATGACCCCTCTATCATATCAAGCTGGGCTTGCTATTATTTTTGGTCTTTTGTTGTTTGACTTGTCTCTCTTGCACGTGTTAGCAGGGCCTGCGCTGGGCAGGTGGTTGGCTGATGGCTTTGGCTTTCTCTGCAGCTACAACCCAGACCTGGATTCGGACCCATTTGGAGAGGAAGGCAGTCTCTGGTCCTTCAACTACTTCTTCTACAACAAAAAGCTGAAGAGGATCGTCTTCTTCACCTGCCGCTCTGTCAGGTTGGCTGATCCTGAATTGTGATGTCTGTTTGCGGTATGTGGGTGTGTGGGATAGGTTGAGGTGGACCTGTTTTCAGAATGTATTTCATTCATTTAACAGATGTTGCACAAATAGCGTGACACAATGTGTGATGTTGCGAGAACAGCTGCCTCTACGCAGACAGTGTTGGTTATATTTAAATCGGCCTCCATCTGGAACACAGAAATGGCCAAGATTGCCAGATTTTAGTGGCTGAGGTAGCATGAGGTGCATTGGGATGTTTCAGCCTCGTTATGTCCTCTCATCTCTCTCTCCTCACAGTGTCCTGAGTGGTTATGGCCGTGGCTCTCTGGACAATGAATTGGACATGGAGCTGGATATTGATGAGGAGGAGCTGGATGGGTTTACTGAGGACCGGTATGAGGGTTGCTAAATGTGTAGATGAGCATTAATGGGGTCTGCAGTTTGTAGCTGTTAATGCTGCATTTTCTGATGTATAAAAGCAGAAGGTCTGCCTGTAGTGATGCAAGGAAGTGTAATCTTGAAGTGAAGCCTGTAAATCACACCATACTCTCTCTCTCTCTCCCCCTCCCCACCAGGATCCCCAGGGCCCTCTGTGTCTGATCTATCTTCTCAGGGACAAATATTTGCACTCTATCTCTCTTCCCCTCCCCCCATCCTTCCTTCCCTTCCTCTTTGTTGTCTGTCCTTCATTTTGTTTCTCTCATGGACTCTGACGCTATTCAGACCCTGGCTGCACTGCCTGTTCCCCTGAAGCCACATCTTCTTCCTCCTCCTCCTCCTCTTTGTCCTCCAGCGTTGGACTTGTTAGAATCCACTGTCCTCCTCTTCGCTGCTTTTGGCTGCTGTCAGGATGGCAGGAAGTGCCCAGTGCCATGACGCTGGAGTTTTGGGCTGCATTAATATAAGCCCCCACCTATTCTCAGTGGTGAACTCGGAGCAGCGGCAGAATATTCCGGACTGTTCAGGACTCTCTATCAAGCTTCAGGCTTAGCCCCAGACCCTGGATGGACATTAAGTTATGACTCATCAGATGTCTGTTGCTGGATGGAGTGTGATTTGTGAAACGGATGAAAGATGGTGGACTACGGTTTTAGTGGACCTCTGCCTCGCTGCCCCCACACAAGTCAATCAGGTGCGGTCTTTACACCCGTATCAGCTACTGGAGGCAGAGATGCAACAATGGGGACAAGGGAAGACAACCCTTCAGTCTCTGGCTTGTGTTGCAGAGGGGGGCATCTCCCCTCTGGGGGATTCGCAGCATTTGCTGTGTCCAGTTTGGAGATCCTTTTGTTTTTTTAATTGATTTTTTTGCCTCCTATTTTTATTATTCCAAGGATTTTAAGTTTACAGGAGATGCAGATATTGTGCAGCTATACAGCCCTGCTGCTGAAGCCAATGAGAGCCGGTGTCCCCGTGTGTCGGAGTTCCCCCTAGCGGGGCCCAGCAGCAATAGCCCCGTCTACGATCACTGGCCGGATGGCACCCTGTTTGGGCTCCACGACGCCTTGCAGTGAAGTTTCTCGTGTTTTTTTTTTTTTTTTTCCCCACCCCGTACTGAGCAGTATTCAGTGTATGTGTGTGTGCTCTCTAGCATTTTAACTTTCGGATTCACCGTTTTGGTAACACCCTGTTCTTGTGGACGATTACCGCAAACAAGCAGCACCCTTGCCGAGGGTGGCAGCGGAGCAGGACTGGCGCGGCGGGCGCTCGCAGAATTGTTTACGGCAAAAATGCGCCTCCTTCCAACCGCCGACGTGCTCGTTGCGGGTCCCACGAAGTGCGCTTCTCGTCATGCATCAAGTTTCGTTTCGCTGTGAGAACTTTTCTGTGAATAAAGTTTCCTGTATTTTGACCACGTAGCATCTGTGTCGTTTGTTTTGGAGACGAGAGCCGCTTTCTGGGCTGCTCAGGGTGCGTTTCATTACATTAATACAGAAATATTGCCTTGAGCAAAATGCTTTGACTTTCCGTGATTTGATGGCCTGAAATCTAAATCATCACAGCAGTGCACATGCTGTCAGCAAGTCTGAGGATACGGACATTCTGGATAAATGCCCTCTGTAGGTAGGATTGTCAGGAGTCAACGCAGATTTGATACCTATTACAAATAAAATATAAACCCAGGGTAGTGTAATGTTTTCCTGTAGTCTGCATATATTTAATCGACATTTATTGCTTGTTGGAAAATCAGTAGATCGTGTTACAAAATGTTGGGATAGCGTGATATTTATCACTAGCAACTGTCATAGTACAAATCTGGCACTTTATAATTAGGGCACCTCTGGCCGAAAATGGTCTGGAAAGTTTTATGAGTTGTATACAGTTCTTGCTTGTACAGAGCTACCTAGCGATACGGTATCAGTCTTCCATCAGTTTGAACAACTGCCGTAAGAAAGGACACTACTAATCTTACTTCACACCTGCAGAGTTGCCAAGCGACCTCTCAAACTAGTGTCAGCAGTGGATCAAACCATTGCTGCCAGGGTGCGGAGAGATTCAAATGTTTTATGGTTGCCATGGTTCATCATCAAAAACATTGTTTGCTTACTAAAATGTAAGGCATACCAGCGCCCTCTACTGTAAAACATCTACCATAGTAGGAAATTACGCTACTGCAGAACTGGGACATTATGACAGGAAAATGGAGGACAGGAAGTGTTACAAGACACTTGTACACTGACTGTTGTACATATAACAATCGTGTAGCAATAGAGATTAAAACAATTCCTGAACACCCATTTTTATTTAGGATAGCTTCATTGAAATCATGTTTCCAGTACTCGGGAAGGTTACATATTTTACGCCACTAACATCTGTAAACTTGTAAAGAGCGGGGACTTTTAATGTGTGTTATCTGTGTTTTAGCCAATTAACCAAATTCAGACAATTAAATGGCATGAACTACATGCTAGGGATCCAGCTACAATAACAAGAAAAATTCGGTACGCTTGACAAGCACTGAAACACTGTCTACATGTTGCGCCGATTTTATACGTCATCAATAAACGCCGGCGTCAGCGGCGGGAAGTAAACATATCTATAAACTCACTGGGAAATGGTTGTGTTGGCTGTATGAAGGGTCGATATGTAAGACAGACTTGTTAGCTGAGTCGGCTGGTCGTGTATCACTCCATGTCCTGCATGTGTTATAAGATGTGGAATATTATCCACTGGGCGCCAGTGTCAACGTCTGATTTCAGGGCTTGATTTGTGCTGGGCGGCTTATGAATTTCTTTTTTTAGTTTTAGTGGTTGAAGCAACTCCAACGTTTCGGGTTGCTGTCAAAAGCCGTAAAGTAAGCTTCCGGAGTGCTAGTCCGCCCGTCACCATGGTACTGTCGCTCATCAATCTGTGCGCCCGGTCCGTGGTCAGCGATCACGGCTCGTCACCCTGCTGGCTCGCCTGCGTCCCTAGGGAGCTGTACCGGGCGCTCCTGGAGGCCGCCTTCGTGCACTGCCGACCGCTGGCCATTGGCGAGCTGGTGCAGCGCTGGCCCGAGAGGTGCCTTCGCGTAGGTGGGCGCAGGAGAGCCGGACACACGCCACCAAACCGGCTTTGTGTCCAAGCGCTGCTGCTGGCGGTGGTCAGGGGGCTGGGGGACAAGCGGTAAGGGAACCCTGTAAGCTGTTTTGAAAGCTTTTAAACGAACCGTGCTTGACGGCTGATTTGCAATGTTTAGAAGTTGACACTGTGCTTTTATGGTCCAGTCGCGCATACATATTGTACTTTTCAAATTTCAGTTAGATAATTAAATTTATAGCAGGTTTGCTTTTTAATGAGAGGGGCAATGAAGTAATATATAGTGATACACATCTACAGTTTAACACGCCAGCCCATAACCATGACATAGTGTATGAGATGTAAAATACGAAATATATGTACAATTGGGCACGGTCTCAGGATGACATTTTGTCAGGGGCCCCAGAATTTATAAATACGCCCCCGTGTGGTGTACATAGGTAATCTAAAATATAAGATTACTGATGGTCTGAAATGTTTCTCTTTTTTTGTCCTCTCTCCCTGCACCAGGTGTGCTCTTCAAGTGCTGGATCTCTGCGGGCTTCAGTGTGAAGACGGAGGCCTGGTGGACTCCATGGGTGGCTGGTCTCTCACTGTAGCGCTCTGCTCAATGGTGCTTCAGGCTCGGATGGCAGCCGGGGGTCAAGTCAAGAGGGTGCAGGAGAGAAAACGGCTCCAGGAGACAGAAGGGCAGAGGGCGAGAAAAGAGAATGGTGTGCAGAAAAGTAACCAAGATAGGGGGAGTCAGCTACCTGTGGCGCGCCAGGCAGAGGTGAGGGGGGTGAGGAGGATCATGGAAATGACACGGGATAGGGTCAAGGAGTCCCAGGAGGCGGAGCAGCAGCAGGAGGCGGAGATTGTGGTGCAGGTGCGAGCTGACCTGTTCGTAAATGCGCGTTCCTGGGAGCGTGTCCACACGGCGCTAGCTACTAAGGGGCCCCTGCAGCTACATTGCCAGCACCTCCGCGTGGAGGAGCTCCCTGCCGCCAGCATCGTAGCCTTGCTGTCTCTGCTCCCTCCCTGCAGCTTACAAGGCCTGGATATCCACTACAGCAGCCTAGGCGTGTCTGGCCTGGCCCTCCTGCTGCCAACACTGGCCCGCTTCCCTTACCTGAGTTCCCTCCGGCTGCACTACTGCAACCTGGATGTGCGCAGGGACGCACCCGGCCAAGAGAAGGCACTGAGAGACATGGCGGCAGGCTTGGGGGCGCTGGTGAAGCTGAGGCAGATCAGCCTCACGGCTCTCCGATTGTCAGGACACCTGCGATTGCTGCTCAGGTATGGAGGACCCTCAGATTATTGCGGCTACCAAAATCTAACTTAAGACCAATGTTATGATGGTTTTATTATGCTCCTTATAAATAATATTATATAGAATTAATAGTAATTAATGATAAATCATTACTTTAGCTAGATAGTAGCTAAAACACTAATGGAAAGTGTTTGACTCTTTGTTAGTTTTAGAATTGATACTAATGGTTATCGTTTAGTTGTTTTTATTCTGTTTTCATATCCTGTTTCATCCATCCATCCATTGTCCTATTTAGGGTCACGGGGGGGTCCGGAGCTTATCTTACCGTTTCAGTTTATGTAAATGTTTTCTTATAGTTTTACTTTTTTTGAGTGTGTTTAATATGTAAAGTCTGAGGTACCAGAGCTTGTAAAGAGCACAGAAACCAACTGTGGCCATCATTATATGAGGAACCGGAGCTTACTGACTTTACAGTAAATGACATCACACCCACAGATTGTACATCGACACCTCTTAGTTACATCAAACCTCTTACACGTAAGACCCTGATAGATGAGTTGAATGGTCCGGAAGGGAATATCATCTATTTTAGTGGCCACAAAGTGGATTTTTCCTCATGGACGGTGCAGATTTTCCCTTTCAAATCAAAGGTCAGATAAGTGGAACAAACTACTAATTCAGGCAGATGTACGTAAAAAAAAAATAAAAATCATGCACACAACCTGTCTTATAAATATACATCTCTTTAGTTCAGTTTGTAATTAAGTTTAATTTTTCTGGGTGTAGTGTTTGAGGTAGTGGATTGCAGGCTAATCAGAACCAGAGGTCCCAGAGCTGAGCTCTGACATGCTCCAGCACAAATGAAGCACTGCTTTAATCCTGCTTTAGTAGGAGCTTTCCTGTTTAGAAAGCATTAAAGGATGTTTAAAATCGATTGTAATAAGGAAAATCCCTGCAAAGGTCTGTTTGGCACATCCACAATGCTGATAAAATGGACAGTGGAAATCACTTATAGTTATCATGGTTATAGTGATCAACCGCTTATATGGATGAAAAAGCTCGGGACAGAATCATTCCTGTACAAATACTGTTTAAATAATTTGCTTATAGAACAGAATAAGCCTTTATTATCCAGTTGTCTATACATACAACGTTTTTATGTACAAATAAAAAAATGTACAGATATGTACAAAATATATATTATAAATATACAATCTAAATATTAATTATAGTAATCAAGTAGTATATTCGAATTACAAATAACAACAAAAAATTATTTTTGTATACCATGTTATCACAACATTATATTATCTCAGAGCGCTTTACAGCATCCCCACCCAAAACCCCCAGTGAGTAAGCCATAGGCGACAGTGGCAAGGAAAAACTCCCGAGAAGGAAGAAACCTTTGACCAGACTCAAAGGGGGAGCCCATTCTCCAGGGGCCGGCAGGGAGAGTCAGATAGGAGAGATGGTTAAGTGCTGAGTCAGACTGTCCAAATTATATGATTTGAGACACAACTGGGGAACAGGGAGGTGATGACAAGCGGGTGCTGACACTCCCTCCAATCACCAGGCAACCAGAAGTGAGGCAGCGGGTCATACATGGAAGATGACACAGGCAGAACGGCGAGCTGGATGCAAGGACGTCATGGGTAGAGGCGACGTCACATGTAGCAGGGTGTGCTGGACATCTTGATAGATTGATGTCTCCAGTCAGCACCCCCCCCCCCCCCCCCGGGGGGGGGGGGGAAAGGAAATGGGCAGTTAGTCAAAGTGGGGGGGGGGATGGGCGGGGGAAACAGGTGGGTGGG
>JAODKE010000001.1:20725341-20738448 GCA_026779605.1 Mormyrus hasselquistii | reverse complement strand
AGTGTTGCAAATTGTTTTGGGCTAGGGGCCCCATGGGCCCCCTGCACCCCAAGGGCCCCTGGGCAGCGGCCCCGCTGTAATCCGTCCGTAATCCGTCCCTGCGGAGGGTAACGAGAATGGTTTCTGGTCTTAGAGG
The DNA here is from genome assembly GCA_026779605.1 of Mormyrus hasselquistii. Lineage (NCBI taxonomy): Eukaryota > Metazoa > Chordata > Actinopteri > Osteoglossiformes > Mormyridae > Mormyrus > Mormyrus hasselquistii. Next base: position 20,738,312 of record JAODKE010000001.1, on the reverse strand, counting down.
AATGTCTTATGAGGAGAGGTTAGCTGAGCTGAATCTGTTTAGCCTCAAGCAACGGAGACTAAGGGGGGACATGATTCAGGTATATAAGATTCTAACAGGTCTGGATACTATTTATTCATTTGTTTATTCAAATGGCTATTTCAATATTAGTTTAAATACTAGAACTCGTGGTTATACATGGAAATTAGCAGGAGAACATTTTAAAATAAATTTGAGAAAGCACTTCTTTACACAGTGTGTAATTAGAGTATGGAATAGTCTTCCTGCTATCGTAGCGGAAGCTAAAACCCTGGGTTCCTTTAAATCAGAGCCAGATAAGATTTTAACAACTTTGCACTATTAGTTAAGTTCTCCCCAAATGAGCTTGATGGGCCGGATGGGCTCCTCTTGTTTGTACATTTCTTATGTTCTTATGCAAAGGACACATTTCATTGTTGTGCACTGTGTGCTGTGGTGTGTCAATAATAACCACTGATCACTTAATTATAAATATCTGTATCCTAAGTTCTCGGTATCCAGCTGTCATCAGATCTGGGTAGTCCTCAGAAGTCAGTCATGCATGGACCTCTTACAACCTCTGTCCTGCATCCGCCGATAAAGCCCACAGTTCCCTTGCTGCTGGTCACGTGATGGACTGGGTCGTCATAAGTAGTATGTATGTGCTGTACTGTATGGCTCACACAGGACCTGACATCATAATGTTCCGTCTGTGAAATCAAGGTGAGAAAGAAAATGCAGCGAGAGAACAAGCAAAGACATGGAATACATACACAAGCAGTTATTAATGTAGTATAGCTTTATTTTTTAAGGTAGCCATGCAGCTCGCAAACCTTTCCCACACTGCACTTGGCGCTGGCGTTCAGACCCTTCTGCGTCCGGAGCGTTAAATGCTGGTCGCGCCGCTTTGCCTGCTCGGGTACTGTGTCCCACGTCCGCGCAGGGACGTCGTCATGCTCCGGGGCGGCGGACATTTCAGCCTCCCCCACCGCGGTGCTGTCTCCGCCAGTTTCCCCGGTACCTTTAAGACCTGACATTACTTTTCTGTCTGGTCCATCTGCTGCTCATTCCAAAATAATATGGTGGGAGGGGGGTTTTACTGTAACCAAACTTCTCAGCATTTAAGGTCGCGTAGTACTGGTTTCTCCAAAAAACGACAATTGAGCTAGGTAATATAAAACAAGGTAATAAACTGCCACTATGAATTTAATAACAAAACAATGAATAAAGTTAAACGTTTATTTATGATTATTGTTAAACTTTTAGATTTGTTGGATCCCGGATTTACTCACCTTGTTGTGTGTCTTTGTTGCTTGGAAACCAAGAGAGATCTAGAAATAGAGAAGTTTATGTCCGTGTATATAATACCCCAATGTATATCATATAAACATTATACACGTTGTTTTTTTCGAAGAAAAAAAACAGTTTATTAAGGAATTTCTGTTATTATGACTACATTTTTCGTTGTTCGGTTACATCTTTGTCGTTAGGACACAGAGTGGCACTATTGAAAGTTTTTAATTCTTATCCAGCAAATAGATGACCAGATCACCCTCCTGAAGACATAACGTCTTCGTAATGCAGCCAAAGCCTAGTTAATTCAGTCTCTGTACGCAGGAGATGAGATGCCTTTAGGTTCCTTGTTTGTCTGGTGTCTCACCTTTAAAAACGGTGGCTGTGTTTGAAATACAACGCAAAACCTTGGAGCAGCTGACTTAAGTACGGAGGACAATCATGTATAGCTGCAGAGCTACTTCTTCATTCAGTCTGATTCGGGAATTATAGATTCAAGATTTTTCAATAAAGCTTTTAGTAAATACATATCATAACTTCTTCGTAAAAGTGTTCTTTATTTTAGAGAACACTATTCATCTTCGTTATCTTAATAAAATACCAAATCATACATATCTGTTTAAAATATTGAATAAATTAATAGTTCAAACATTTAGGCTTATTATTGTTAAAACGCTATTTAAATAGTCTTCAATCACTTAATGATTTTCTTTAGATATGTCAAAGAAAGAAAAAAGTGGAATAATCAGTAAAAAGAAATTAGAACACAAAACCACTTTTGTTAATAATATATACAATTTCAGAGGAAAAAGCGAAGAATATTTGTTTACAGTTTAAAGTCTAAGATGTATCAAATTACTTCTCATGATAATCTTATACAGCCACTTAAACTGCTTTGATTACAGCATTCAGTCTCCCTGTAGGCTATCTGCAAAGTTAATTCGTTTTGGCTCCACCATGGCTACTACCCAGAATACCAGAGGAGAGGACACTGCCGTTCTGCAGTCGAAGCTTCAGCTACAACGCAAATGTAACTAATATAAAGTAGTAATAATTTTATTTTTTAACACAAAATACAAAAGATCCAAGTTGACATACGGTATGGAAGATGGATTGCTGGATATTTGGAATTGTGACTTTCCTCTGTTGCACCGTAGGACACGTTTCTAAACAGAAATAGGCATAAGCATAGACTTAGTGGTCAGTCAATATACATCATAGAAAATCTTTATATTTCGTAAACATTACAAACTGTAGGAATGTAATAACATCAATTAACAATTAGTTTTTATGACTTGCGCGAACAAAGGTCACTGTAAAGTTATGAGAACCTTATCTTCTATATATAATGCACGTACCTTAAGGTGAAATACATGTATTTAAACGTAAATGAAAGTCTCCTCTCCCTCACGCGGTTGCATGAGGCTATATGCATACATCTAAATGACGCCAGATCAGGATTAGATGAACTGTTTGATGTCTGCCCCTTTTCATCTTCTCCACTCCGCCCGCGGCCAAGGTTTTTGTTTTTTTGCTTCCAAGCCGCTGCCACTGGGACTGAGGCGTGGAGATGCGTGAATATCTATAGGGGTGCGGTGGTTCCACTTCGCAGCTCTTTTGGGTATTAAAGAATGGGAAGTAAACTATTGAAAGACAGGATGTTGAATCACTGAACGAGGCTTTTGGGTCTGTGTGAGTCCGGACGCCTGTAATCTGAGTGCTTTAAGTAGGCAAGTTTATCCCCGATTTCTCTTCAGGTAATCCATTGTCAAACGCAGCGTGTTGCATTGTTTGCATGACTGCTATCTTTGTACGTTGTTTTCACCATTCCAAATGACTTACAGAGGCAGTGAATTTTGGAGAAAAGTAGCTTTCGTGCGTCGAGGAGCACATCATTAGATACTGCACATTCGATATTGCATGTTTACTGAAATATCTTAGCATAGTTATCTTTTCCAGCAAATCGTGCATATAATAGCCTATTCTTAATCACATTGCTGCAGTGAGGGAGTCAAGGAAGTAAAGCATTTTTTGGCTTTTAAAACCTTAATTGAACTTGTAAAGGATTTTACAGTGCCACGAAAGCATTTAATAATGCTTTGTGTCAGCAAAAGCCAATGTTACTTAAATAAACTAAATAGCAGGTCGGTACAATAGGCTCTACGAAATTTGCACCGGAGCACGAAAATACAATGCATGAATGATCTACTTATTTTAATTCTAAAATGAAAAGGTCTAAGAAAATATCGTCCACATTCCTGATGTGGTTGTGACCTGGAACCATTTTCATTCACTGTATCTAGTTTCACCAGGAGATGAAATTGCCCGGGGCACAGATTATTCTAACACCACTGGGCTTCTTGGTGGTGCTGATCGTCGCCGACGCCTTGACGACCCCCCAGTCCAATGAAATTCAACAAAACCGGGAGCCTGAGCTCACAATGACACAGGTTAGTGTTAATATTACTATAACTTTCTTATTAATGAAATTAGAGTTGGACTCATCTGGTGTTTTTCTATAGATGGCTGACAGCAGATTGTACCAACATCTTTTGTCCTTGTTCAGCTACAACCTTTCAGTACATGGTTGTCAATATTTAACTGGACAATACTTTTTGGGATTTTTGTTTGATTTTGGAAGAAACTAGTGATTGAAAACACCACCAAGAACATAGGCGAGGAAGAACAAGATGCAGTTACAACAGGTGAGTGAGTCAAGTGTTGTTATGCAGTATTATGTAAACCATAGCAAACACTGCATTAAAACATTGATTTCTGTTTAGTAAATCTATGGCTCTCTCCTGTACTACTCTGAAGTCTCCCTAGTGATTTCCACCCCACAAAGCACAAAGCCACCAGACATTGCCACAACCTCCCCTTGCCCCAGAAACCAGGTACCATTAGAGGGAGCCGCTGGTTGTGGTTGTCTAGGGCACCTGGTGTTGCAGGGTGAAAATTGTACTTGCCCGACTGGGTTCAAGCAACAGGGGGCAGCAGAGTGCCAAGGTAAGTCTGAATGTAACATGCTTTATGCTTTATTTGCCACTTCCACAAGTACAAGTACAGGCATGTTGGAATGCTTCTTCTCGCCGACCCCATCTTAGTGTGCCTTTGTTGCTCCCTTATCAAACCTATCATTTCTCAGCATGTTCTTTCTGTGCCCATCCCCCCAGATGTGGATGAGTGTGCACAGGGGGACTACCCAGGCCCCTGCGGGCCCCACGCCAACTGCTCCAATACAGCTGGCTCCTTCCTGTGCACCTGTCACCATGGTTACCTGAGGAGGCTGGAGGGGTGTGAGGGTGAGCAGATGACACACATATGCATATCTGCAGTGGTGAATAATCTGTGGATCAGATCGACCAATAGGTGGCGTAGTGGCTACAGAGGAATTAGAAACTGTGTGTTAAAGTCCATGTAGTGGCTTAATGAAATGTGTGCGCATGTTACAGACATTGACGAGTGTGAGCTGTCTGCGGTATCGGGTCTTCAGGCATGTGGGGGTGGAGCCAAGTGCAGGAACTTGCCTGGGTCCTTCTCCTGCTCCTGCCCTGCTGGCTATGTGCTGGCACTGGATGCAAAAAACTGTGTGGGTGAGTCTGTCCCCAGACCTGCTTCCCCAGTAACCGTTTCTTCATGCTGGGGACTAGTTGGAGTTTTGCTTCCTGTTTGTGTTGTGTGTTGTATCTGCATAACCAGGCCTTTGTCTGTCTGGACAATCAGATGTAGATGAGTGCAGCTTTGAAGAACGCTGTCGACGTGAGTTGGGCAACATGTGTATCAACACTGCTGGCAGCTACGTGTGTCAGTGCAGGGCGGGCTTCAGATCGGAGACGCCGGCCTGCGTGGGTGAGCCAGTCTGTCTCTGTCTAGCTGCCTGTCTCTGTGTGTGTCTGTCTGTCTGTCTGTCTGCCCACCAACCAATGCATTCTTCTAGCAACCTGATGCCTAATTATGTTTCCTGAATGTTGTTATTTTGTACTTCTGGTCATTAAATAGTCTTATTAGTTTCTTATATTGTTAATAGTTGTATATGATGTTGTGTAGCTTTGTGTAACTCCTGCTCCAGTACTGCTCACACTTGTACCTGGGCATTTATCAGAAGCTCAGGCTGGCCACTCGTATGTCAAGTCGACTCCTCAACAGCATGCATGTTAGTCTTGTGGATGTATATAGCATTGCTGTACTTTAAAAAGTACTGTATGAACTGATATTCATAATTCTCACCTACTCCTACTACTGTATTTATGTACTCATCGTTAACGTAATTCAATGCAGAGACACATAGGACATGATTCAACAAGCACCACATATGAGTGAGACATCATACTGCACAGAGCGATCACTTGCCACCCAAACCGATCACTCGCTACCCCCTCAGCTGATCACTCGCAAAAAACTGGTTTAGCTGATATACGATATATTTATTGATCGATATCATCATAGCGTCGTAACATCAAAATATCGTAAACCTGATGTGTCTTAAGCTAAGGGCTAACTTTAACCGAAAGCTTAATCAAAATTGAGTTACGACCGAAATTGGCTCTTAGGTTGTTTAATACTTGGACAAAATATCTTATATCAGCTATGCTCGACTTATATCAGCTATGCTTGACGGAAACACTCTCATTTTCCTACCTGCTACAATTACAGTCAGGACACTCTGAAGCCCTTTCAGTTTCAGTGTCAGCTTTGTTTCTCTGTTTCGCCTTTCTGGGGCATTATGTGTCTGTGACAGGGGCAGACAGAAAGACAGGGACTCTCTGCATCCCCCTCAATGATGTGTCTGCCTGCCTTCTCTGTCTTTGTATGTTTTCTGTGTCCATGGCTGATTTCACGTTCCACCCTCCCATCTGACCCCCCATCTGTGTTCTTCAGTTTCTTATTCATTTTTACAGTGAGATGCACGTTTGTCTGCTTGCCGGCGAATCTGTTGACTTTCTCTTTTCCTGTACATGTCCATTCTCCGCTCCCACGTCTTCTCCCATGCTGTCCCATTTCAGGTCCTCTGTGTCCAGGCTGCAACATGTGCCAAGGTACTGTGAGCCCTTTATCAAAGAGTACTGTGGGGTCTTTTTTTACCATTCTTCTTTTCATTAATGTTTTTGTGACTTCACTCTTTTTCATCTTATATAAAACACATCCTTTGTCTTTCTTACATCCTGTTCCTGTTCTCCCTCCCTTTCTTTTCTCCATCTCTCCTTTTTCTTTCTCTCTTTCAGATGTGGATGAGTGCAGCGAAACCCCAGATGTGTGCGCTGGGTGGGGGGTCTGTGAAAACACCCTGGGGAGCTTCCGGTGTGTGTGCCAGCAGGGTTACTGGGGCAACGGCACCCACTGCGAGGGTGAGAGCGGGGCCTGTGTCCCACAGGGTGGGGTGAAGTGAAAGGAGTTCCTGCCTTCTTTGCCGGTCAGTGTTGTGAGGAATTTAGCTTTCAGTGGGGTGGTTGTGGCTCAGTAGATTTGGTATCTGTGCCTGTGGTCGGTAGGTTGTGGGTTTGAATCCTGTGGCTGCCAGAGTAATTATCACCATTAGACCCATGAGTAAGGCCTTTAACCCCAGCTGCTCCAAGGGTTCTATCTCATTCCAGACTCCAAGCCTTCCTCACTTAGATATCACTCTGGATGAAAACATTTGCTAAACAAATTTGGAAATGGATCATGGGACACAAAGCCATCTGATTCTTCCACTTCATTCTATGCCCTTTATTGATCTATTTGTGTGTTTGCATTGTATCGGTTTGGGTATTAGTATCTATGTACATTATTAGCATGTGTCATTTATTATAAACTATTTTATTCAGATTTTTGTCTGCCTTTATTTAAAAACTGCCCAGCTACAGCAGATGAAAATTAGCTTATGAAGCTAATTATGGCTCATTCAGAATCTCTTTTCTGTTAAGCAATGAGCAGCATTCCTTTAAAAAAACAAACAAACATATATATATATAGACAAACAAAAAAAATAACATGATGTGTTTATAGTTCTTGCACCCATCTTGCGTGACGGATCACTTTTCTACAGATCACTCCCCGTTGCTCTGCTCTTCCTCTCCACCTCTCTCTTCACTACCCCAGATGAGAATGAATGTGCATCTGGCCAGCACAGCTGTGACACCAACGCCCACTGCGGCAACATCATTGGTTCCTACTTCTGCCAGTGCTCTCAGGGCTTCAATGGTGATGGCCACTCCTGTTTTGGTGGGTGAGATGTGGGTTTGGGTCAGACCCTCCACTCTAGACGTGCCCTCGCTGAACCTGTAACCTCAGTCTGCTTCAAAGCAGCAGATGAGGTGCCTTTGTGACAGACACTCAACCTCATGGTTTCCTCATCTTCTGACGTGTTCGATCTCTGTCGCCCCCTGCTGTTGGGCATCTGTTGATGCTCATTGCAGATGTGGATGAGTGTGCCATGAAGAACGGATACTGCCAGCATAGCTGTAGGAATGAGCCTGGGTCGTATCACTGCCTCTGTCAGCTGGGTTACCTTCTGGAGGAGAATGGACACAACTGCACCGGTAGGAGGTCCCCATCGAGGACACTTCAGTCTGATGAATGGAAGACATATTTACTAGATAGACAGATAGATTGTGGGGGCAAAGGAAGTATATTCTAGTATCCTGTGCTTTACCGCATTTTCTGGACCATGTGTGATGTAATGTCTCAGGTAGTTGGGTTTCCAAGTATCATGTATTCAGTATTTCGTGCTGCTTGATGTCAGTACCAAGGACAATGTAGGGTTGGGGTTTTTGCTCTTGGAATGTGAAGTCTCATCTTTACTGTATTTTTAGTGATACCTTTGCCCTGATCTTCCTGATAGATGTGGATGAGTGTGCATCACCTAAAGGCCCGTGTGAGCAGGTCTGCACCAACACCGAAGGCTCCTTTGAGTGCTTCTGCCTCTCGGGCTTCCAGCTGCACATGGACGGCCTCAGGTGTGTCGGTATGTACAACAAGGCCTCCTGCTCTCTCATACGGCTATGGTGCTGTGAGGACATTCATCCTAGGAGAGGCCTGGAATAATCTTGACGTTTTTGACATCACAGCAGACTTCGGTAGAGAAACGTCTTTGATACTTATGTGTGTCTGTAGTGATGATGCACCTGCAGCGTGGATTTATAGTGATCGCGTACCTGCAGTGTGGATTTATAGTGATCGCGTACCTGCAGCGTGTCTGTCGTAATGTGTGTGTTAGCTCCGTCAGCAGAGAGTGTATACCTGCTCTACGTGTCTGGCGTGATTGTGTTCCTGCTGTATGTATTTGTGGTGATTTTATCTCTTCATTCATTTCTCATGGTAAATGAGCCATGTCTTCATATGCCCTCCATTATGTGTCTGTACTCCGACCCCAGATATCGATGAGTGCAAGCTTCAAAATGGCGGCTGCTCTCACAGCTGCACAAACACCGTCGGTGGACACATCTGCCACTGCCCTGAGCCTCTTCTGCTGGACAAGGACAACATTACTTGCATCAGTATGGCCCTTCAAAGTCTTCTTATTTTGTCTTTGAGTTTCCTTCGTTGATTTTTTCCTTATTTGACATCACCCTGTTTCCTGGTTATTAATCCAATTGTGCCTGTCATTTTTTCTGTTCTGTGATGTTGTGCATCCCTGTAAGATGTGACTTCCTGCCAGCTACGGAATGGAGGTTGTGATCACAGGTGTACAGTATGGACAGAGGGCCACGTCCATTGCAGCTGCAGCGCGGGCTGGATGCTTGGGGTGGACCAGCGGAGCTGCGTGGGTGAGAGAATGGAAGAGCAAGGGGGGAAAGAGAGGATCCAGAGAGAATGATCAGTGGATGATCAGTCACTACTTTTAAATAGAGCTCATATTATTACAGTCAAAAGAGAGAAATAATAATAATAATAATAACCCTTACAATTGTGTTTAATCTTATTAAAATGTTCTTCTCAATGGGTCATGTCCTTCCACCTGGTGTTGGAGGGGGGTGGGGGGATGATTCCGCATGCCCTGAAAGGTCACGCCCCTCCTGCCATGCACTCCTCCCCCAGATGTAGATGAGTGTGGTGACTTCACCAATGGCGGCTGCGAGCAGCTCTGCATCAACTACCCTGGCACCTTCAACTGCAGCTGCAGGGAGGGGTTCCAGGCCCGTGCTGATGACCCCACAAAGTGCCTGCGTGAGCGAGCGAGGGGTTCCTCTTCCACACCCGGGGTCTCTGTCCCTTCCTGAGCTGCTCAGCTGCTCTGTCTTGCAGGATAAAATGGCTGTATAGTCACATGATATTTGTGGTGCAGGAGTGCTCTATACATTTCCCATATACATCATCGGGCCATCAGTGGCACAAAGCCAGGTTCCACTGCCTCCGATAAAATGTTCTGGGAGGATGAGGGGATCCCCACCAGTGCGTTTCGCTGGGAGGTGGATGGATCGATTGTGTGGTGCAGATTAAACAGAGTTTTTGGTACCCCTGGTATATTGGATAGAATCTGATTGAGTTACATTTTATATTCTGAAGTACAAAAGCGTGTGAGCAGTACCTGGAACTTTCGCCAGGTACCTGGTTCCTAAGTGTTATACCGGGTTTCCTTTAGATTAGTTTATGTGAAGGACCTGATTAAGGGGAGAACAGCAAGGACACTTCTGGAATTTGAAGCTGCAGCCTTGGTTTAGGGATCGTTAATGACCACACCACTCCATGCATCCAGCGTTCAGTGATGTCTCACTTTCTCCCCCCCTCTCTTTTCCCCAGCTTTTTGCGACCCCCCGTGTCAGAATTACGGGGTATGTGTGGCCCCCAACACGTGTGACTGCCCCGCTGGATACCCGGGAGCTGGCTGCTCAGGTAAACTCTCAGCCCGTTAATAGACACCCTATGTCACATTGCCTTTGTCTTACCTTTGTGTCTGATTGTCATATTCTGACATGTTCTAGCCATGTGCTCCCCACCATGTGCTCATGGAGGGACCTGTATGCGCTGGAACACGTGTTTGTGCCCCCCTGGGTGGACTGGGATGGGCTGCCACACAGGTAATCCTCGGTGATCCACCTCACCTGTGAGACACATGGTTCTCCGTGATCTACCTCAGTGGTCAGATAGGTAATCTTCAGTGATCCACCTCACCTGTCAGGCCGGTAGTCCTTTGTGATCAGTGACTGTCAAACATCAAACGGCAGCACAAAAAGCCCATTTCCGTTTTAATGACAATGACACACACACCTGCGTGACACATGACCAAGGATAACTTTACCTGGCCTTTTGTCCTATACTTGTCCTCCCCACCCCACCCCACTGCACCCCCTCTGTCTTACCCAGCTGTGTGTGAGCTGCTGTGCGTCAACGGGGGGCGCTGTGTAGGCCCGAACACCTGCCAGTGCCCTTCTGACTACAGTGGTCCACAGTGCTTCAGTCGTGAGTACCCAAAAAAACCACCACAGTCACAGCATCCCTCACCAGTCTCTCTTAAAGACACAGTATTATTTTATGTTTTTATCTCAACAAATGTATAAATTTATCCTTTTACCTCACTGGGAAACTACTAAACTACTAAATTACGTGCTTCTGGTTATTAGCGAGCTGCATTGATATAAATGAGGCCTGTGATGACATATTTTTCTCTCAAGCACTTAAGCAAAGACAGACAGAGTCATTGAAGCACCTGTGGAACATCTGCTGGCACATGAGAATGATAACTGCGGAACTGGGGACAGACTGTCACTCGTACCCTGGGGAGAGTGTTAGGGGGATCCTTTGTGAAATGCTGCTTCATCGCTCTTTCTCTCTGCAGCCGTCTGCACACCGCCCTGCCTGAACGGCGGCAGATGTGTGGATGTCAACAAGTGCACCTGCAGTGAAGGGTGGACTGGAGCGCGATGCCAGATAGGTATGAAGAAAACATAACAGCGCCCCCTAGCTGGTGTAGGCTGTAGGCTCATTAATGATCAGTTTTTAAACTTTTCCTGCTTTCTGTAGGTGTTGCATTTTGATCATGTTATGACATGGGAATGTATTCCAGAGAGATCTGTTGACATTGTCTGCCCTTTCTCAGAGCCAGTTCAGTGTCTGAAGGGGTGTAAGAATGGTGGAACTTGTGTGGGCCTTAACAGGTGTGGCTGTGCTGGTGGATTCACAGGGGACCTCTGCGAGACAGGTAGGGGTGAATCTTCACTCCTAAATGCACCAAAGAAAAACTAAAAATTGAATTAAACAATGGGTATATGTTTATAGGTTTTCGGGAAGTGTTCTCAAAATCTCATCCAAAAATCACACTGACATCTGTCAGCAATTCAGGGGCATTATAAAGGGGTGGGAAATTCGGATGGTTCCAGGTGCCCTAGAATATTTCCTGGGGCTCAGAATCTCTAGCAATGCCTTGCAGCACTTGAGAAAGTCTGTGCTGTGATTGCAGAGGTAACCACACCCTGTGTGCCACCCTGCCAGCACGGCGCCATCTGCAGTCCTCAAAATAAGTGCACCTGTCCAGAAGGCACCGCTGGACTTCGCTGTGAGAAATTGTAAGTACCGGCCTCCTGCCACTAGATGGCACAATTTAAATTTTAATTATTCAGCCTTTTCACAACGCAAAAAAGCATTGGAATATTTGTGTAGATATGTTTGCATGTGTTATTACCCCTATTTCCATTTAGTAGCCAGTGTTTCTTTTTGCTCATTTCAGGATGTGTCCAGTGGTGACCACAGTGGTCAGCATGGCACGGGCTGTACGCAAGGGGGTCAGAGAAAGTTATGTGGATCGCTGTGGTCCTCTGGGAGTCCAGCTCTGCACCAAGTACAGGTGATAGCAGTGCATGTACTCTGTCACATACAAATACCCGTTCAATGGAAGATTAATTAGTGGAAGATTAATGGAAGGTAATCTCCTTTTTTCCAGGATCAATCAGGCAAGGGTATACCTGCAGGCCTACAGGGTCGGATATAAGATCCAGTGTCCAGAGAAGAACAGATGAAAACCATGCCCACTTTAAGTTGGAATCTACTTTATCATTCAACTTTAAGCCCGAGCAGTTCCACAGAGCTGTTGCTTCATTCAGAGGCTCCCCCTGGTGGATAAATTTAATTCCTTCCTGCTCTTCAGAATATGATGAAGGAAAGTATTACTGCTTATAGTAACTAAGCCCAGCCCTAAAAACTTGAAACATTAAATTTGGAAGTATAACTGGTCACTTATTCAGTCACGAGCTTGACCTGTCTAAACAAGCATGCTGCCCACACCTCTTAATGATTAATTAGTGCAGGAGAACGTTAGGCAGTTCCTCTGTCATGTGACTCATAGCTATAACCCCCGAGAGCTGGCGATCCAAACACTGTTCAGTTAAAAAAACAACTGTGATTAAAAATGTGCATTTTTATATTAAAAAAATAAGAGTGTGTTCGGCTGTGACGTTTGTGTGTGGGACAGGGCAGGATTAAATGTTTTTAGTGCCCATGAACAACAGCGCACATGTCATTTCATGTCAGAAAGAAAGGCAGCTGATTAGTGATCCATGGTGTTGGGGAGAACGCTGTAAATCCTTGTTGGTCATTTTTAGAATTTACCTCTAAATTCTTGACAAGTGGGTATAGAAAACGGATGGATGGGTGGGTGAGCTTCTAAATGCTTACAGTTTTTTCTGATTGCTCAAGCACATTTTTTGTAACTATTGGCTATTTTTGCAAAACTCTACACACAAATAAGAAAACCTTTCACCCAATTATCA
>JAODKE010000001.1:20701916-20725241 GCA_026779605.1 Mormyrus hasselquistii | reverse complement strand
AAAGAGTGTTGTGCAGTGAATTGTGCCTACAGTTTTGCAAAGTGTGTGTTACAAAATTGCAAACTGAGTGCAAAGCAGTGTTTGTGCTTTTAGTTTTGCAAACTCAGTGAGTGGTTTTGCTATAAGTATTAATAGTTTTAGAAATTGTGCTATAAGAATCACAGTTAAGGTTTAAGCCATCAGAAAAAACTGTAATAAAGTCAGATGCCAGATGCTTTTCAGGTCCACAGAATGCTCAATTTATGGTTTACTTTGCTGCTTTTCCCAGTTTTCCCGCTTTTTTTTTTACAATATGCTTCTGTTTTTTAGCATTGGTGCTTGGCCGATGGCGCCTTGGTAGTTCAGTTACTCAAAATTCTAGGGAATTTAGTATTCATGGCATCTCCCTGTTTACCATTGTAGCTCAGGCTAGTTACCTGGAAGTATTGCACACTTCCTAGGCTGTACAGTAAAACAGTGCACGGGCTCTGTTAATTAATCTGGCTCAAACATTAGCACATGATTTCAAGTTTCAAGACTTATTGTCACGTGTTTGGGGGGTGGTGAAATTCTTGTGCCAGAATTGCAGGGGAAGCGACTGGAGCAAAAGGGATAATAAGACAAACAGCAATGCAGTTCAGGACAAGACAGTACAATTAAATAATGAGTTATATTGTGTAATAGGTAACACAATATGGGGATATGCAGACTGACAACAGTACAGTATATAACGTACATAATTAATAGCATTAACAATAGTGTGCAATGCAGTGGGTGGAGAGATGCAGGTTGTTTATCAAGCTGATGGCCTTGGGAAAGAAACTGTCTAAAGAGGCTGGTATGGGTGGTGCTGCAGCAGTATTGTTTCCAGTGTGATGAGGGCATGAACTGGGTTGCTGGCATTCCTGATGTTGACTCAGTCCACTTATGGAAATGAAGGATCTGGGTTGACTGGCCTGATTGATTGTATCTAATTTCTCCGTATCTCATGGTCGAATAATTTACCATTTCTTACAAAAATCTGTCAATTTAGAAAATAATCTTTTGGTACTCATTGAAGTTTGGATTTGCTGTGGAACAAACCAAAAAAAAGTGAAGTTATTAATTATTAGCTGCTTTATCCGGTCTGGACAAGCTTAGTGTTATGGCCTCAAGAGGATACACTGCAGATTGCTTGAAAGGTGGAGAAAATATCCAGAAGTGTACAAGTATAAAGACCGAAAGTTAATTAAAAAAAAGACCAAGACCAGAAATATAAACGAAAACAGAAGTCAGAACAAAGTAATCCAACAAAAATCTACCATTTAAACAGTCTCTGGTCCATATCACTGGTGTTTAATCTTCATAAATAGCCAATCCTTTTTGTACAGGAGGTAAGACTTTCTTCCAGTGGGCAAATAAGAAGTGTCTTTCAAAGTTCAAAGGTCATAAAATGGTTTGTTCATTGTAAGCCCTATTCCCAGGGGTCATAGCAGTTTTTGCATTAAAATTCATTGCATAAAAATATTATATTATGTTTTTTAATGGTGTCCTAGGAAAAATGCCCAATTAAATAGAAAACTATCAAGAGAAAGAACAAACAGGTAGATTAATAATAGTTTACTCTGTTGATGGAGCTTTTGATTGGCATGTAAGAAACTTTATAGTGGACAGAATATGAATGAGTTCAACTACGTCACTCATCAATGAGCACCACCCTCAAGTCATGAATAAATAAATAACAGCTGCTCTGGTGACATCAAACTCATACTGGACGTGAAGCTGGACGCGGGTGGACCTTAAGGGAACATGTTTGGCCTTGGTACAATCAATCCGAATGTTCGGGGGATAGGAGGATCACAACAGCATGACCTGCACAGACGAGCTGCCCAGATCAGAGCTGAGCTGCAGCAAGTAAGTCAAGTCAATTTATTTAAGAAGCACATTGAGAAACACGTGTCAAGTGTCAACCAAGGTGCTGTATGATATAGCAGTAGGTATATAAGAACACCCAATAAAAAGATAATTATTTAAAGTCAAATTAATTTATTTATAAAGCACATTTATAAATAGAGTGTGGTGTATAATCTCTAAGACAATGACACCTAAAGCATCTCCACAGCTGAGAAGCAGCACAGGCAAAATGTATCAGTAAAATATATTAGTATTTTTTATATAATGACACCAATTACTTTCAACAAGAGATTTCAATTTGATGTGAGTCTTACTCAATTAAGGTTAATTGGTAATAATAGCTCAATTATTCTCAACTTAATTCAACACTAGTCGAAAAACGCCAAATTATTAAATATGTACAATGCATTATATAGTCACCACCACTTGTTAATATGTATTGACCTCGTTTTCAGTAACTGTATGTCAGAAGTCAATGTGTTTGTTCGGTGCTTGGCTGATGGATAACTTCTCTGGAAATAATGGAGTTGAGCATGCAGTCATGGTGCTGTGGCTAACTGAGCTGATTCCACAGGGTGTGAGTAAGCCGTTCAGTGATGTAATCGATGTGTCATCTGGGGACTGGCACCTGACAGGCATGATGCCCGTGACCTTCGTGCGGCAGGTATCCATCTCCCACACCGTTCAATGATGCAGAAAAGCTTTGGCGCCAAGCTCAAACCAACTGGACTGGCTTTTACATCTTACAATTGTCCCTTCTTCGTTGAATCTAAAGATAGAAAATGAAAAGACATTTTTCAGATGCTATTCGCTGCATTACACTGAGCACTTTACACCCCCCTAGCACACCTATCCATAAACATTACCAGCATTAGGCATGTTATTTTATTTATGTACATAACTGTATTACATTGATTGGCTTGTAGGGGGGTGGGTGGTGGTCCACTGTGACTAGCACAGTTCACACCTCTGGAGACCTGGAGCCTGTATCATAAAGTGAAAAATAAACGTTATTGTCATCTCAGCTATATGCATGTATATAGTGAAGCAAGACAACGTGGGTCCAGTTTATCCAGTTTACAATAATAAAGGCATACACAAATATAAAGAAGCGTAATGTTTGTAAGCAGGTGAGAGTGTGTGTATGAATGATGCGTGTGCCATGCTATGAGTTGGTGCCCTATTCTGGGTTATCCCCTGCCTTGTACCCGTAGCTTCTGGGATAAGCTCCAAATCCCCACAACTCTGCATAGGGTATGCAAAAATGAACGATTGCCTTTGACTGTTTTGTGCTATTCAAAGTAAATTCCTAGTATGTAAAAGTACTTGGCAATGAACAAATGACTCATTCTGATGCTGGAAGCTGTGTGTCTCCCTTAGGGCATATTGAGTCTTTGTGGTCGCCTGTTCAGAAGGGTGCTTCTTTCTATGACTCAGGTGATTGCGGCATGTATTTGTCCGGCACTAATCCATTCAGACGACCTGCCTGTGGACGTGAGGCGGCGAGCCCAGGACCTGTTGGCACAGCTCGATGGGGAGAGCATGGGTAACATCGTTCAGAGGCCATTTCACCGGGGGTGAAGGGGTGTGCAATTGCACCACCTATTGGTCAGATGAATGAACATATTACAGTTTTTTTCATTTCCTTAAGCACAATTTTGACAACAGGGCTCAATACTTAACATCACTAAACATAATTCACAAAATCACACACCCAAAGAGCAAAAGACCTCACCTATCCAGTAAAATGAAGCTCTGCATGCAAAACTATATATATATATATATATACACTTATCAAAATCAAACTTTTGCCCCAAAAACACTTCATTCGTATCCCTAAATTTTTATCTAACAACCTACATACTGTTGTGTAATCTAAAACATGTTTGCCTTTAGAGGGATTCTTGTAATTGTGTAGAAAGAGAAATTGTTGCAGACAAATTCACAGACACATGTGAGCAGAAACAAATGTGATTGTGATTTATTTCATTCTTCAACAACAAACTAAAACCACAAAGCCCGTTCAATGCAAGTCAAAACGTTTGAGAGAAAAAAATGAGTGGAAAAAAGCCTGTAAATAATGTAGGCATGCACCTTGAGCAAAAGCAGTTGTGAAATAGTTAGTCATGGCTTCTAGCTGGGTGTGGCCACAGCACCTCGTCTACATCAAAAAAAACATTTTTCCTTGATAGACAGTGAGGAAAAGAGCACTGAGAGTGTCTAATCCAGCCCTGTACAGCACCGGCATCAAAGTCCTCTTATGTCTCCTCCATTGCCTGAAGAAGGCTTTCACGGACATGGGGTTGACAGTCATAGACCTTCCACCGCCATGCCGAGAAGAACTCTTCTATTAGGTTAAGGGATGGAGAGTTTAAGGGATGGAGAGGTTAAGGTAAAGGACAGTGAACAGTGGATTGACCACAGACCAATTTTGAACCAGGGCAGCATGATGGAAACTTACATTGTCCCATATTACAACATACAGTATAAGTGCTGTCCTTCATGATCCACACGGTCTCCCTGGATCACTAAATGAGATGATGAAGTCTGTGTTGTATGGACCAAGATTGGCATGGTGGTGGAGAACTCCATTATTTGTGATGGCAGCACACATTGTAATGTTTCCCCCAAATAGGCCAAGAACATCCACAACAGCTCTTGACCAATGATGTTTCTTCCCCTTCTCCTGGTTTTGGTGAGGTTGAAGCCAGCCTCGTCCATGAAAATAAACTCATGGGAGGTTGCTTCCGCATCCATTTCCAACACTCTCTAACAATACAGTTTTTAAGAACTGCTAAATCAAATTTCCTGAAAACTATCCTTTTCTCAAAACACTAAGCAGAAACCCTTAAATTAAAGCTACACTCACAAAACCTTTGACTCATCTTGCAAAATCAAACAAACTTCTCAAAACTATATTATCTTTGTTTAAAAACAAACACTGCTTTCAGATCACACATCAAAATCGCTACTGAGCAGGCATTACACACTACAGTAAAAAACTGAAAGCACTACCAGTCAAAACTGTTGCTGGCATATAGAGACAAGTGTACTGTGGATGCGGTGTTTTGCATATTGAGCTGAAAATTGGAAACCAAGAGACTGTAGTAAAAAAAAATTGTTGTCTACCAAAAAATGTTTGTGTACAATTATACTAAACTGATTCGTAATGTTTGCAGTATTCAGTACTTCAAAGGGGTTACTGTAAAGAACAACTGCCAAGCCAGAGACAAAGAAATGCTCTCCCTTGCTGGGCGATAGGGGAAAAATCCCCTGTGTGACTCATTTGTACCTTGATGTCGAAATTCAACTCACCCATGGCACTTGCACTCTCATCCAGCATGTATTCTACATTCTAGTCACTCACTGGCATCTTCTCATGTTTAGAAACACGTGTGAACAGTTTGAGTCATTGTGTGTAAATGATGACTACTGTCTGCTGGCTGTGCTTCACTTTTGTAGCCTGTGTTTTCTATTTTGCATTAAAGTTCATCATGGTGCAAAATGTGTTTTGATGAATGAGAATGTGATTAGAGCTTTGCAAAATGGCTGACTCAGATCTGCAAATTGTGTCTAACTAGGTGAGCACTGTCTAAAATTTTGCCAAACGAGTGATTGATAAAATAAATGAGTTTTGGCAATTAGCAGGTTTAATGTTTTAGCAATTCATAAAATCAAAACAGAGACAACAGTAAAACAACTCAAGTTGGGCTGTATCCTCTGTCCAGTGTCTCCCATTGTCAACCCATGATTTATGACATGGTCAACTAACGTTGCCTCAGAAGTGCTGGCCTTCTTCGTCTTTGTTGTCTTCCTCCAGCTCTCCCTCTACCTCTCATTCTTCCTTCTACCTGTCACGCTCACTCTTCCTTGACCTCTTCCTCTTTCTGCTGCTTCAATTGTTGTTGAAGAATTGTTGTAAATCTAGGATCTATCTAGTCTTCAGATTCAGATTGTTGAGTTAGCTAATTAGCAATTAGGTGCTAGGCCAAGTGGCATGTGTGAGTGGCCAGTTGGCTCATTGGTATGGTTGTTTGAATGACTGTGTTTAGGAATGGAAAAAAGTGACTTGGTGCCAGATTCCTGTGTCTTACTTTAGATAAATGTGTGTAGGGGGATACAGAAGGCGTTGTGTTTAATTGTAAATTGTGTGTCAAGGTAGATTATGTGTTTAGACTTTGGCTAACATATTTGAACATTTGGCTTGTGTTAGTCAGCTAGGTTTGTGAGTTTATAGCTACTTGTTTGCATAATTGTGCTTTTGTGTGTATGTATGTGTGTGTGTGAGTATGTGTCTGTGTATCGCATATAAGGACTACAATATTTTGGGGGAGTAGTGCAGCGCAAGTTTAGTTCTAGGAGATTACAAGGTTGCCATTTCAAGTCCCCGAATCTGCAGAATGATAGGCTATTGAGCAAGGTCCTTAAGCCCAATTGGTCCAGGGACCATCTGACCCTGCTTTCAGTTGTATATTACTTTGCATAAAAGTGTCAGCTAAATAATAAGATAAGCTAAATAAATTGTAGTTGCATGTGGATGTCTGGATATTTGCAGTCACATAAGCACTGGTGTGTATATGTTGGTGTGGGAAGGGTGGAGGCAGGGTAGTCTTCTGCAGGAGTCAAATGACTGTTGGCTTGAATATCTGCATATGTATGTGCATGTGATCATCTGCACTCCTATGTGTGTGTCCATGGAGCTTTCTTGATGCCTGTGGTTACTCATGCAACGCGTGTATGTGCGTGTGTTAGGTTCATACACAGATTCGTGTGGAGCACCCAATGTGCAGCGCAGTGTGGCTGAGTTCATCACCAGGCGAGACAGGGGGGTGCCTGCATCCCCTCAAAATATCTTCATCTGTGGAGGATCCCAGAGAGCCTTGGCGGTGAGCTTAAAATAAACAGCCTTTCTTTTAACTTATAAAATTGGTAATACATTGGGGATATTTGTATAACTACATGGGATGACTGAACAGTATTTCATCGAAACTCTGTTGCATTGCTTTCTTGAAAAATAAAGCTGAGATATAGAAAAAAGAGATTACTGGAAGTGTAAGATGAAATGGGCAGAAATGTTCTGTGGTTGCTCCCTGATTACATCTGAATGGTAATTTTGTGGCTTATTTACCAGCTACTTTTGGAGATTCTTGTTTCTAATGACAGACCTCCTTACACTGGGGTTCTAACCCCAGTGCCAACATACAAAACCTTCACCATGCTCCTGGAAGAAATGGGCGCTGTGATGGTACCTTATCAGCTGTGTGAGGAACAGGGCTGGGTGCTGCAAATAGATGAGTTGCGGAGAGCCCTCCGAGACTCAAGGGGGCACTGCAGTCCCAAAGTACTCTATGTTATCAACCCGGGGAACCCCACAGGTAAACACATTCCTAGATACTAAGTCCTGAAAGCTCACTCTCCTAAAGCGGAACTGAGATAACTGTCATCCTCTAACAAACCCAGAGATATAAATATCAGCTGTCACCTATAATGCACTATAGATGCCTTCATAATACATTATAATGGTTGGTATAAGAATGAATAAAGCATTACAGCATCTTCTATTGACAATGATATGGCATTAAGAGTTGATTATAATACTTTATAAGCTCCAGTGAAGCTCTCTACAATGCACTATAGATTCTTTCATAATGCATTATAATGGTCTGTATTGCTTTGTACTACATTATGAAGGTATATATAATGCAATATAGATGAGAGTTTCATAAAGCATTCATAATGCATACTTATATAAATATGGCTATAATGTTATGCCTTTTTATAAATATCGATAACCATTTTTATACTGCTTTACGAATGCATTACATTGTGTTATGACTGTATTCATGGATTCTTATAGACCCTGCATTCATAGAAAATGTCCATATCTGTGTTAATATTTTGTGTGTTTTCCTAAAGGTCATGTGCAAACTATGAAATCAATCGCAGAGGTTATTCAGTTTGCAGCTGAAGAGGAACTCTTTCTTTTAGTTGATGAGGTGACCACTGGGTTTCTCATTTACTCATTATCCTATCCATGTTGCGTTGTATTAATAAATAAGTTTGTTGCTGATCTTCCTTCAGTAGTAACTGGATGACCATTGGTTCATTTATATCGTTGTGTGACCTATTAGATTTTCATTTCCTGACTGATAACATTGTTTTAAAGGTTCACCTATATGCTTACAGATTCTTCAGCAGAATTCTGCTGCACACTGTACTTTTTACACTGCTATGCATACTGCACCCTCTCAACACTCTACATGTGCTCTGACCTTTGAAGTTTGCATCTGATGAATCCTCTTTCTGCTGTGCATGCAGGTGTATCAGGACACTGTGCATGCAGGCAACAGTGAGTTTATCTCCTACAAAAGGGTGCTGTTCGAAATGGGGGGAGAGTTCTCTGAAACAGTGCAGATGGCCTCAGTCCACTCCGTGTCCAAGGGCTGCATGGGAGAGTGAGTGAAGTGTGTGGCATTCATACTCATTTACATAAAGCACACAACAGTCTCTCACACATTTTCATTATGTTTTTCAATGCATTTTGAAGGTTGGAGTCTTGGGTTTGGCATTAAAGGAGTCAATGGTTGGGCCAAAAAATTTGGGTTGACAGTTTCATCAGCCTATTGGACTAAATTCTGCTGCTGCTTGAGATTGAACCCCAACCCAGACCCATCCAGTTATATTTCATTGTTTAGGGTCCCTGTCACTTAGGAGCCTGGAATCATCCTGACGTCCCCCCCTCCCCCCCCATAGCTCCCCTGGCTTGCTCAAACTTCTGCTTGGTACTGTATTTAAATATATGTTCCTTATGTTAAATATTCTATGCTGGCCCCACATTACTGTGATCCTGGGTTGTTCTGAACAGGACAACCGGCTATGGACAATGGGTGTATAGATGGATGGTCCCATTCAACAAAAGGCTTTAACAAATAATTATTACAATAACTTTGTTTTTCCCTATTTGTTTAGAATAAAAAAAATGCCTGTTGGTTTTCAAATGAAGGATAAGGAAAAATAAGTAGCTGTGTTAAGGAATTACGCAGTCAAGCCATAACATCTGACCCCTCTCTGCAGGTGTGGTCTCCGTGCTGGATATGTGGAGCTAGTGAACATTGATGATACTGTGATACGTTTTGCCGAGTGGCTGATTGGCACAAAAATCTGTGCACCGATGCCAGGTCAGGTTGCGTTGGACATCATGGCACGTCCTCCTCAAGCTGGAGACGCTTCTTATGCCCAGTACACACAGGTGAGGCAAACACTAACTGCTTCCGGGACTCTCAAGCTAGTAGGTTTTAAGTAAGCATCTGTTGTAGGCCCGGTTCCTGGGGAAAGCTCCCTCCAGACTGCAGAACACCAAGGCTATAAAGTTGCAGGGTTTTTATGGCTCACAGTGAAGTCTTCTACCCCACTCAGCTCAGTAATTTGCAACATTCAACGCAGAAACATTCAATACAGAAGATAAATGGTGCCCAGATTCAACAACCCAACAAGATGATAGATGTATTGCATCATATCAAATCAAGAGAAGTGGAGCTAACTCAATACCCATGTTAGTGAAAGTGAATAATTAGTGAAAGTTGACACACCACCGCACACAGTGCACAACATCAAAATATGTCCTCTGTATTTAACTCATATGTGACATCGTGACATAGCAGTGGGCAGGTAATTCTGCGCCTGGGGAACAGTACCTTACTCAGGGTACCTCAGTGGTATCTTGTCAGTTGGGGATTAAAACCAGCAACCTTTCAATTACAAGCGCTCTTCCATATTCAAAGAACAAACTCTTCAGAACAGTGGTCACCATCTGGCTGATTGCAATCAACAGATCGATCTTTAAGACATTCCTAACTGATTGCAACAATCAGATTGTCACCTTCACGCATCCCCATCGACAGATTGAAGACCACTGCTGAACATCAGTATCGCCCAGATTATGAAGAAAAACTGGCAGAGATTTAACATGTGCTTCCTATAAAGTCATGGTGATCAATCTGTGTTCTGATCTCCTTTTCTCCTCAGGAAGTCCAGGTCATTCGGGAAACTCTGGTTCATAATATACACCGAGCTCAGGACGTTCTAAACAGTCTGCCAGGCATGAGTTGCCAATTGCCAGAGGCAGGCATATTTGTCTTCCCTCGCTTACAATTCCACCCACGGGTGGTGGAACATGCCAAGGTGAGGGTAGATCTTGCAGAGGGTCCTGTTAGGTATGGACTCCATCTTGACTAATTGAGAGGGGGAAATGGTTGGATTTCCTTTGTGATTTGAATTCCCCCACCATGTATATTTATATTGTTTTCGAATTTGGCTGAGTCTGATTCAGGTAGTGTGGCATTAATGAGGCTTTTGTTAATATTTGCACATGTATGAGTACAAGTATTGGAATGGAACACCCCAAATATCAAATTGTCTGATACGGCCTTAGTATGAAGATTATTATTACTAAATTAGGTTGCTGGCAGGACATACATATTGGCAAAGTGCAGTGATTCTAAATACAGTGGCACCATGTGCGGTGTACGGGTACCTCAGTAGATAATACTACTGCCTCACACTGTTTGGTTTCGGGATTGAATCTGGCCTCTGCTTTGTGTATGTATGGCGATTGCATGTTCTACCCATGCTGTCTGAGTTTCACCCCACAGTGCAAAGACTTGCACTTATCTCTAACTTGCCCATAGTATCAGAGTTTGTGCATGTATGTGTCCCATCATGTACCAGGGTAATTTGTGCCCTACACTGCCTGAGACAAGCCCTGTTAAGGATAAGTGGCAGAAAGATTAATGAGTAAATAGTCTGTTTCCCATCCTGAATTTGATTTGACCAACAGAATACAATAACTGAAATAAATATTTCAAAGATAATGATCATTGACAGTAACTAAATGCCAGGCTAAAACATGTGTAGTGAATTTACTTTCGGTCTTCTGTATATAAAAAAGCTTTTGGATGTAGAGAATTACCTTACCACCTTCTCCTGCTTTTTCCAGAAGGTTGGAGTGGATGCTGACTTGCTCTACAGTAGGAGATTGCTGGAAGATTCAGGGGTGTGTGTCAGTCCTGGATGCGAATACGGTCCGCAGGATGGAACACACCATCTCAGGTATTGAAACCAGCCCTAGAATCACCCTGTCATAGGCTCCATGCCTTTACCATTTCATCAGTATTTCATTGGCACCCGTCTCACAGGACCTAGTGGTAACTGTCCTCTGCACCTCCCCTTGCTAGACTATGTGTGCTGATTCCCACCGACATGCTGGACAAGGTGCTGACACGCCTGACACGCTTCCATCTCCGGTTCATGGCGGAGTTCTTATAATTAACCACGAACTCCCACTTGAATCTGCACCATCTACATGCATCATATGTCTGCTTCTTCTATCCTGCTGTTTTTTGGTGATTAACATCTCAAGATAAAGTAGATGTATACAGTACAACCCATTTGTATTGTTTGTTTTGTTCATTTTGAAGAATGAGGTGAACTCTCCGCCCAGTTTCAAAGCAGTAATTATGACTTTTTGCTTAGTGATTGCTTATATATTATATATTGCTTTTAAATTATTCTAATGAAAGAAATACTATTGTAATTCAGTAGGCCGATTACTGTAAATGCCACAGTCAACTGACTGACACTATATACAGTCAAGGGCTTGTAAAAAAATCATTTCCCATCAACTCCTCTGAGTGGGTTTCCTCTGGAAACTCTGGGTTCACTCCACAATCCTTGTCACAAACCAAGCACATCTCCTGCCTCGAGAAAAACATACCTATTTCTCAGTAAGTGCTGAGTCACAGACATTGTCTTAATAACCACCGAGTTCCTCAGAGTTGTGGGTGTGACCATGCAAACAGGCACTGAGCTGCAAGCGTGTTGCAATACTTCATGATGCTTGAAGATTGAAAACATGCAGGTGACACATGTTCCAGAGGAGGCGTGTGCTGGTCTCAAAGTTTTTCTTTGATTTCATAAATATTTAATATGTACATGCATTTTAAATACTGTATTGGAACTGAGGTTTGTATATTTACTCAAAATAAACCATCATAATTATCAGTGCAACATCAAAAGAAGAGTTATAACAATTACTGAAAATTGCAATGGATACATACTGTATTTAGATTGTTTCCCCAAAAGATTTCAAGTTCGTTGAGATAAGTATCAGTTTATACAACTAAGCATCTGAGCGCCAGAGTCAGTGTGAGACATTGAATCCTCAAGACATTAAGCCACAATTAAGAAGCCAAAGAAATAGTTATGAAGATTTCCAAGGCTGGGAAAATGAAAGCTAATTTGTTCATTATTAGCAAAACACTTTTGTTATTCATGAAAATATAAAAACTGAAGTGTAGGTTATTTCTTTAGTGATAGTAGCAGGGAATATAGGGAGTAATATTTTTGCCAGAAGCCCCCTTAAATTAGAAGCTGAATGAAATACAGACTTTGGAGAACAGCTTTATGTATGTGTAATATATCTACAAATCAAACAGACAACATTCCAGCAATAAACCAACTATGGCAGTAAGTGAATAAGAAACGGATCTCATGGAGAAGAAAATCAACCAAAGAAGAGGATTGTCTTGGATGACTTGTGTCTGATGAAGAAGAGGAAGGGGTGATCGGCCATGAAGTATTTCCCATGAATTAATCTCTTGCTCATAATGAAGATTCCCGTGGCAGCCGCTGCCTCAGTTCCCTCCTCGTTCACGTCTATGAAGGACTTGTGAACAGCAGCAGAGATGAAGAGGCTGCCCTCCCTGTTTATGCCAGTCAAATCTGCCAGTTTCTCATCAAATGTATCCTTCATGCCCAGATGAGTCAGGGCTTCCTTCAGGTCTTTCAACTTGAATTTTGGGAGGTACAAGTCAATGTAACCACCACGTTTCATATTCTTCTGGTCTGTCCATTCATTTATCTTCTCCAGGGTCAGCTCTTTCTCCAGCTTTAACATGCAGACAGTTAACAAAAAAGAAAACTTGCTTTTACATGAGCAGGAAGAATTGAAGACCTTTGAGATGTTCAGTGCTTCATCTGAATAACTTAACCACACTGAATAATTAGTGTTTTATGATTCATGGATAGGAAAAAGGAACATAAGAAAAAAAACTGGTTAAGAAAAAGTTACTAAGTGGACTGTGACATTGGCACTTGCCAATGGCATACAGGAACCAGGCCATACCCGCCTAGTACCACAAAGAGACACTAGTTACAGCACGATGCCAGCACGCTTTGATTTTAGACTGTAGAAGGGCTGACTCAAAATTCGGTAAAGGCATTGCCAGGTTTGGAACAACAGTTACAAAAAAAATGAAAAGATGCTTGTTTACTGTTCACAGAGAACATCATGATTTTCTATGTGTTAACTTCCGCTAGCACATCTGTGAGAATCATCATGTTATGTTAGCATCAAACGCTAGCAGAATTAGCATTAGCTTATGAATGTCCTTTTTTCCTACTGATAATCCATGACAAATATCATCAGTTCTTTCTTGTCTCTGTGCATTTTGACCAATTAGATGGTGGTGACCTAACCAACTCAGTTTAGTTACCCTAGCTACCCTAGCAGAGCCATAACGGGAATAGGTACAGTTCATAAAATTTACAATGGAAAACCATCTTTTCGTAGTTCGGCTAGGTCAGGGGTCTCCAACTCTGGTCCTGCAGAGCTACTATGCAGTAGTTTTTCTATCCTACCTGGCTTTTGATGAACCACACCAGTTCTCAGGTAAATACCAGGAGCGAGTGTGGCTCATCAGAAGCCAGGTACAATGGAAAGCCTACTAGATAGTAGCTTGTGGAGCTGAGGTGCAGCGGGAAAAAGGAAAGAGGCAGTCAACCCAAGCAGAGCGCCAAGAACCAGTGTGTTTAATTCAGTGTGCCTGAAACACCCTAAAGGAACCTGTGCATGTCTCCCATTATGTTGTGTGGATTGCAGTATTTACTGTGCCATCCCATATGAAAAATCAGCCTGGTTCACTTAAGGCTATCAAGCATTTTTCTGATTTCAATTACAGATGACAACACATGATGTTTTATATGTTTTTTCTTGCACGATTATGGCCACATTCATACCAAAATACGCACTTGACATGTAAGGCACTCAAGGGGAAATATAAAACTTTTACATTAACTTTATATTTTAACATATGTGATAACTCTAGTAGGAAATACATGTTTACTGCTTGTTGCTTAATAAAATTATATATTGCTTTTAAATTATTTTAATAAAAAAAATGTATGATCTCTCCTCATTCCTTTGGTTTAATTAGATATGAGAAATTCAGTAAGATTACTGTTGTTACGGTCCCTGAATACATTCTTAAAAAGAATGTTTCCTTTTTGAAATACTCATTCTAGTTCTGTGGAACCATTGTCCAGGATTCGATCGAGTTCATTCAAATAATTATGTATAAACAGTAATACTGACAAAACATTGCTTTTTTATGCATTGTACATGGGACTTACAGTAGGTAGAGAAAAGAATCACCTCCTTCAAAACATTCACATTTTGTTGCTGTGCAGCCTTGAAATGAAGAAACACACACACACACACACAATATTTTTCCAGCTGTCTTTACTCAGTGCACCTTATAACAGCCAAGTGAAAGATATAACAGCAACAGTTCCGTAAATAAAATAAAAAACAGAATCACAAGGTAGTTAAAGGATCACCCCCCTCCTGAAAAATATCTTAAAGTTAATCAGGTTTAACTAATCACCTTTGCACATTGCACATGAAGCTAATTGTTTCCACCTCTTATCAACTGTAATCATTATGATGATCTCAGCATAAAAACAGCTGTTCCTAGAGCGTTCCAGTGCTTGGAAGTGCACCTGAAAGCAAATAATTAACTATGGGTGGCAAGACACTGTCAAAAATTCTCAGAGATATAAATCTGTGGACAGGCACAAATCAGGAGAAACAAAAAGAAATTCAGGTTTCGGGCTTTTTCAACACTTAGATAGTAAAGTCCATAATAAAGTGTAAAGTGTTTGGTACTGCAAGACCCCTCTCAGATCAGGCTGTCCCTCCAAACTGGATGGAAGAGTGAGGAGGAAACTGGTCAGAGAGGCTACCAAGAGGTCTATGGTACCTTTGAAGCAGTTGCAGGAATTTTTGAGTGGTCCTTGTGTGCATGTGACAACAACATCACAAATGCTCCACAAATGTGGCTTATAAGGGTTACAAAAAAAAGCCAGTCTTCAAGAAAGACCCAGAAGATTCTGTGGCCAAATGGAAAAAGGTGTTATGGTCAAATGAGACCAAAATCTAATTATTTGGCCTCAATACCAAATAGTATATCTAGGGGAAAGTCAATATAGCTTTCTGTTGTGGAGGTATTTCTCTGCAGAAGGGGCTGGAGCATTTGTCAAGATAGAAGGAAGAATGTATCGGACAAAATACTGTGAAATTCATGAGGAAATTTGATTCTTGCTGCTCTCTGCCAGAAACTTGTCGATGGGAAGAAGGTTCACCCAAACACAACAAAGTTGACCACACGGTGGCTGAAGGAGAAAAAGGTGAATGTCCTTGCGTGGCCCAGTCAAGGCCCAGTCTTAAACCCTATTGGAAATCTGTGAAATTACATCCACCGATGGTCGCCATCCAGTTTGACTGAGCTTGAACAGTTCTGTAAAGAAGAGTGAACAAATATTGCACAGTCTATATGCAAAGTTGGCAGAGATGTATCCCAACAGACTCATGGCTGTTATCAAAGCAAAAGGAAGTTCTACAAAGTACTAACACTGGGAGGGGGTTTCCTTTAACCATCTCAACGATTGTTTTTTTAAAAAAAAAAAAAAAATTCTGAACTGAGAATGTCAACCTCGTTGAGAGATTTACCTACCTTGGCAGCGACATTCATGTCTCTGGTGACTCTTCCTATGAATGGTAAATGGTAAATGGACTGCATTTATATAGCGCTTTTTCTCAAAGCGCTTTACAACACATGCCTCAAATTCACCCATCCACACACTGGTGGCGGAGGCTGCCATGCAAGGTGCCAACCGGCTCACCGGGAGCAATTAGGGGTTCAGTGTCTTGCTCAAGGACACTTTGATGGGGGTCAGGAGGAATCAGGGCTCGAACCTGCAACCCTCCAGTTGCCGAACGATAGCACAACCTCCTGTGCCACCATCTTCCCCCGTTCCCCATCGCTCAACACAAAAGTGCTTGGCCCAATCTGATTTGTTGAAAAGGTGACACATTTGTAGTGGCATGAGACGTAGCTCGATAACTTTGGAGCATCGTAACTACAGCAGTTTTCCAAGGAATTAGTTTTTTTCCAGCACATTGAATACACTGCTTCAAAACTTTGTTCCACCTTTCTACAGCGCCATTTGCCTGAGGGTGGTAGACGCTAGTATGAATGTGTTTGGTTCCTCTTTCTACGAGAAAATCTGCAAATGCAGAGGATGCAAACTGCGGCCCATTGTCTGTAGACATGCACTGTACATGGATCTCTCTCTCTTGCAAACACACATCGCAGGAATGACACTATAGTCTCCGTAGTCACATTAGCTGAGAATGCTACTTCTGGCCACTTACTAAAATAATCAATCATTGTGATCGCAAACCGGCAGTCAGGGGGGCCACAGTCAACTGGCACAATCAGACGTGATCCACGGAAGACAAGGGAGGCTTCCACAGCAAGTTCATTCCTTACCATTAAGGATGGAACCATACCCACAGAAACATCTTTTCATCACGAGCGTCCTAGATAAGCCGTACAACCCAGAACGTCAGTGCGAAGTATTGAGCCGATGTTTAGACGCCATACCAAGCAAATTACCTGTCTCCCATCTGCACCCAAATCCCAGCCTTACCTGTCTCTTCCATTTGCAGTCCTCACCTTCTTCCCTTCCTTCTTCAGCTCAGCTCCCGCTCTTAACCCTCCTATCCTGCTGATCTTGGCGTCCTGCGTTCCCCCTTCCTCATGTGCCCTGGTCTTGTGCTTCTGTGTCGAACTGACTCCCCTGGCTACGACCCTCGCATCCGGACAACGACCCCGATTCCTGTGCACCCCCTGTGTACCTTCGCCCCGGCCTCCCTTCGGGGAGCTCCCGCTTGGAGCCGGCGACCGGGCTGTGGAGCAGCCCCTCTGTACCCGGACTTGCCTGTTCTCTGATTGCACTGATTACAATCTCAGTAAAGCTTGTATTCCCCGCATTACTGGATCTCCATTGTCCTTCGTTGACAAGGGTGACAGAATACTTCGCCCTAGTGATGGATCCAGTGGGGACTCTGGAGTATCGCATGGTGGCCCTAGAACAGATGGTCGCCTCCCACGCTGCACAGGTACCCATACCAGACACCCCCCCAAGGCCTACCACCCCTCTGCCTATAGCCTTACCCGAGCGCTACGATGGTAACCTGGACCAGTGCCGGGGGTTCCTAATGCAGTGCGGGATCTACGTGGAGGAAAATCCCTAGTGGTTCCGCACCCCCGGAGCTGAAGTGCGCTTCACCATCTTCCTACTGACCTGGCGCGCACGGGAGTGGGCTACAGCCCTCTGGGCGGATAACAGCCCTCTACCTGATTCAGGCCGAGAATTCCATCGTGCCCTCATGGAGGTGTTCGACCACCCAACTGTGGGAAGAAGACCCGGTTACCGTCTCCTTGAGTGCCGCCAGGGGAATAGAACCGCGGCCGACTTCTCATTGGAGTTTCGGACCATCGCCGCTAATCTCCGGTGGCCAGACGATTGTCTTCAAACAATCCAGACCTCCAGGACAAGCTCACGCACTGGGGAGAAGCGCCCTCATTCGACGACTTGGTTAGACAAGCGGTCAGACTGGATAACACCATGAGGGATAGACACCGCTGACGACAGTCCTCGGCTTACCCGACCGAGACACCACCTGACGAGTGAGGCTCCCGAACCCATGCAGTTCAACCGGGCCCCCTTAACCCCCACTGAACGCCGCAGACATATGCAGGGGAGACTCTGCTTGTACTGTGGGGAACCTGGTCACACTATTGCCGCCTGTCCCGTCCGGCCTCGCCGTGAAGACTTCTCATTGCTTCCTTACCACCTGATTCCGCTTCTCAATTCACAGTGCCGTTGATTGTAGAACAGGGAGCCAAGTGTCTCTGTGTAAAGGCTCTTATTGATAGCGGGGCGGCAGGCAACTTCATTGATGCTAGACTAGCAGAGCAGATGGGCCTTCCACTTCGGTGGCTCACTTACCCCATATCGGTGCACGGAATAACCGGAGAGCGAATGGCAGAGGGAACGATTCGTCACCAAACCTGCCCGTTCCGACTTCAGGTAGGGGTTCTACATGTAGAGAGCCTTGAGGTTTACGTTTTGCCACGTTCTAAGGATCCTCTGGTGCTTGGCTTACCATAGCTCTGTAAACATAATCCCCATTTGGAATGGCGGACAGGGGAAATAGTCGCATGGTCTGAGCAGTGCAGGCATGAATGTATGTCTCTCCCCTTTAAGGCTACAGGGATTGGGAGCCCCGAACCGGAGAACCTGGAAGCTATACCTGAGGACTATCGGGACTTCACCGACGTATTCAGTAAGAAGAAGGCCTTCAGTCTGCCACTGCATCGAGAGTGTGATTGCGCCATCTCCACAAAGCTGTCATATTTACTAAATTGGACCTCCGCAGCGTGTACAATCTGGTGAGGATAAGGGTTGGAGACGAGTGGAAAACTTTGTTTATCACCAGCAGGGGGCAGTTCGAGTATCTTGTGATGCCTTATGGGTTGGCTAATAGTCCTTCGATTTTTCAGTCTTTTATGAACAAAATATTCTGTGACATGCTGTACCGGTTTGTAGTCGTATATATAGACGATATTCTAATCTACTCCCTGTCTGAACAGGTTCATGTCCAACATGTGCGACTGGTGCTGCAACGTCTCTGAGAACACCATCTCTACGTAAAGGGGGAGAAATGTGAATTTCACCGGCTCTCCGGTAAGTTCGAGGTACGTCATCAAACCGGGGGGCGGTGTCAATGGAGGAGCAGAAGAACGCGGCGATTAGAGCATAGCCTCAACCCAGGACAATTAAGGATCTGCAACGCTTTCTCGGGTTTGCCAACTTCTACTGCAAGTTCATTCGTGATTTCAGCCGGATCGCTTTGTCTCTCACTTCTCTCACCAGGGGAAAACCTACCAGACTCTGTTGGAATCTGGAAGCCGAAGACGCCTTCACTCGCCTCAAAAAGGCTTTTTGCTCTGCCCCGGTACTTAAGCAGCCATGACCTGAGCTCCCTTTTGAGGTAGAGGTAGACGCCTCCGAAGCCGGAGTTGGAGCCGTACTCCTTCAATGACATCCCTGCACGTATTTCTCATGTAAGCTGACCCCTGCAGAATGGAATTACGACGTGGGCGATCCGGAGCTTCTCGTGATCAAGCTGGCCTAAGAAGAGTGGCGCCACTGGTTGGAGGGGGCTCGATTCCCCTTCGTTGTGTTAACCGATCACCACAATCTAGAGTATCTTCTGTCGGCCAAGCGGCTCACCTCTCGCCAGGCTCGTTGGGCTCAGTGGTTTGCTCACTACACATTGCGAGTGAGTTACCTCCCAGGTAAGAGGAATGTTAAAGCTGATGCTCTGTCGCGACTGTATGACCCTCCAGAAAGTGAGGAAAAGAACTACTCTATCCTCAATCCATCTTGCTTTGTTTCCTACATTACCTGGGGTTTGGAAGAGACCATTAAGATGGAAAATGAAACTCGCCCCCCTCCAGCAGGGTGGCCGCCGGACCGGCTGTACGTTTCACCTGCCCATCGTCCTGAGCTGCTTAGGTGGATCCACACCCAGCCGGGAACCGGGCACCCCGGAGTGTCCGCTACTCAGCGCCTGGTCACTCGCCGGTACTGGTGACCTAGTTGGCGGCAACAAGTGCAAGCTTCCGTGGACAGTTGTCCCGATTGTGCCAAGTATAAGCCCTCTTCCCTAAGCCCCGCGGGTCTTCTCCAGCTGTTGCCGGTTCCCTCCAGACCATGGTCACATATTTCAATGGATTTTATCACGGACCTACCTCGGTCGTCAGGTAAGACCGTAATTCTCACCGTGGTCGATAGATTCTCTAAGATATGCCGGCTGGTCGCCCTCGAAGCTCCCCTCCGCCGTCGACCTCACGGAGGTGTGGAGGTGTTACTGAATGAGCTCTTTCATTTCACAGGCTTCCCGAAAGATAACGTGTCCGACCGAGGACCTCAGTTTGCCTCCAGAGTGTTCCAAGAGATCTGCAAGAAACTGAGGGTGTCGCTAAGCCTTACCTCCGCTTATCATCTCCAGGCTAACGGACTCGCGGAATGGACCAACAAAGAGGTCTCCAAAGCTCTTCGCTTGATGTGTAGATCCAATCCGGCAGACTTGTCCTCTCACCTAGTGTGGGTCGAATATTCCATTAACTCGCCGGTAACCGGTGAGTCCGGTAACCAAACTAACACCATTCCAATGTGTGCTGGGATTCCAGCCCCCCCCTGTTCCCCTGGCACTCACCAACAGGAGCAGTACCTCGAGTGGAGACCTGGTAGCGAAACTGCAAATGTGCTTGGATTCAGATCCAAAACCCCTCCGAACACAAGCGGATCAACACAAGATGTAAGCAGATTTATTTTTTATTGTTTATCATGTTTTTGTATAGATATGGAGAATGTTAGCAGCGCAAACACTCAGTTCGCCCTCGACTTCTTCCGAGAGGTGTGTGGGACCAGTGGCAACATCTTCTTCTCCCCTCTGAGCATCAGCGCGGTGTTTGCCATGGTCCCTTCTCCCTTCTCCAGCTCCCTTCTCCCTTTTGCCTGCGGCCACTGCCCGTCGCCCGCCTGGGCTTTCTCGGGTTTCCCCTTGTCCTCCCACCTTTGTTCCGCCTCCTCCTTTCATCCCTCCTGTGTCTGCTCCTCGTCCCTCTGTTCCTCCCCCTGTGAGTCCCATGTTCACTCCTGGCCCTTTTGTTCCGCCTGCCTCTGTTCCCCCTCTGTCTCCCTTCCTTGTCTGTCTGTCCGTGTTCCCTGTTCTGTGTCAGCTCCTGTTCTGGCTTTTGCCCTTGTCCCTGTTCTGTGTCTCTGTCCTGTTCCCTGTGCCTCACTGATGTTTAGCTTTTGTTTTTCAGCTCCTCGTCTCGTCCATTGCCTCCCCTCGGGCGCGCCCGGTGTGTGCGCCTTTGGGGGGGGGGGTTATGTCATGCCCAGCTCTGTCTGATCCTCGTGTGTGCCACACCCACCTCGTTACCTCGTGTTCCTGATTGTTCTCACCCGTTTCTTGTTACTGCCAGCTTGTCTTGTGTATTTAGTCCATGTCTGAGTTCAGTCCCGTTAGATCCGTCATTGTATTGTCCGACCTGTCCAAAATAAACCCCCTTTCTCCGTTTCCCCTGCGGCTCTCGCCTCCTTGACTGCTCACGGTGCATGACAGATACATATTTATCTTCTGGGGGTTACAAATAAATTCCAATACAAAAGCCACAACTCAATGCAATGCAAATGGTCACCAAAATGATGGAAAAAATGTTGCCGTAAACAATGTATTTTGCGACATTATGAAATAAACCATAGAGCGTAATATGAAAAGATAGACGTTTTTATTTCGCCATCCGATATATATCGTCATATCACACAGCACAATTGATATGTGTTTCTTATTTGTCTGGCCCAGGATGAATAAGATCTCCAAATTCTAGTTGGAAATGTGGCTTCTTATTCAAATGAATGTGTACAATTGCTTGCCTGTTTACTATTGCAAAATAAAAATTATTTCCATTTATATTTACACTACAAAGACATTCATATATGTGATGCCACAGCTTATACGTTTTATTCACAAATTATTTTATGTTTTCAAAATGTCTTTATAATAAATTGCATGTGTTGCTGCTGGTACCCCCGAAGGGAAACTGTGGATAAAAAGTCTTTAACCTGGGCAAAAAATGCTTTGTTTGTATAGTAGGTCTTAGTGAAACAGCACCAGTGTCAACAGCATCAAATTGAAAAATGCACTGTGTAATATCTTCAAATAACAGTAATACTAATAATAGGTATATGAGAACTCAAAAACAGCATAGCTGATTTAAATATATATATTTAAAAGTACAGTTTACCGTGTGACCAACTGAATTATTTCAATTATTTTAGCAAAATAAAATGCAGAAAAAAATCTGGAGCCTTCTATTTTGCATACATAGTGCCTCTACAGGATTTCGTCGAAACAGCATCCCCTATTTAAGGTGGCACTGATTCTGCGAATAAGAAGTTGGCGACTAAGTAGCCAACTTCAGTCTCGTTCATAAATGTGAAATTTTTTTTCAGAATACGTTTTACATTACGAACACCAAAAGCTTCCTATAAATGTGCGCAATAATGCTTCTCATCTTTTTCGTTCACACGAAACATTTGTAAATGAGCTCCCCTACGTTTACATGACTAGCTCTGTAACTGTCATTAAAACACATGAAAACATCTTAATTGGGCTCTGGCATGTAAACGTAATCACATGACAAAAGATTACTTCGTGACTTAAAAGACTGCATGCTACTCATCTCCTCTGCATGAATCATAGGGCTGTGCATCTGCGAGAGGCCGGCAACACAATACTGTAGCGGTGGGTTGCCGACTCATGTCCGCAACGGCTGTACAGCAGAGACGGTTCAGAGTTTTCAACCAGCAGATGGTGCTTATTGCAGCCGTACCAGTCAAACAGCAAGTACTGGGGCTGCCCACTGTGCCCGTCGCCCCGCTACTCCTAATACACACACACACACACACACACTACTTACAAGGATAAACAAACACTATAGGCTACATGACATAACACACGGCACATTTACAACAACACGAGCTCGACTGCTACACCACCTGCCAAAAAATATGGAATCACTACTCTTGGAGGATGTTCTGTCAGTTGTTGTCCTATGTAGTCCATAAAAGAAATCACAGATATGACACAAAACCATTTTACCTAATAGCTGAACATTCTGGCTTTGTAAAACATACCTCCAAAAATTAAAATGACATTGTTCCAGTTAATGGCATATCTTTTAGAGGAAAAAAATATGGAATCATTCAATGTTGAGGAAAAAATTATGGAATCACCCTGTAATTTGCATTTCTGAAACAAATACCTGTACAGGTCTAATTAGGAAAATTAGTCTACAGTTAAAAGAGAGTGCTTGCAAACCATAGTGAGCTGTTGCACCTGACTGATTAACAGGAAACATGGCCCCAATAAGAGAGCTGCCAGTTGAAACAATGGAAAGGATTATAAAACTTTTTCAACAAGGTAAATCAACATGGAGTGCAACAAAATATGTTGGTTGTTCCCAGTCAGCTGTGTCTAAAATTTGGAGCAAATACAAACTAAATTGGAAGGTTGTAAAAGGGAAACATACAGGTAGATGAAGGAAGACATCCAAACGTCAGGACAGAAAACTCAAAGCAATATGCCTTGAAAATAGAAAATGTACAACAAAACAAATGAAAGACAAATGG
>JAODKE010000001.1:20631774-20663772 GCA_026779605.1 Mormyrus hasselquistii | reverse complement strand
TGGTACAGGACTACAGAGAGTACCCTGTGTAGGTGTGTCACAGTTTGGTACAGGACTACAGAGAGTACCCTGTGTAGCTGCACTACTGTGGATAGCGAGGATGGCGGAAAAGATCATCGCGGTCGCTCTCCCCACCATTGCAGACATCTACACATCATGCGGCACCTGAAAAGCCACCAGCACTGTGGAGGACTCCACACACCCCTAACACACCATCCTACCATCTGATAAGAGGTTCCATAGCATAAGCACCTTCACTGCAAGGATGGGAAAGATTTTCTTTCCTTAGGCTGTCGGACTTCTGAACCGGGAATGAATCACAAACTGTAATTCATATTTCCTTCTGCTACTGTTTGCACTTCTGCACTTTCATTACTATTTATTGCTGTCTTGCTGCTAAAATACAGTATAGGCTGTAATACTGTATTGACAATAATACTATTTATCCAACACCCACTCAATCCAGCACAGTTACCACTGCAACTACTGACACTGAACTGTATGTTGTCACATCCTGTAAAGTGCACTGAGTAGTTCTGTGTTGTTTCTGTCCTTTTTTGAATGGCAACCCTTCATAGGGCATATGCATGCACAGAGAGATAATTTGCCTAACTACAGGTATTTGGACTGGGCTTGAAAGCCTATTCATCACTGAAAGAACATGCAGACTTCACACAAACAGAGGTGAGGTGAGGTTCAACCCCCAATTGCAGCAACCCACTGAACCACTGTGCTGCCCAGCCCCTTCACTGCATTCACAATACATAAATGTATTACATTTACCATAATGCTTTGCAATTGTGCCAGCAGAGAAGTAGGTCTTTAGTACACCTATATGTTTTAAACATTAATAATCCCAATGACGACACTGACTATATTAAACTAGTATCAAAATTTATCTCAGTGTTGCCTATTTGAGATGAATGTTTAAGCATGCGTAGTGGCCTATCTCGAAAAGTTGAGTGTCATTAATTATTCACAGATTTTGTTACTGAGGAGATTAAGTATTAAAACATCCTGTCACATTCCTCTTTTGTCATGTTTCAATAACAAAGCCCATGTAGCCAGTTGCTGTGAGCATTATTATGGTGGGTTGATGATCTCATGGACACAAACATGCAGGCTGTCCCAGTTTGAGAGGATAGGATGATATGGCTGTAACATTACCCATAAATCATATATTATTGGCTGTTGTAAAGGCCGTTTGTAAAGGCCGTTTGTACTGGCACCCATTTTGTGTGAACTGACCTTCCTAAATAAAATACATAAAGAGTGATTAATGTGTTTTTTACAAATGCCATTTGCTAAAAGAGTCACAGTTGTGCTCAATGGTAATTGCATGTTGAATTTGTAAATTAAGAAAGACTGAAAATGAACCGTCACTGGAGTAATGACTTTTTTGCTTTGTACTTGTCAGGTCAGTAGGAGGCAGTGTTCTTACACTGACTGTAGTGAAATTTTAATACCTATCACATTACTGGGTTTTTGGCAGTTTTTGTAAGTTCTAACACTATCCATAAGTTTGATTTACATGGTAGATCACCTTGCTGGCCCTTTAACGTTTTTCAAGAACATAAAAAATTTACAAACGAGAGGAGGCCTTTCGGCCCATCAAGCTCGTATTTTGTTCACAATGGATGACCATTCAAAAATAGATTTGACTATTTTTAACGTGTTTTGAAAGCAAACTACTTAAAAATGTCGTTCTTAATTTGTTAATACAGACTGTCCTCTACTTACGAATGAATGAGATTTGTTCGGAATGGCCATTTGGAACTTGAAATGTTCGGAAGTCATTATTCAACATCATTTTAAGGGTATATGGAAGTACAAAGAACTAGAATGCTGGGAGTTCGCGCGCTATACTGCTGCGCGGTGGGAGTAGCGGCCAGAAGTCGTACTAGGCAGAATTGGTGCGCAGGAAAAAAAATTGATGTTGCAGACTTACGGTCTGTATTTGTTTATTAGACCTGGCCCAAGAGTATTCATTACATATTTTTTTCACTTTCTATATTTAAAGGCAAGAAACAAAAGTGAAATCGAAAAAATAAATTAGCGTTTATATAAACAGCAGTAGAAATTCTAGAATAGCCTTCGTGCTTTGGGGATTCCCAGAATCAAGTTGTATGTAAAGTTAACATTTATACTCTGGCTAAGAAGCCTCCCTCAGCATCCCCCATAACCATTTTGTGGCTGTTCATCATTTTGCTCCATAGTCTGTGTTGTCCATGTGCTTTTTCCTTCACTTGGGAGGGGCAGCCAATAACATGCTTTCTCGGTGAGATTGCTGAAGGCGCGTGAGAACACGCCCTGGCGCAGAAGATGCCACACCAGTAGCAGGATGGCGGCAACCTGACACCTCCCCATTGAGAACATACTGAAAGGTATGACCTTTTCCTGGTGTAAAGACAGAGTGTGCTGCTATTTAATAGCCTGCAATAACTGTGACTATTGATTGTATCAAGTACTGAAGACCTTCT
The DNA here is from genome assembly GCA_026779605.1 of Mormyrus hasselquistii. NCBI lineage: Eukaryota > Metazoa > Chordata > Actinopteri > Osteoglossiformes > Mormyridae > Mormyrus > Mormyrus hasselquistii. Next base: position 20,661,292 of record JAODKE010000001.1, on the reverse strand, counting down.
AACAATCATACCTTTTTAAAATAAATTTTTTAATTTATTTACTTAAGTAGTTCCATATTGTCATGAGGAGTTACCTCTTTATTTTAATTAGCTTTAATTCGAGTCAGTCAAGATGCATTCCTGGATTTTTATAGGAATTAAATTCTGTAATTACCATTCCTTAAGAGAACTACTACCCAGAAACTAGTCTGCTGGCTGGTATCTGATTTCAGAAATCAGGTGTGATTGAGTTTTTTTTTTGCCCTGGGTGTGGATGATAATTCCTTGGCGGAATATTTATTTAAACAAGACTGACTGGTAACGATCGATACATGTATTTACTACCATCGCCACAGAGGAGTAGACATGGTAACACCACCTCACGTCCCCGTCAGAGCCTGTGTTCAGTGCAATATTTCCATCGGCAGACCCCTCCCCCTGCAGCTGTTACCAAACTGAGCAAAGCCTTTAACCCTCTTGACTCCAGGCACCTTCTGAGTCTGCTTTCCCAGTTGGACGTTCCTTTGGATGGTCTCAGCTGGAAGTTGCTTTTGGAGCGTCTGCTAAATATGTGAAATCCTGAACAGTTTTGCTTTCACTGGGTGTAGGCCAGTTCAAACTGTATATCTATCTATGTTCAGGTGAGCTGTGCATACTAATGTTCAGCATCCCAGCCTATAGGAGGAGCTGCCTGTGGTTTCGGCCGGTGACACAGGCCATCTCAGCTTCCAGGGCATGTATGAGCATGACGAGCATCTGTTTCCTTTACTCTGGATAATTGCAGGCGGTGGTTGAAAGGGGAGATCGTCCTGGGAAAGTAAAATAGCGCATTGATATATTTAGACCTTCATATTGTAACCGTTTATGTGAAGAGGTGGTGTCCACAAAGCTGGAGACTCCCTGGATTGGGCACTGGCCAATCATGCAGCACCCATGTTCAACCAGAGATCAAGCTCTGTTAGGATGAATATTAATAACGCTGTTTTTTTCCCAAGTATGAAACTTAAATGGGGTAGGGCTGGGGGCAGTGTGGGGTTCTGGGCATTAGGGGTCTGTGTCTAGGATCAGGTTGTTGGTTCAAATCCAGTGGTTTGCAGAGTGATATCACTGTTGTGCCTTTGAGTGAGGCCTTTGACCCTGGTTATTCTAGGGGTGCTGGATGTTGATTGATCCAGTGCTCTGCTCCCAAAACTTGCTCTAACCTGTATATGTGTCTCTTTTGGACCAGACAAAATCACATACTTAAACTGCAAAGATTTGCCTGTCAAGCTGTGAATAGGTAAGTTTCAGAAATTTTGCATCATCAGTTATAATGTTTAGATATTATAGAACATGTACAACTAGGTTTTGGACATTTTGAAACTTTTCTGGTAATGGTGATGATCATGTTCCATGTGCTCATCGGCCTCAGATAAAAACAGACTGAATACAGGTGGTGCACCAGACCTTACAAACCACCACAAGTTAACTTTCTGTGTGTACAGTAGTACACCTTTCTGCAGGTCTGTTCAATTGACCTGTTTCTTGATGGATTGGCATGTTTGAAGCATGTGTTTTATTGCCAGCCCATGGTGAATGATGAAACGGAAAACTCAATAAATGTATTTTGAAAATGAGAATGTTGCAAAGATTTGGTTTTTCCTTCTTTCCCGTCCTTATTTCATAGGTGAAACTAACAAGTTGGAACAGCATGAACAGTCCAGTGGGTCGTATATGGCACATTCATAACATGGACTGGGAAAGGGTTATTTTTGCAAAACACCTGTTTTTGACTTCACTAGGTCTGTATGATCATTTTAGCCAAATGTACCTATTTTTCCTATAATGATAAGGTGGTCTGGGTTCCCCGGGGTAATAGGTTTTAATGCAACAAATGTAACATCCAATATCAAAGCACTATTTTTGTGCAGTTTGAACAAAGGAATAAGTATTTGCCTACTGTATATCAGCAAAAAAATAATAATAAAATAGAAGTATTTGCAGGATATATGACACATTTTTTCAATTGGCATGGCTTTGTTAATCTCCTTAATACCTTTTTTATTGTGGAAACCAAATTATACCCACCCTTAAGCTCCATATGCCTTGAGAGCCAATCTAAAGGTCATTTCACATCAAGCACCACATGAAAAAAATGACGCAAATCTGATATACATTCAGATGTGAATTTGACAGATGAAAAAGATTCACCCTGAACACAATGCAAAATTTTCACTACTGAGAAAAGTTTGCATGCCAAAAGACTTTCAAACTGGTGATAAGCACAGCCGTTTCAGACAGTACTTCAGCATAAGCAAAATTAATAGTGAAAACAATCAGTTAACTAACTACTGGAACAGAAGATACAGAGGATATTTTAACTGGATTTTTATTGGATATTGATTCTATAAACAATAAAAATATCAATAAATAGGCACAGTTTAATATAATCCATATTATAAAACCTTAAAAAAAAAGAAAGAAAACGTACATAAACACTGGAACAAAGCAAGCAGGAGCAGGCAAGGTTCTAAACAAAAAGGGTTTTGCTAGAGGATAATCACAAAAACAGAAAACAAACAGGACCACAATGGGTCCAAAACAAGGCAAATGAGGAAGGCAGGGAAAAAGCATGCAGCTTAACAACATTAATGACAGAACTGGGCTGGGAGACATTTAAACATAAGACCAACGAGGAAGCAAACAGGAGGCAGCTGGGAGTGATTAACATGAAAGCAAGAACAAGAGGGTTCTTGCCACATCAGGGAAGAAACAAGAGGATCAGGCAGACATGGAGGGTAGGAAATGACAGTACCCCCACCCACCGAAAGCAAGTCCTCCATGCATGAAGGGTAAGCCGGAGAGAGGACACAGGTACCGAACATAAGGGTGGGGACCCGTGTCACAAGAATGGACAGGATAGGGCACAGCAGGATGTATGGGGCCTCACAAGGGTAGAACAAGACAGGGAACAGTCAGACAGGATAAACAGACGGGGAGTCAGTAGGGTTCGAGGGTGATAAGAGGACTGCAGGTCCGGAGCTGGAAGAGCATGAGGGACCTGTGGAACTAGAGAACAGAGAGGAACAGCAACCAAGCCCAGAGCAGCAAAGCATCGTGATCACCTTCCCATGGACCTGAACCTGAGAGGTGTCTAGGTAGACACCATCTAATATAATCCAAAAGGCATGTTACAAAACTGCAAAAATGTAAGCAAAAAGACAACATAAACACAAGAAACTAATACTGCTGCAAACAGCTTAACATGCCCCTTGTCAACAGATAAAACAAGCTAGTACAGATTATTTCAATTCCAATGTTTTAATTCTGAGATTGGAATCTTATGGTAAACCATTTATTTTTATATGTTTATAAGAAGCAGGATATGAACTACCACTATTGGGCAAGGGAGGAAATTTCCCAGACATGGAATGATCAATCTACAGGAAAATTCTCCCCCTCAGTTTGGCAACTGTTATTTATTGTCAGAGTTGGACCTGCGCTGAATATCGGTATCTGTAATCCCAACCATGGACCAAATCCAAATCCGACCGGAAAAAAATCAGTTGTATTCCCCATTATTACAGGCTTGTGTTGTAAACCAAATGAAAGCTTTTCTTTCTCTTAAAAAATTGATCACATTTGTAAAAATTGACATCCTGTCAATTTTTGTTTTTTAACAAATCCGAAACACTGCAGAAATTGAACTCAGAATAAGAAAATGACATATTTGGTGTTAAAACCATCATAAAAATACATTTATTCATTTAAGGTTATTCATATTTTTCATGCAAAAAGTTGGATTTGGTGTGAAAAGGCCATAACACTGTTTTGGATTCAGCCGTTGGTGGTAACATTACTAGTCAGCTAGGTTTGCTGCTGCTAATGTTAGCAGTGTGCTACTGTATACGCTACTTCCTATTTCATGTAAGATAAGATATCTTTATTGTGACTGTACAAATACAATGAAATGTCATTTGGAGCAAGCCTGTAGAGGCCAGGTTAAGGATAAAACTATAAAAAGAGCAACACATAGATTATAAGTACAGGTAAGATGCATTATAAAATAAAATATAAACTATATATAACCAAAACAAAAAGGCTAAAAATAAAGAATAAAAAGCCAGTACTGGAAACAAAGAAACCAGTAGCACCTCATTATTACAGGAATATTACACTAGAAAAGGGTGGCAGTGGAGAGTTCCGGGCCACTGCTCCTTTTTGGTTCGTAGTTCCCAGTTTACGTTTACATTGGAGTGGGAGATACAAATGGTTGAAGATTTTAACTATCTAGCGATCGGAAATTTACGCACAACACAAAGTGAGTACAAAGCTTTGCATGTAAGTGTTAATTAAAAATCAGTACAGTGCTTTGAGAATCGATACAGCATCACAAAACACAACATAACGATATTCAAGTGTATTGATATTTTCTTCCACCCCTACTACATGGCAAACAAGTATGCAATTTCAGATGCACCATGTGTCTTATGGTGAGCAAGCTGGGATATGTGAAAATATGTGAAGTTTGAACATACATACAATAAGGCAAAATGGACCCGTGGTGATTTCAAGGTAAGTTTACTTAGCTATATATCCGATCAAAAAATTAAGAGACTACTCTGGTTTTTAAACAAATCTGCATTTTTAAATCCTGGTCTAATCCTGGTTCTGCTGGCAGAAGGCTACACTGAGCAGCAGGTTGCTTCCAGGTTCAGAATTTCTAAGACAGCAGTACAAAAGAACAAGGTGAAGCAGGAGATACTGGAACAACCAGAAACCAACCAGGTAGAGGGCAAAAGTGACTTTCTAATGCCAGAGATGACCGTTAACCTATCTGACAGTTTCTCATGAATCAGAGGATGACACCCATAAACTGAGAAATGAGTGAAACCAAAAAATTGTGCTGTGGCCTTTTAATTTTTTCCATGGTTGTATTTATTCCTTTAAATTGCACAGTTACAAAAAAGTCTGTATATGTAGTTTTTGATGCTTGATTTCCACTTTTTTGCTACTATGCTGAGCATTTTATATAGAATGTTTTGTTTTTTTTGCTAACACAGCATTTCATGATGCATTTTTGAATCATCGTGATTTTGTTTTACTGTTTCAAAGAAATAACAGTTAAATTCAGGTGTGTCCGTGGGGAAACTGATGAAAGGGGAGTCAGAACGGGTGTAAGGAACTGCAACGAGAAAAACAGGGCATGTAAACACAGAGCAGGAGATGTGAGTCAACTTGAACAAAGCCAGAAGCTCACCTGACGCTCCCTACTCCGCTGGGCCACCTCCCCTGCAGTTACCTAGGGGTGTACTTAAAATGCAATGTACAATTTAAATATTTACAGGATTCATTATACTGTACCTACACAATTTGTCCATCTTTGTTCATTGCTTACTAGTTGTTTCCTTCAGTAACTCTAAATTATGTGTGTGTGCTTGTTTTTAGATATTCATGTATCATGTTCAGGATGTACGCATGATCAAAGAATGTAGATCTAATTGGGGAGAGGCCTAAAGTCTATTCTAGGCAGCAAATGGCACAAGGCAAAGGGTACAACCAAGATGGGACGCTGGTCTGGTACGGGGCATGTACAATACAGTGGCGGCATTTTAGGGGCACCAGTTGCCAAATTGCCTGTCTTTGGAAGACCTGGAAGAGGGAGGACATGCAAACACCACAGATACCAATAAACCCATAAATTCACAGTACAGAAAGAGCAGAGACATTGGGCACATTTCATGGACATTTAGCATTCAGGTATGTACTCTTCTCAGGACAGACTTGTCTGCTTACACCAACCAGTAGACATGTTTTTGTGTACTGTGGATGACAGCACAAAGTCACTGAACAAAAGGAAGAGGTTAATACCTTAAGAAACAAGAAAAATGCGGAACAACCACCCAGATGGAGAACGCACCTGAAAACAGATTTATCTACCCTGTTCAATATGTGAATAATACAGTTAAATTCCACATAGTTAATGGGGCTAAAGGCTTTCTTTGCATATGGCATCAATTCCTGCATGCAATTGGAGATTATAGAATGAAATTATGTATCAGAAACGGCAGCTGACAAAAGCTGGATGGGGGTAACACAGTGGCTGAGGAATCTGCAATGTTGTTGGACATTGACTTGAACGCTGATTGGTCCCTTACCACCTGTATGCCTGTTATTATTTACCTCACTTATAATTGGGTCCTGCCAAATAAACAAGTGTAATGAATAAATAGCATAGATCCAAACATCAATAATTTTCAATTTCTGCAATGATATATTGGCTTGAATTTTCACATTTTGCAACTTTTTGCATTGCTGAGCTGTGAGTCTGCTCTATGCCTTTCTGTCATTGTCTCGTTTACGCATCGCCGGGGAGTTCACCAAAGGACCAGTTCCCTTGTGAGTGACTGGCAGGTGAGTCTGTCATTGTGGATTCCCATAGACGGTCCGGATGACTCACTGCCACACCTTCTCAGTGATGGTAACTAACACAAAATGGCCGACGCCCTGGTCCGTGCTCATTCCTGACTCGTGCTTTAGACAGCTCGAAAAATGAGAACATTGGTAAGTGAAGAAGAGCAAAAAAGGGAAGGAACTAGTGAACTAGTGTATGTGTGTGTATCTGTGTGCAAATGTGTGGGAACGGGTTTCATAATGGGGGTGGGGGGGGGGGAGAATCAACTTAATAAATTAAAGGCTATTCATAGGTGGAACCAATAAAGCATAATAAAATATTGGGGGATACATTTACTCCCCACCCTCCCTAGTTCCCGGGCCCTTGTCTGTGTGTCTGTGACATTAGATGTAACCTTTATGTACAATAAGTTATTGTTCCATATTGTTTATTGTTCATAAAAATGTTTCCCACTGCTGAAGGTGCAAGTTGAGATCTGCTTGTTCCTGTCAGTTACTGCTTTGGGACTGAAATAGTGCCGATGATTCCTAAAACCCACCACGACCAGGATGTGTCATTTGTGCTGATAGCATAATTCTTTGTTGTTGTTGTTTTTGAGAATGTAAAAATTTGACCTGTGTGAGTGGATGACTACAGGGTAGAGCAATAGAAAACACTCAGCAGCTGGTTTTATGTGATTTTGCATGAATCATTTTGGTGTGGGTGGGGTCTGAGCCACCACCTGTCTTTTATTCAGCTGGGATTATCCAAATTAAAGCGACCCATCATGCTTGGTTATTAGCATATATTACCGTGTTCTGCTTCCTTTCACCTGAACTGACCCAGACTGCAGTGTTGCTACCAAAGGCACATTTTTCCCACCTACTCGATTGATCCCTTTTTCTCCACAAAGCACCAGTCCCAAGTTCCTCCGTCATCAAACCAGACTCTCCTTGTCTTTGAGCCTGGTTCCTCCCAAGGTTTCTTCCTTCCAGGGAGTTTTTTTCTTGCCACTGTCTCCTCTGGTTGTTCACTGGGGGCTTTGGGGAGGGATTATGTAAAGCGCTTTGAGACAATGTAACGTTGTGATAATATGCTATGCAAATGAAACTGAATTGAATACTGAAAGTTTACATTTTTGTAGTGTCTCTCTGTCCTTGACAACGGAAATCATTTTGGGTCAGCAGGTCAGGGCACTGTGCCTCTGATCAGAAGGTTGCTCATTAAAATCCCATTGTGATGTCACCACTGGGCCCCTGTGCAAGACCCTTAACTCCCAATCGCTTCAGGGACCGGCTGACCCTGTTCTCTCTCTCAAAAAAAAAATGTACGCTGCTTTGGATAAATGTGTCTGCTAAAATAAGTAAATAAAAATGAACCTTTCTCAATTGAGGTGTTTCAAGTGATATATAGGTGGCCAAGTAATATATTTGCTCCTGGACTCAACTCCTATACCATGAACATTCATGGTTCTCCAGTATCACTGCTCCTCCCACGTTCCAACCCTCCCTGAGGCCAGCACTGGGTATGGATTTAGTGAAAAACTATGCATAGCTATACCTTATTCTACCACACAGTGTACTGGCTGCACAGTACAATATCACTCTCTACTTTTAATTCTTTGCTGATGGTTGAATATTTTTGAGTTAAGTTTCATAAAAGTATTCCTGACATAAAGCACATCGAGTATAATTTTGTGAGCTCAGAATACCATGTAGGTTACCCCTCCAGTAATGATGGTTTGTTCCACTTTAGCCCCGTCTCCCCATCCTCCCATTTCCGCACCGCACGGCCAAATGTTGCAAACTTCAAAGCAAGGCCTTCAGACCCAAATGCTCTAGTGAATAGCTGACATTGATTTCTCAATTGCATATTACTTTGGATAAAATTGTTTAAATGATGTCATATATATATAATTCTATAAATTCATTAAGATGAAGTGGTATTTGCCTGTTCCTCCTTGGATTAGTACTACTGACACACAAGTTCTTCAACTGGATTAAGTTTGGATCTCTGACAGGGCCAAAGACATCCATCCATCACTGTAACCACTTCATCCCAGCTGGGGTTGTGGGGGGGACCAGAGCCTATCCCAGGAACAATGGGTGCTGGTAGGACCCAACACACACAATTAAGGGGCCAACTTAGATTTGCCAATTAACTTACTGCACACACGTTTGGACTGAGGGGGGAAACCTGGTAGAAACCCATGAAAACACAGGGAGAGCATGCAAACTCCAGACAGAGATGGCCTATACCTGACCCAAGGACTGAACCCAGGACCATCTTGCTGTGAGGCAGTAGTACTAACGACTGCACCACCACACCACAGCAGTGGACATCTTTGTTTATTTTTAAGACAATCCAGTGTTCCCTTTGCAGTGAACTTTAGATCTTTTTCCATTGAGAGACAGTTTGAGAATTTTGGCAGAAGTTATAGTGTTTTCTTGTTTTGGAATACTTTGCAGTGTGCACCATTCATTTCCAAGTATTTTGAATTGATCAACTTCACTATGTTTCATATTCTTATTGTGTTACAAAATATAATAAAAGGAATGAGACCATGTTTTTTTTCATAAAAGTAAATTGAGATGCTTCCCCCCCAACACATACCCCATCTTACTGTCTTTTAGAGGCACACATACTGTAGGTCAGAGTGACGCTTGGGGTCTGAACAGAAGGTCAGGCCATTTACCCCACAGCCCTGGAGCACTTTGGGGGGTTAAGGGCTTTAATTCTTGGGTCCAAAGGGCATGTAGTTATTCTGCTGAGCGACGAGCTACACACAGCTGGCACACATACCTGATTCATCTTTCAAAGCCCCGAAAGCCCATGTCATGCGACGTTTAAATGTTACAAACATTTTGTGACTTCACACATTTTGTGACACGCCTCAACCCTTCACCCAAAAAAAAAAAAAAAACTGCCAGCAGGTTAGGTTAGACTAACATCATGCTTGTTGCCCTGGGCAACATCACTTCTCCGGCGAGACCTTTGCGGATATCTGGTTTCCGTCCAGCAGGCTCTTTCCCCATTACTCAGGCCTTAACAATAGCAGGCGAGGACACCAGGGGCTGTCGGCAAAAGAGATCGCTCGGTGAGGCGTGTGCAGATCCCCGCTGATCAACATGCCAGGTTGCTGTTGGTAACCTTTGAACTCTGCAGGTATTCTATGCCTGGTCTGCAGATCTTACATAAACAACTTCAGGAACATTCTACGGGACATTAAAGTGGTAAATGAAAAACTAGGTAGTACCTTTAAAAAAGCAAATACATAAGTAGTACAAAATTGCTAATAAACTTGGTATTACGTAAAACATGATTTTGGGTCTCCTGTTTGATTCTGCATAGTAAATAAATTGATTACTTTTCTACCAACGTAATATGTCTATAGCGATAAAGTGTATCTCTTTTAGTGGCCTTAAATACATAAAGGTGTGTCTCGATATCTATTTCCTATAATAATTTAAATGGGCGAGAATGTAGAAGGCTGCTCCTTCGTACTTATGGAAACCATGGCCCAAAACCTGCCTTATGCGTTGGACAGTCAGGAATCCTAGATATAGAAGGCTTGTATCAGCAATTTTTATTTCATCTTATTTTTATTTTAGTCATTTATAAGAGGAGTTCTTAACCTTAATCGGTCAGGCATTTTTCAGTTAAATCAGTTTTTTCCTCTTACAATAGTTACATGAATTTAAGAAAATACAGTTGCATTATACAGATTTATAGTATGATTGTTATTTTGTTCTTGTGGTTAAGCATGGGGCTGTTGTTGGTATCTTAAGACTAGCCTTAGCCCAGAGATCTAATCTGTCTGATGGTTGTCAAGCTGATAGCAGGGTTAATAAAATATCCTAGTTAAATCATTCGGGTCTCGTTCTGATGCACTTGGGGCTTTCGCCCACAATGCCCCAGGTCTGAGACGCTTCAGTACGGAAATGAGGTCCTAACTTTTTTGTTTGGGTTCATGGGCTTCTCCAAGTAGTATCTGTTCATATGAACCTGATTCATACTCACGAAAAAAAAATGTCATGGTGTATTAATAACACATTAATAACATAAATATAATTATTAATAACATATGCTATTTGCATTATATAAAAGGAAAACTTAAATGTAGACAGAAATGGAAAAGTGCTCATGTTAAGTTATGGGAAATTATCGTTCTTGAAAACCTGCATTCCCGTTGTGTAGCGTAATCGCATGCGCTCTGGCACGCTCCCAACCTTTCAGAATTTATTTTGCTTGCTAACCAGTCTGCTTAACAAAACAAAACATAGTGTGTGTGCGTCTGTGTCTTGTATTGCTCACTTCAGGATGATTAATTTTATCTTACTTGAGACTTTTTCATATAGACAAGTCAATCATTTCGCAGATGTCCCCACAATGTGGTAAAAGCTGTTACTTTATAGCTTGTGTGAGCGTCTTTCCCCACAATATAAGGCATCTAAGTGAATGCAATCAATAAATTAAAAATGCCGGAAGGGGCTGGGTAGGGGTTAAGGTTGTCATTGTTGGATGAGGATTTTTCCCATAGAAATGAATAGAGTCCCCACAAAGACATGCGTGCGCCCGCGTGTGTTGCTGTCATCATTAGGGAGTTTCAAGTCGCACCGGTTCCCGAGTGGCAATCAAACGAAAGTAGTCTCTCGCTGCAGACACACCGTGGACACGCCCGATGACTCATCGCCGCGTCACACCCTTTACCTGCATGCGGGGACAACACGACTCACGGCAATAATAGCAAACGGATCGACCACACCTATACACACCCAATGGAACACGGCCCGGTTTGGAGCGCATTAGATCCTTATGGCTAAACACAAAATATATACAAACAGCACACGGCAATCGTGTCTGCGTCCTTCCTACCACTCATTTAACTTCATGTTTTGGGTTTAAGTCAGTGTCGCTCCCTGTCAGACGTGTAAACTAGTCAAAACTTTCTGTCTCTTTAAATTCCTGCAGCGAAAAGTTTCAGGTCGTCAGGACAGGGTGGGACGTTCCAGGTGTCTAAAGTAGGTCTATCCGGTTCTTTGTTCTAATCGTGTGTATCTGTACACAACAATGACGTACAGAGGTGTAAAAGCCCCAAAAACTTATACTAGAACGTTATTTTGTATGCCTGTGTATTTCATAAATATATTTGTGATGTCAATGCCTTGGCACAATAATTTCTTTCGGGATAAATAAAGTTTTATCTTATCCTGCCTTTGTTGTTTCACATTATCATCATAGTGCGTGTTGCATTATCAAAACGATCCATACCACTTTCCGTTATTTTAGCTAAGATACAGTTAAGCGTGAATTATCAACTTTTTTGAAAACCATTACGCCGAAAATATAAGGAAACAATGAAATTACAACTTCTGTTGAGGAATTGGCCATTTTCATTATTTAAATAATTACATTAATGGACGATATTAATAGAAATTGTTAAAGCTCTTTAATTCCTAGTATTCTGATGCAGACCTGGTGCTGTGTTTCTCTGTTAGTCATAGGTCCTCCTACAAGACCCGTTTGGGTGGGGATTTAAGTGAAACGCCATTAAATTATGTAGTTGGCTTTTGCGCATGTTACACACTGGAGGTAACACACCTTTGAGGAATATCTGGCGTTTTCACCTCGTTGCACCGTAGAGAGACAAATTCACGGGTCACTGAACTACAGTGACTGGATGAAATGGGACGGATTCTCTCGCTTGCCGTCGGATTCTTTTTTCTATCATTTTTTGCGGTGAGTACAATATTCGATTCATTGCCAACATGGCTGTTTTTTGCACTGAAAGACGATTTATAATGTTGGACTGTTTTGACAGCCATTGCAGTTGTGCTAACATATATAGTGATCCCTACAGTAAGTTGTTTTACATGTTAAATACGAAGAATCGTAGAGAATATAGAATTGTGTATTTCTTCTGTGTAAAACCATTTAAATCCATGTAAGGAAAAATGAATTGTGTGGCAATATTTTGTTGCGCTGTTTACCGGACTCAAATGTTGTCAAGCGATTCATGAAGTGCCTTTGCGATGTCTCCGGTATTTAGCATACGGAATTGCATACGAATTGTTTTACATTTTTAAGACTCCATGTTATATATCATAAAAAAGAATAACCTATAATATACCTCTCGCGATATTATTACTTCATTTAATCACCTGTTGTACTGAAACATTTTGCAGTTTTACTGAGGTTTGTAGTACTTCGAACATTTCCTCGACGGAATGATTAAAACGAGTTCACAAAGTACCCTATAAAACCAATGTAAACGACAGTTATACGAAGGAGGCCTATATTTCAATTATATAGTTATGTGAGGGTTTTATTTGTTTCATTAATCTTTAGTTAATATCAATTGTAGTTTAATGTTCACGTTAATTGAATTATGTTTTGTGATTATCGACAAAACGCCGTTGTTGATTTAATTTTACTATTTTCAAAATATTTTTAATTCCTTACATTTTAAGTTAGTTTGCTCAAATGTACAAGATAAGGATAATTATAATTATTGAGATGATGTAGGCTCGGCATACTTGGCCGAAACCGCATTTTTGTTAAAAAAAAAAAAAAGGGCAATAAATAAGTTTATGATGAAAATACTCTTTCGTACCTACTGCCAATACGAATGTGCAGTGCTGCCTCTTCCAAAGGCACAAGTACTCGGAAGGGACCCTGGATGGCTAGGCCCTGTCCGTCTGTGGCATTTGTCCACCCGCCATTTTGCACTGTCTGTTCAAATACCTAATTCATTTGAAATAGATTTTGGCGTTTTGATTTCTCATAGTGGTATTGTTTTGCATAGTTCTCTAACTCATTTTAGCTGATTATTTAAATGTTTATTTAATTACTGCTTCTCCTTTACGTGTTTGTCTTTTTTACGTGCTTTTCCCTTGTATTTATTTGTGCTTTACATTATCACTTGTATTTCTTTCTGGAGAAATAGAAATTCCATCTCATTTTATCATATTTTAAGATATGCAGGATATCGGCTTTTATTCAATTGAGAAGTCACATATGAAAATGCTGAGGATGAATGTGGTAAAACAATTCTATATGCTAAATACTGGAAACATTGCAAAGACTTAGGTAACATTTGAATCCAGCAAACAGCGCAACAAAGTATTACCACACAAAATTTTCCTTAAATGGGTTTAAATGGTTTTATACAAAAGAAGTAAACAATTCTATATCCTGTATGATACTTTGCAAAATATCTGATTAATGCAGCTGATTTATTAGATGCATTGATTTTCATTTTCATCATTATTAGACATATAGGGACAGCATGGTAGTGTGGTGGTTAGCACTCTTGCCACACACCTCAAGGACCTGATGTCAAGTCTCCACAATGGTTCCGTGCGTGTGAAGTTTGCATGTTCTACTCATGTTGTGGGATTTCCTCTAGGTCAGGGGTCTCAAACTCCAGTCCTGGGGGGCCGGAGCCCTGTGTAGCTTAATTCTTTCCCCCTTACACCAGAAATGATTCAGCTCAAGAGCTGTGTGGTAATTAGCACAAGGAGTTGAATCAGGTGCTAAATGAGGGTGAGCCAAAAACTGTGTAGGGCTACGGCCCCCCAGGACTGGAGCTTGACACCCCTTCTCTAGGTACTGTACTCTGGTTTCCCCCCACAATTTGAAAACATGCTGAGGTTAATTGGATTTGCCAAACTGCCTGTAGGCATGCATTGGTGAGTGAATGGTGTGTGAGTGTGCCCTGCGATGGGTTGGTGCCCCATTCTGGGTTGTTCTGTGCCTGTAGCCACCAGAATAGGCTCCAGAACCCCCAGTGAACTTGCATAGGACAAGTGGTTTCAGAAAATGGATGGATGGATTTAAAAACAAACAACAACTGTTTGAAGTGCTACACAATCAAAATAGCAAAAACTTTAAAATACAACATTCAAAACACAAAGACCAGTTTAAATGACGAAAATAAATTAAGTGCAATAAGACCGTAACAGGAAAACAAAGAAAGCAGCTCAAATACTGAGTTAAAAGCCAAGGAATAAAAATTGGTCTATGATAGGATTTAAAATCAAGCAGTGTAGGGGCAGCCTAACATGCAAAGGCAACTTGGGGTGAATCTCAATATGTGTACTTGACAGTATCAGTTCCAATGCTATGAATAGATGTACAGAGGATGGTAAGAATCCCTGGATGCTGGTCTTGCTCCAACCAAAATAACAAGGATACATTGGTTGCACCCTCACCAAACAAGACCGATCCTGTGATTCATTGTGCACCAAGTTCATTCTGGGAAGGCAAGACCAGCAAGGCAAGTCTGCAGCAAGGCTGGTCTTGCCAAGACCACAAGTACAGTCTTGTGTTCTTGGAATTGACACTTACCCTTGTTCCAGAGTTTGGGGGGGTTCAGTTGAATAGGCACAATCTCCCCTGTGCTTCAACCTTGATTTAGGGACAACCAGCACCGACTGCTGGGTGGACCAAGTGACCGTGATGAAACGTATGGTGGTAAAAGTTCTGAGAAATACTTTGGAGCTGGTCTATTTGATGCTCTGTAGGTAAACAAGAAAATCCAGAAACATGCAGGGAACCAGTGAAGGGAGGCCAGTATGGGGGAAATGTGCTCTCGCTTGCATGTTCCTGTTAAAAAACGAGCTCATTCTGGACCAGCTGTAAGCATGAGAGGGAGGCTTCGCTGACACTAACATAAAGGGCATTACAACAGTCGTCGGCTTGAGATAAAAGCATGTACTACCCTTTCAGAATCATTAAATGATAAAAGGACCTTAGATAACAGCCTCGGCAGAAAAAGGTTAGCTTTAATTACTGAGTTAATCTGCTTCTGTAATTTTAAATCAATATCCATTATGACACCCAGATTTTTCACGGTAGGTTTTACGTATGACTTCTAAGGTATTGATCCGTTTGCGTGCTCACTGTTCCCAAGAAGGAGGGAACTTCAGTCAAAAGAATTACACAACCTGTGGAAACATGTTGAAATAGTCTGCATCTATGTACTGTCTGACATCAGGAACACCCATGAATTATTACTGTAGTTTTTCCAGTCGATTCTCTTATCACAACTTACGTAGCCCAAAATGGAATGCTATAAAATAACACGACATTAGGTATTAATAGGGAGGATGAAGAGTCTGAGTGTCTGTCATTTGTTAATAATTAATATGACAATGTGTAAGGTTTGGTCCAGTTGGTATGCACATATTCCGATAGTGAACAGTTTTAAATGAGCGTTAAAACAGGTTATAGGAAAATATCTTTAAATGAAGTTTCGTTCAAGAAAATGACAAAGTTTTCTGTGGGAAACAAAAACACAATGATGTATCATTGCAATTTATGGAATATAACGTTTTGACAGCATAGTGAACTGTATTGCATGAGGTGGCTAATACAATGATCACAAACATATATAGTTTTGGGTGTAAAATTATTACAGGGGAAACTATATAAGTTATTTTGACCAACAAGACTAAAACAACTGAAAATTGTGACAAAATGATGACAATTGTCCAAAACCACTTGCATATAGTACTGAAACATGTGGAAATTTGTGTGATACAATGAGGAGTGATGTTCACCTGTGCAGAACTGACACTGAGGTGTGGGGATTACGCTTGTTGTTTTGCAAATATTGTCATTTGAGAAATGCTCCAAAGCAATCAAGAAAAACTGTAGTTGAAAGTGATCGCAGATAACAACAATCATAAAATTGTCTTGATAGGTTTACTTCTAGTTTAGGTTTAAAGTTGCAAAATCAATTACGTTTTGAGTCATGCAGATGTTCTTTTGAATGAGTACTATTCCATGGCACTGCAAGTAGGCCTATGCATATACGGCTAAGGCTCAACTCTGATCCACTGTACATACTCAGAGT
This sequence comes from Mormyrus hasselquistii, assembly GCA_026779605.1. Taxonomy (NCBI): domain Eukaryota; kingdom Metazoa; phylum Chordata; class Actinopteri; order Osteoglossiformes; family Mormyridae; genus Mormyrus; species Mormyrus hasselquistii. The sequence continues at coordinate 20,645,081 of JAODKE010000001.1, read as the reverse complement.
TTTTTCCCCCGAGTTTGTACAGCACTCTATAAAACAGGCAACAAATGCATTTTTATTAATTATCTTCTAAACAGTTATCCAATGCAGCACAAGCCGAGGGTACCACAGATGGGAAACGGTCCATTGTAGGACCCTCGTATACGAAGAAAACATGTAAACTCTATATGGAGAGCGAGGGGGTTCAAACTGCCAACTGCAAATGTCAGTCCACTGTGTTGCTATACATTAGGCTATGATTCCCAACATTTTTTTATGACTAAAAGCTATCATGTCTATAACTTATAATAACCCAGCGACTGTATGTTCTGTCTTTTGTTGAAAGGTAAATGGAAGACTTCAGGCAGCGTTTTATGACTTATGTATAATTATTGCGGGTTTGTACAGTAATTGAGCCCAGCTGTGCAAAATAACATCGTTTCGCATTGAAAATGTGTGATCTGTCTTTTTTTAAGGTTTTCAAAATTGAAGCAGAAGCACATCTGCAAAGGCAGAAAAGAGAATGGATAATCCCTCCCCAAAAGCTGGAAGAAAATGTGGACTATACCAACAGGGAGTACATTGCCAGGGTAATATTTTTTGTTTCATTATAATTTGATATTTTTAAGACCTGTCAATTGGGTGATGGATATAAAGTAAGAAAGTGGTGAGATTTTGAATTAAAACATTAATTGAACAAACACACATTATCTATCTATCTATCTATCTATCTATCTATCTATCTATCTATCTATCTATCTATCTATCTATCTATCGTATTATTTTATGTTATCAGAATTATATTTGTTATCACAAATACCTTATTTGTAAATCAGTTGGACATTTTAGTTTATTGATTTGATTAATGTAATGGCCATACTGTTCATTATGTATAGCGTTCCCTTAAGAAATATGACATGTTTGGAGAGTTTGAATGCGTACCCATTCCACTACCATCATCCATTTTATTTTTTTCTCATCATTTTCCATTGAGGTATTTACAGTGTTTCTCAAGTACTTTGGCACATTTCATACTTAACATTGTTACAACTATAAGACCAATTCTCAAAACAGTTTATGCATATATTGTAACACAACACTGGTTTAACTACAAAAGGCCATAACTCAAGTAAACAATTAACTCATGTTTCAAAAGTAAATAATTATGTCAATGAATTAGTTACTACCACAAAAATAAAAAGTGCCTTCAGTATCATTTTAACCATGAGAGTCAAAATACTTAGATATTTTGTCAAATCAGATTTTTTTTGATGGACAAATCACTTTTGTTTTACCAGATTCGATCTGATGAGGAATTTACTTCATCTGTGAAATACTCTCTGAGAGGAAGGGGGGCCACTGAAGAACCAGTGAATTTGTTTATTGTTGACCCAGATACTGGTAATGTTCGGATCAAGGGCATTCTGGACAGAGAAAAAATTGCTGAATACAATGTGAGCCGCATTTCAATCCCGGACACTAGATCATGATATGTCACCTTATTAAAAACAATTGAATCATATGTAGAAATTGTAACATATATGCTTTATTTATTTATTTCTTGTTTATGGTTTGTTTGTTTGTTGCTTTTCAGCTTCAGGGAGTTGCACAGTATACAAATGGGGATTATGCAGAAAATAATCTCAACCTGCGTATTCAGGTTCTGGATCAAAATGACTGCCATCCTACATTTGGCAAAATGGAGCCTGGCGCTATCAATGAATCAAGTCCCGTAGGCAAGTCATTAATGCTGTCTTTTGTTTTTCTCATTTACATTTCTCCTTGTCAATTTAACTTGTCCACCACCTTCCGGATGGTCATCTTTATGAACTTGCACTCTCATCACCAGATTACGTCATTTTGCCAGGTTTATGAATGACTACATTTAATAAGTTTTTTTTTTGTTTTAGAGTTTTACAGCAAAGCAACATGATTTTTTTCAGTGTAACACAGCAGCAACCACCTGCCAAAGGTTTTCTTCCAACAGCCTCTTAAGTGTGCAGTGTTTTGTTGTCCTGGTTGTGATTTGGATGCACTAGGATTGGTGGAATTAATAAACTCCCCTCTTTCGCATTATAGGTACTTACATAATGTCAGTAACAGCCACAGATGACGATGAGCCTGGCAATCCAAATTCGCAAATTAAGTATAGCCTTTTGAACCAGATGCCAGGAGAGGGTATGTTCTTCATGAAGAATGATGGGAAGATTTATGTTCAAAAACCTATGGACAGAGAGGTAAGCAAGGAAATGGAAAAGTTGTGTGTTGGTTTCTGTTCTCTTCCACAATGCTTTGGATGTGATACTTCTGACATGAAAAAAAAAATTATATTCATTCATCCTAATAAAGAGATACGGCCAGTTAGAAATCAGGTGTGTCTGCCTATCAGCCCAAATGCCGTTCATGAAGATAGACAGGAGTTACTTGTAGGTTGTAACATAGCTGAGAAATTTTCCTATTTGATGGAGTTTCAGACTTGTATGTCTATAACTTATATTATGTAGAAGTAATATATCCTGGATTAACTTCTAATTTTCATATTCAGCATTACTGTGAAATTGACCTTATGATAAGACTTTAAGGGCTGCTGCTCGAGCCTGAGCTGCCTGTTTTTTTCTGTCTGCAGATGCAAGATAAATACGTGCTGACTGTCAAAGGTACAGATCTCAACGGTGCGGTGAATGGACTCACGGGAACAGGGACCGTCGTGGTTAACATCCTTGACATCAATGACAACCTTCCTACGTTGGAGAAGGACAGTGTAAATATTGCCGATGGCTTTTTGTGATTCCAGGCTTTCTAATGTATGTTTGTACAGTGCTTAGATCTGTCCACATTTTCTCTGCAGTATCAAGGAAGCATAGAAGAAAATACGGCCAATATGGAGGTGATGAGATTTAAAGCATTTGATAAAGATTTAGAAAATACAGACAACTGGTTGGCCCAATTTGAAATCCTTTCTGGCAATGAAGCTGGATACTTCCATATCGAGACTGATCCTAAGACCAACGAAGGAGTTCTAAAACTGGTCAAGGTGCGAAAAGCTTCATCTCTTTGCCAATATGTTTGTGACAAAATGGCATTTAATACCTTTGTGTTTTTTCTTTAAGCCTGTCGATTATGAAGAACTCAAAGATTTGGACCTCAAATTGGCTGTGACCAACAAGGCCCCGTATGTCACCTCAGGGGATTGGGTAAGCGCCGGAGGAGGCGGGGGAGGTGCTGGAGGAGGCGGGGGAGGTGCTGGAGGAGGCGGGGGAGGTGCTGGAGGAGGTGCCGGGGCAGGCTGGACAAGTGCTGGAGGCATTGCGGGAGGTGTAGCTGGAGGTAGCACAATGTTTACGAAGACCTACCCAGTGAAGATCAATGTGAAAAACCAGCCAGAGGGCCCCATGTTCCTCCCCAAAGTAAAAGCCTTCCCCGTCTCTGAGGACAGAACAACATTTGACTCCAAGAAAGTGATTGGACAATATCCAGCTCTTGATGCAGACACACGAAAACCAGCAGAAAACGTGAGGTTGGTATGCACAAACTCCCCATCATTGCCTGTATACAGCAAGTACCGTTCAGTGCATCATTTTCAATTCATTTATTAACTTGGGCGGAAATACTAAATGCTAAATACAAAAGCAGATGTTCAACGCTGAAAACGTTAATTTCAACTGGGAGTTGATTATGGCTAATGCTGGTTACAGTCAGTCATAATTGGTAGTTTGGGAACATTCTAGTTTCCCAATATGTTTCACCAGCACTAGAGAGAGAGAGTAGTTTATAAGACTAAGACTGTCTGTTGGCTCTGTTATACCAAACTTGGGTATGTTGCCAGAAACGCACCAAAAGTGTGAACTCATTTGAGACGACATCATCGGAGTGTGTGTAAGACTGGAGCAAACCAGAAACAGCCTGTGCAAGTTATTCTCTCCGTGACATCTATGACGCTTTTGTGGTGGTAAAGTAACACACAAAGTGGCCAGAAACTACAAAAGTTCCTATTCGAGACAGCCCAAGAACTCAGAACCAGAAACTAGGTTCCTGAACTTTGGTGTGAAAGCACCTTATGAAACAGATTCTAAAAAGCAAATTTTGAGGGTTTTGTTTAGAATCCTTTTGTCACTTATGATGAAATTGACTGCATCTTATTAACACTTGGATTAATTTGTGTGCATTTAGGTACGCCAAAGGGTTGGATCCTGACAACTGGCTTACAATTGATGAAAAAACGGGTGACATCCGACTCAACAAAGCCCCAGATCGGGAGTCTAAATACCTAGTCAATGGAACATACTATGCAAAAGTACTCTGCATGTCACAAGGCAAGTGCTTAAGTGATCAAGCATTCAGACACCTGTATGCTTTCTTAATCCAGATGTCACACAATATGTGGACATACCAGATAAAAATATCTACACTCATGATGTATTGCGTCCTGCTGTTAAAACTACAATATGACTTTAGTAGTGCTTGATCATGGAATGACATGTGACCAGTGTTACTGCCGTTACATCAAGCCTGTACTGAGAGTCTAACTATGAACTAGTTTGACAATAAAGTTTGAACACTGAGTTGAAATACACAAGGAGAAGTTAAAAGTTGTTGTCTGTTAATCAATTGTCAATTCAGTGTTTTTTTTTCCATGAATATTGTTTTCTCCTTAGGCCTGGGTCTTCATATGAAAGTATGAATGTGTGTGTGTATACAGCTCTGGAAAAAATTGAGGTCACTCTATAGTGTTATTTTTTTATAAATCTGCAATGTTCAGTCCTGGTTTTATTCTGGTTCTGCTGGCTGCAGGCTACACGGCAGGATGTCTACAGGCTCAACCTTCCTAAGACAGCAGTACAGAAGAACAAGGTGAAGCAAGAGACACTGGGAATGACCAGAAACCGGCCAGGTAAAGGGCAGAAGCAACTTTCCAATGCCAGAGATGACTGTCAACTTATCTGCCAGTGTCTCATGAGTCAGAGGATGACGTCAAGTGCCCTTCAAAAAGAACGGGAAATATCAAGTGGTGTGAAGTGCACTGCTAGGACAGTTTGTAACAAGACTCCTAGAAGCAGGACTAAAGTCCCATAAAGCAAGGAAGAAGCCCTTCAATAAAACAGGAGACAGCTATGTTGGAGTTTGCAGAAAAATGTATATTCTTCCTTGCTTTATGGGGCTTCAGTCCTGCTTCTAGGAGCCTGATATGAACTGTCCCAGCAGTGCACTTCACATCTGTACTTACTGCTGCCCATTCCTTTTGAAGGTCACTTGATGTCATCGTCCGATTCATGAAAAATTGTCAGATAAGGGTTCCAATTCAGATCTCTGGCACCAAAAAGTCGCTTCTGCCTTTTACTTGGTTGATTTCTGGTCATTCCCAGTGTCTCCTGCTTCACCTTGTTCTTATGTACTGCTGTCTTAGAAATTTTGAACCTGGAACCTGTTGCTCAGTGTAGCCTTCTGCCAGCAGGAGCAGGATTAAACTAAGATTTAAAAATGAAAAGTACAAATTTAAAAAACACCAAGAGATATTTTTTTTGTTACAGTTTAGTAATAAAAGTAATAAAAACTTTACCGTATTACTGTAATACCCCAAAAGCCTAGCAACTATTTTTAAGCTTCAGAGAAGTTGACCAATTTCGCTACACAGCTTGTTTTTGTGTTTGTTGCAATACACCCGCCCTCTGCTGGTCTGGTGGATTCATATGAAAACCTACATGTAACTCTGCAAAATGCATTGTCTTCTTGTCTCTTTAAATGTTTTCAGCCACCACTGATATATGTATTTTGTCGCCATCTAGTGGTTTCTCTTAAAATGTTTGCTAATCTTTTTTTTTTTTTTTTTAGATATGCCATCCAAAACTGCTACAGGTACCGTTGCCATCCAAGTGGAGGACTTCAATGACCACTGTCCTAAGCTCATAAGTCATGAACAGTCAGTGTGCACAGAAGATGGCGTCATATTTGCCACAGCTGAAGATAAAGATGCTGCCCCTAACGGGGCCCCTTTTGAGTTCAGTATTCTACCTGGTGGAACCACAGGAGAGTGGACCTTGGAGAGATTTAATGGTGAGCAGGCCATTCCAGTATCCATCTGAATACAATGATTTCTGCCCCAGGGATTTTTGGTAGGTTTAGGCTGTGGGTAAAAGAAGTTTATGAATGTACCTTAGATTGCCAGTATTATAGCTAGAGATGGGCGTTCCACATTTTTTCAGTTCCGATCCGATTCTGATACACAACTGCTGATACCAATACAGATTCTGATACAAGAGCTTTTTTTTACTTTGTTATACTTTATATATAATTTTTTAAGCTAGTAAATACAGATGGAAAAATGTATGACAAAAATATTTAATTAGTCTACTAAAAACATACATAACGTACTGTTCCACCTTGTTTGTTTTAAGCATTTTTGAGGCATTTGCAGTTCAATATGAATATCTTCAAAGCAAGTATACACAAGTGGCGAATGCTTAAAAATTTAACACAGTTTTTCTCCCATTGGCATCAGCGCAGTTACACTTTTGTTGCGATGGCAGCCCCTCTTGTAGCACAAGCTGAACCGAGTTCGCAAGACAGTCCATATTAGTGACTCCCAAATTATCCATTGCTTTGTTTTGTCTCACACAGTTGCATGCGCTTTGTTAAGTGGGATTGTCCATTAAACGCTATTCCCACCTCTCAAAAATTTGTTTTACATAGATTGCAAATCGCTGTGCTACTGGTTTCTGTTAAAAGCGTAAAATACTCCCACCTTATCCTACGCTCCTCGTACTGCGAAGGGTGTGCGCATGACGTCACAGCAGGCGGAAGTCACTGTACTCACACCCACTGAGTAGCAAAAAAGATTGAGGGGCAGCGATAGCGTTCGATTTGAATGCCGCAAAAAAACATGTAAAACGGGAAAGAGCTATCGTGCGATTGATTGTCAAAAACTAAATAATTAAGTATAGGACGTAGATCGAGCATGGCCGATACCCGATCCATCAAATAGGTCTGGAACGGCTCTGATATCGATCCGAATATCGGTATCGATGCATCTCTAATTGTAGCCACACATTGGTTGAACTGACCATCGTCATGGAACCCTGATATTTGTCATAGAATTCTGACCATTGACATTAAGGGTTTAACAGCACACAAAATGCACCTTTATGTACAAATTTCTGTTTTGCATTCCCTGTTTGCTGCAATTTCAGTACAGCAGCACAAACAAATTGTTCTGAAATTATTATTAATACTTTAAACACCGTTAGGAACAGTTGTAAACCAAAGGCAATGCATATGCCTGTCGACATGTCTGAATAACAATACCTGAGACAGTGTTTCCCCTACCATTATATTAGGGGGGCGCTCCATCTCCCCAATGGCACCTCCTGCCCCCCCTTGAAGGTCAAGTTAATTTTATTTAATTTTATTTTCCATATAACACCAGACCATAACATAAGTCATTTAATGTTACCTTTCCTATAGAACAGGTATATACATTGTCCTTTTATTAAACAAACTAAATAGCCTTATGTTATTTATCTTATTTACACAGCAGCTTGTCATTTTTGTCTCTACACGGTCGCGTGTTTACAATTCTCCTCTGCGCTCTGTATCACGCATGGCGGAGTTCCGCCCCGATACTCACGCGCACAGACACGCGCACAGACACGCGCACACACAGGTGAGCGCACTCCCACCAGCAGCGCGCGTCAGAAAATATGTCGCGTCAACCACCTGAAAATCATACAAGAACATCTGTTTTTTTTGACTGCTGTCATTAAAAGAAACACATGAACACCATAAATCCTGTCTGTGTCCGTCCGACCCCCCCCCCCCCCCCCCCACTCACACCCACCCCAAATAAACATACACACCAAACAAAAACAACTCTACTCAATGACAAAAAAAAACAAAAAAAAAAAAAAATAAAAAAAGAAACTCTGTTTTTTTTGTCCTGTTTCATTAAAAAAAACCCCAGAACACCCAAAATCCTTTCTGGTTCCGTCCCACCCCCCCCCCCCCCCTCCCCAATACAAAAGCCGAAACCTAGAGAAAACACTGTAAAACATGCTTATTTGCAGATTGTAAAAATGACTTGTAAAATAAATCCTAAAAAGTAAAATATAACATCAAAAGAAGAAGAAGTGTTGAATCATTAACTTGAAACCAGCCGAACTCAATCCATAAATGGCACGAGTTGGGGATGTAGCACATCAGCTCTTTAAATTATTGCACTGAGTTGCATGGTGCATTGAATAAGGAGTGAAATTAGAAAACAAAATACTGTGCAATCACTGTTCTCCAATATCTGTAAGTCAATGGACAAGGCTATGTAAGCAAATAACTAATTTATGTAACTTTGAATTTCAAGAAGTATTCCTGGCAAGCATTATTCATAAACTTAACAGCTTGGTTAACATCTAATACATTTTTAAATATTTTTTCCACCAAATCTTGATTAATATATGCAAAAGGACTGCTAAACAATAGCAGTTACTTACAAGTAATGCTTCTGCTGGGAATATCGAATGGATGGCTTCAGATGAACTTCAGTCCCCTGATAGAGATATGTAGCCCAAGGCCCCCCCACGGCTGCCCTCAGATGTGGCTATGGAGGGTGTATCTCAGAAGCAAACCATCACTGAATGGTGATCCCGTTTGCACTGTACTGTAGCATTCATGAATTAAGATTGAAATTTTTAAATGTGGTTTATCCTTATTAATACTTGTGGCATTTAAAATGAATTACCTATATTTGAAATTAATTAGCAATGACCCACTTCAAACACATTGCAATGGAGCAAACAGTGCTAGTTAGATAATAATAATAATGGCAACCGGTCTTGGTGTTTGTGTCACTGCATGAAAATCATCGGTCAGTCCTTGGCCACCCTACTGCTCCCCCTTCTGTCATATGAAGGAAATTACAAGACTTCCTGTGAGGTAATTTCAAAATAAAGTTTTTGCGAGAATCGCATACAGTACAGCATTACATTTACATTTGTTTTAATTTATCTGGTGCTTTTGTCCAGAGTGACGTACAAGAGAGACAGATAGCACATTCCAAACACATGAGCTATGGAGCAGTAAAATGTGGCCAAATCACAGTTATTAATCATGATTAATCACAGATTAATCTTCTGCCTACATAAAGAACCGAACAATGGAAATAGTTGTTAAATGAGGATGTGTATTGCCAGGCCTTGGGCAATACAAACCGTATCACAATACAATGCACCAATACGCGAACCAGTTTGTGAGAAACAAAAAAGTAATGTAATAATTTACTTATTATTTGGAAATTTTAAGAATTACCAACTGTTCAAGTTTGCAATAACATAATACGGATAATCTTATTTTTCTTGATGTCATATATTTAAGATTTAGCAATTAAAGTTCAAATAATGACATGTTCCGTATCATTACATTTGTCTGACAGTAGAAATACTGTTTAAAGAGTTATCATTTTTGAATAATTGATGATGATATTTGGAATATTTTACACTAGTAAGCTGTGCAGCAAATAAGCTCTGCTGCCTGTACAAGTGAGCTTACTATAGTAATAGATGCTGGGTTGATTAAAAACACATGCAAATTATATGTGTTGAACTCTTATTACTGAACACACAAATTACTACTACTACTACTTAATAGTATTCAAGTCTTTATTTAAATAAAACTTACCAAAAATATGATTAATCTGTTTATGAAATAATAAATTATCAGATTAAATAATTACTTTATCTCATAGTAATTTCGTTAAAAATATAAATAGCATCAAACAGGCCTAAAATATGAACTCGCAGACATTCATATTGTTTACTTTCAGTTTCCTGCATAACATGTTTGGTATTAGATGTTTTATAAAGGAAATGTTTTGTGAAAATCCAGAAAATGTATAGGTAAATTAAATAAATGAACCCGGCATTAGGGTTGCGAACCCTGTGATATTTTGCAGGTGAATATTTGTTCTGGAATTTTAATAATAGTTCACGAACTCCAGAGAGTTCAAATGTTCATTAAAGGAGGATTATTTGAACATTGATCCTTGGGACCAAGCGTCAGATACTGCTGTTTCTGTGACGAAATACAGACAGCACATGGTTGTCAAGAATTCTTCCTTTGCTCCCGTTTTCCTTCCTAACAAATGCTTGCTTTAATGCTAAATTTTACATAAATACATATAATTCCGTTTGTTTCATTTCCATATTTCTTATCTCAAAGACACTACAGTCATCCTGAGAGCTGAAAAGAATCTGTGGCCTGGTCCCTATAAGGTGGCCCTTGATATAAAGGACCAGCAAGGCCTCTCCTGTCCTGCCAATGAAGAACTGAAACTGGAAGCTTGCACCTGCACCGATAAGAAGCTGTGTACCTCGGCGGGGAAGGACAAGAGGAGCTCCGCGCTCGGACCGGCGGGGATCGGGCTGCTCCTCCTCGGCCTGCTGATGCTGCTGCGTGAGTCTGCGTCACACACCAGCCCCACAGCGCTCATGACATCACGGCAGGCACTGAGTACTGTGCATACTGAGGACAGCACTGTTGCGTCAAACCCCCAGAGTAGACGGTTTGAGTCTAACCTCTGCTCAGCGATTGTGGTGTTTACATGTCCTCCCCATGTTTCCACCCATAGTCAGATGGCATGCAGTTAGGCTAATTGGACTCTCTAAATGCCCATTTTGTCTGTATGCACAATGTGGCGGCCTGGTGTCCTGGGACAGGCTCCAGGCCTAATTTTTACAGCTGAAGGATATGTACGTATAAATATGTGGCTGCTACTGCAGGGCCTTTTCCTACAATATTTTGTCCCGTTATTATAATCGAGCTTGCAATGGGTTTGTGCCCCATTCTGGGTTATAATTATAATTCTGTAATATGATTATACTAATTATTCACATGCATCATGGCTTGTGACACATGTTGCGAAATGTATGGTACAAGTTTCGTTTTGTCACATATTCTGAAAGCTGCAGTATTGCAGTTGGCCATGTGGAGGAGCGTAACTGAACACTGTCCTCCAGAGCACATACTGAAAAATGTACTTAAGTGTACTTTAGTCAGTGGCAGAATCCGCTTAAAGGTCATTTAAATACAACCCATATTTTGGTGTTTCTCTGCCTGAAGAGCGTAAATTGCCTAAGTATACATAAACCCCGCACTTAAATTAATTAGCGAATATGCTTAAGTCAAAAACGTGTGCAGCTACGTGCTTTTTTGACTGAGGTGCATATGGGAGAATCGAACCCCTAATGACTAAGGTCTCCTTGTCTTCCCACCCGAATGTGCGCAGTGATACCCCTGCTGCTGCTGTTCTGTAACTGCGGCACTGCTGGTGCCGGGGCATTCGGCGGCATGGGAGGGGGCTTCACTGAGATGCCATTTGCCACCAAGGAACATCTGATTGCCTACCATACTGAAGGCCAAGGCGAAGACAAAGTGAGTAGCGTTTTCATGATCCATTTTTTATATGACTTTTACAAAATCTCTATAAAATATGTTTTGTGAGTGTTCTTGGATTACGGCTTCATCACGAGGATCGCAAGAAAATGTGATTACTGTAATTTGAGGTTTTCCCCGCCATCCGGAAGTAGAGCAGAATTTAATTATATGGGAGCCATTTTTTAGTGTTCCCGTACGAAAAGAAATACCTACCAAATCACACCAAATAACACATAAAACCGAAAATGGCATTTCACATTTCAAGATTCTGAGACTGAAGAATAGATTAGTTTAGGCATCGCTGCAAAAACGCCATCACTGGCATTCCTCCTGTTGTTTCTTAATTTTCTGTGGACTATTACTGTTGGGATCTTTCATGTACAGAATTTTACTGTGCACTTTCCTTTTGGATTTTGGTGGATTACCCTTTTTGAACGGGTTGCTTTGAACTTAGCCTCTTCTCCTAGTGAGTTCCTCTGTTGTTTTCATGTTCTTTTTCTGTCGTCTGCCTGCCTGCCCTATTGCATTCTCTTATTTGTTCAATAAATCCCCTGTTTTCACGGCTGTGTTTGCGCTTGTGCTCTGTACTCGCCAGAAAGTGACGCCATTTTGTGATACAAAGCGTGTTGCCTGTGACATTTAGTTTTAAATGATATCAGAATCATATTGACCATGTGGCATATCGATTTCAAGGAAAATTGTATTGTGATAATTATCGCTATCATTTTATCGCCCAGTCCCACATAAACCAGTAACATAGTTGTTTATTATCATTATCAAGTATTATGTACTGTACATAATGGTATGTGCTATACTTTTATACGGCTGACAGCACAGTATGTGTTACACTAGCATCACCATACAGACATAAGAAATGCGTTGCGCTATGATGTGCTGTGATGTTATGACGGCTACGACACTAGGGTGTTGTATTATAAGATGTTAAAATAAACATTTTTTTTTAACTTTCCTTAGTCACACACCTTCGTAATTAATGGCGTATACCACGTGTACATATTATACAGACAGGTCAAAACACTATTTAATTTTGCCCGAAATTTTGATGTAAAATTTTAAATTTGGCAAATGGCTCAAAGATGAATAGTCTGACCACCACTGAAAGGACACTTTATAACATGAGAGATCTTGAGACTTTAAGGTATAAGCCTTCAATAAAATAAACAAATATTGCAAATTACAATTTTTTTATCCCATGCATGCCTCCATCTGATCATGTTAAAAGCAAAATAAACCGGGTAACATCAGCTTCCCTGTGAGATGCTATTAGACTGTGAGACTATTCTGAGATTCTGTGCATCCACTGAACTTAAGCTCTCATGTTGTTTACAACCAGGAAGGAATATTAAAAACTATGGTCATATTATTCTTCCATTTGGGTAACAAAATGCTGCTTTGCCTTAACACGATCAAAGAAATAATAATCCTTTACAAAAACCAGTGGTAGCAGTGGTGCTACCAACATTCTCCATTGGCAATGTGAAATTCCACGGTTACAAAGACAGCTACATGAATGCACATGAGTCAAGCAGGTTACCCACACAAAGGTGAGTGATGTCCCTAAGCCAAGACTTCTAATATTTAAGGTATACTGTAGAATACAAAACAAAACAAATATTATGTCTTCCTAATATTTATATATTATATGATTTTATGCAATCCAAATCATTCTCAGTATTGATTTCGGCTTACTTGTCATCTGTATGTTTCTGCAATCTTTTCTCAAGCTCCGAAATATTCCTGTTTATTTATTGACGGCCAACTCGCGAATAACCGAAACCGCGAATGTCTAATGCAGGAATGTGAAGGGTTTACTGCATATGCAAAATATTTGAATCTTAACATTAACTTGAATGACTTAAGTCTCACCCTCCCTTCTGCCTGTCTCTGGGTCTCTC
>JAODKE010000001.1:20604848-20631529 GCA_026779605.1 Mormyrus hasselquistii | reverse complement strand
TTTGTTATGCAGTATCCATGCCAGAGTCAAACACCTAATGATTATCATAGACTCGCACAGATGCGACCACATGAAATTTTAACTTGAATACATTCAATAAATATGCAACCAGACTGGTGCCCTGTGTTAACGTGATAAATGTCCTAGTCCTTACTATATTTAGTATTTTTTATGTTTTCCCATTTAGGAAGTCCCACTTCTGAATGCTCCGATTGAGGTGGATAATGGCATCAAATCAAATGCAGCTCCTATAGTGGGAATCGTACCCGGACTCATTACAGGTTCATCCGGATTTAGGGCAGGGGGGCGCACGGACATGATGGATTCCATAGACCGCGACTTTACATTTACCTCAAGATACCGTACTACTGAAACCGAAGCATATGAAGGAATTGCCCTCCCTGGTGTTTATTTGGAAGAGTACTACTCAAAGGTGAGCAGCGCTAATGCTTCACGTTTATTTGCACGTTAGAGAACATATTACATATACATATCAAATTTTAGAGTTAACTGAAAGTTGGCTATAAGCGTGAATGGAAAATTAGCTATCTATGTATGGCTTTGTATTTTTTGTATATATTTTTATTTATAATAAAATAACTATCCTCCTAGATTAATCAACGTAATCAGTTGATGTATTTTATTTAATGTACAGGTCAAAATCGACAATTTTGGTATATATACATGGATACATGAAAGTTAGATTCACATTCTTGGGTATATGTGTTTGTGTATCATGATAAGATTGGGGGGGGGTTTAAATAATACATTTTATCACAAATCATACTTGTATCATCTAAAAGATTATCATCGTTTTTATAGCTAGTTGAATGGACTTTATGTAAAGCTGTACAAAAAGCACAAACATACAGGAGTTCACATTTATCTTCCGTTGATAACTGTCATGTTTTTCATGAACATTCTAGAAAGCCGATGCTGCTCTAGACAATGAAGCCCTGGAAGAAAAAACGCTGGTGTTTGACTGTGAAGGACAGGGATCCTTGGCAGGCTCTGTTGGCTGCTGCAGCCTCCTGGAAACAGACAACGACCTTGAATTTCTGAATGATCTGGGCCCCAAGTTCAAGACCTTGGCTGAGATCTGCAGAGGCCCCGAAATGGAACCCGTGACGTTTGTCCCGCCACCAATGCCGCCACCCAAGATCGAACCACCCCCAGTAACAGATGTGGTGATGGACACTATTACCATGCCAAAGGTGGTTCAACCCACTGTCCGTGTGGAAAAACCAGTTGTTGACACCAGTTACATGCCTCCCATCCCTAACGTGACAGTCCGTGAGAATGTGGTGGTCCCCAAGCCAACATACGTCATTCAACAGCCTGTGTACTACACCACAACCCCTGTGGTACCAAACACTCGGTATGTCGTTGATCCTCAGGTTCATAACACTGTGCTGGTTGCGGATAGACCCTCGATTCCCAGCACGCAGACCATGTATTTGGTGAACAGTGTTCCTGCATCTGAGAATATGGTGATAACTGAGAAGAGAGTGGTGGCAGGACCTGTAGGTGGAGGGTTGGTAGAAGGTTCAGTTCCAGTGATGCGAGAAGGTTTAGTCGGAGTAAAAGCAGGTAATCTTTATGGATCGCAGAACCTATTGTTTGTGGAGGGGCAGGGTGGGGGACCAGTACTTCAGCCTGGAACCCTGACAATGAAGGATCTGCCAGGATCTCAGAACATCCTGTTGATGGAGGAAAAGGTTGGGCCTGGACAGGTGCTTCAGGGAGGTGGTGCATGGGTTCAACAAGGGTCTTTGCCGAGGGGGAACATTTCTGGACCCCAGAATATTCTCCTTGTGGAGAAACAGGGAGGTAGTGGACAGGTAGTACAAGGGGGTACAGCAACTTTGATCCAAGGGTCTGGTGGAAAGATGACTTTTAGTGGTGGTTCCGTGCCTGGTATACCCAGCGTAACGAAAGTAATCACCAAGGAAAAGAACATTTTTTCAAACAAAGATTGAACACAAAACAAAGCAGTTTTCCATGGCATTGTACTCCGATTATTGGTCACAGCAGTGATTTAGTTAATACAAGAAAGTTTAAATGTGTGGTGGCAAAACATAACACATCAAGAAAATACAAAATAAATATAAAAAAACAAAAATAAATAACGACTGTTTTCTAGTTTTTGTTTTCTCATTTTTCTGTGTTTTTGTGTTTTATTTTTTTTTAATTATAAGAACTTAAAATTTTAAACTTATTTGAAAATATTGAAAAACAAACACATTTAAAACACAAAAACATTGAAAGATTGAGAAAACAGTTTCATCGGTTGTTTTTTTTTTTTAATTAATCTTTGCACTGCAAGGCCAACGTACCAGCCAATGCTTATTTCTCATGTAGATATGTGTAGTGTTTTAGAAATGCAAATATGCGTAATCATGGCAAATTATGGGTAAAAATGTAAATATTTCAAAAATAGATTTTTATGTATGCCTATTGAGGCAATAATTAACCAAGCAATTATTCCTTGACAATAGAGGCCATTGCTGATACAGTATGTTCATGGCTTTAGCTTGGGGGAGAAGTTTTGTTCATGACTAATTACGTTTTTAGAGATATTAAGAAGTTTTAGTGTGTAAATTCAGAATATATTCCAGATTTGAAACCGAGTCCACAGTTTAGGTCTGGAAGCATCGCAGACTGTATCATTTGTGGTTTGTGGTATATCTATGGTCGCTACTGGTTTATGAGCAAACAAAGCAAGTACGCTGTTGCTTCGGAAAAGGCTGTGAACAAAAGCCATAGACAAACCGGACCGCCCAGCTTAGCAAGAGGTAACCCAAGTCCTTTGCAACACAATTGCCATTAATGAAGAAAAAGGGATCGGCGGATAGGCAGTGTATAGGCTAATTTAAGTCATTGAAATAAAACTTATCTCTAGGTTGGGTCATATACTAGAAAACTGGGATAAACTTGGGGTCAAATTGTTGAACTTCCTTTTTATATTGAACATTTTACTGATGAATTACAAGGAATGCAGGATTGAAGCAATACTGTTGTACTGACACTTTTTGGTTCCCTGTGTTTTTATCATGCTAAGGTGTGCTTTCTTGGCTATTTTGTACTACCTTTTTACGAAGCTGTATTTTTTCCCATGCACAAATCATTTTTATAGGAAAATGAAACTGTTTTTCTTTTTTATTTTTATGTGCATCAGACATAGGACTTGTCTGTCTAGTTCCATGTACATGAATGTAGCCATACCTGCTTGTATTTCTCTGGAAAGAAAAAAGCGTTCTAAGGAAATGATTATGTTTTGCTTCTGGTGTAAACATCGATACTGTACTTTCCTGCCTCCTCACCTGTTCGCTGTTGCAGTGGAAGAAAATTTAGTGGGGTGATCAGATAATCCAGGACAGAATTTGTTGTAAAGTCCCATTTCAATTAACAGGACCTGGATTTCACATTAAGTACTTGCTGTGTACTGATTCGTCAGTCTCCTATAATCATGCATGCGTCAGTAATGTTAATGTAAAACTGCTGAATGAGTCTTTCAATCAAGGTAACAAACCAGTCAGAGCAAAAAAAAAACTGATCGATTTTGCCAAACACGGGATGTGACATGGATTATCTGGTCAGCCTAAATTTTTATGAAGTTGACTTCCTATCAGTCAACGCTTCCTTCTTATTGCATTAAGCTCCACTTTCTATGCATACACTGGATGTGTTTGTCATTTTTGGTAAAGTATGCAGGACTGACCACTGACTTTGATGTATTACCACCTTTTGAGTGGTCAGTTTTTTCCGATAATCTTTCTCTGCATCTCTCCTACTGCAACGCTTAACTAATAGGATAAATAGTATTTTCACTGCAGGCTGCACATATGTATATTCGATTTTAACTGCCATAACTGGTTTTTATACTTGCTTCATCTATTGAGTGCCAATGGTTTCTGTGTTGAAAGGGAAGGTTTCAATAAAGCTTCACTGGAAAAAAACAAACCTCCAGGAAACTTGATTTTGTAAGAGTGCTTCTCAAACCCCCTTAATCCAGCAGCACACTGCCAGCCAACACCAGTGGGCCGTAGAACTGTGGCAGGGAAACAAGGCCATAATGAGCTGCAAACATGATCCCTGCATGGGAATATTCTGCTGGTCTGTAAAATACACAGGGAGGGCTGAGCGATATATATATATATATATATATATATATATATATATATATTATATATTGGCTTATTGTCATATAAAATTTAGAAAATAAAACGAGAAACGTTGATAAACTGTCGATAAGGAACATTTCTTGATAGCGCACACTAGCCATCACATAACAGAAACAAATGCAACTAATCATATGTAAGTATAGACAACCTACGACCCAACAAAAATTCATAGCAAGGTTGATTTAGTTAGTGTAGCACACTGCATGCTACTGTTTAAGTTAATATATTATGGAAGAGATAAATGATCCCTTAGAGGAAGCTTTAAGTGTTGGTGATGAAAGTGAGAGACCAGCACGCACAACATCTTTTTAAAAAGAGACATTCATGGCAAACAAGATAGAAAGATGTCAGTAATGTGACGGTACATTTTTGCAGTTTAAAGTCATGACAGACTGGAAATTCTGTAAACTCATTTTACCACTTCAAGTATCAGTACCCAGTGGTGATGCTTCAAATATCTTTCTGGCACTTCCTGATTTTATAAATACATCTGGAAAGATACATATAAATACGTAATAGAAATATAGAAATTATAGTTAATTTTGCTAATTGCATTAGTACTGTACAACATTATAGTACTGTACAACCCACCCACTGTCTGTGTTGGCTCTGTGGTAGACTGACGGCCTGCCCAGGGTGTACCCCGCCTCTCGACCGAAGATGCTGGGATTGGCTCCAGCTTCCCTGTGACCCGGATGGATAAAGCGGTATGGATGGATGGATGGATGGATGGATGGATGGACGGAGAAATATAGAAATTATAGCTGATTTTACTAATTGCTTTAGTACTGTACAACATTATAGATGCCATCTTTGATGGATTTCCCCCCCCCTCCCCTTCCAGAGATCAACCCACCCACGTCTAGCTTGCCTAGATCACAAAGTAGAATCAGGTCACCCACTCTGAAAGAGATAATCGACCCATATGGTGACATATCATTGACGTGACGTACAAATGAGCAATAGAATACCGATTGTGCAAATGTCACCATTATGAGGGTGGCGCCCCGGTCCGCCCCTGGCAAGGCACCACCCTGGATGGTTTCCCATGTTACCCAAGTTACCCATACCTAAATCCGCCAGTGAAATCCAGTAGAACAGTGTATCTCAACCACTTTTTATCCAAGGACCCCATGTGTCCAGGGAAACATGTTTGAGGCCCCCTGCATAGGCTATGATATTGTTTCTCTTAAATGCATCGTTCAGTGATGATGCTAATTGCCAGTGTTTATTAATATAAAGACAATTTTATTTTAGTATACCGTGAAACTAATAATCTCAGTAACACTTTCTATGAATGTCATATTTATAAGAATCCACACATTCATAAAGCATTATAGTGCATTTAGAAAGCATCATAAATCACCATAATGCCTTACGACTGTCAATAGAAGATTCACTGTAATATTTTACCACATCATCACATTTACAAAAAATCCCACTGAGAAATATTAGTAATAAGTGACCAGGTTTGAGTCCCTAAATCAGAGAAAATTATTTGCTTGGGTTGGTGGTGAGTGGATGATTTCAGGGTACATACTAATTTGGATGACGTCAGAGCCAATCCACGGACCCTTGTTTTGGTTATTTTTCCCAACTAATCTCTAATGATTTCTAAATCATATTCCAGATCTCATTTGTATGATATTTGCAAGAAAATTGTGTGTCACTTATGTTGTTTTACATACAAAGGATGGATGGGGTGGATTCTTCAAGAGGGCGTTGCCCACTGTCATATAGCTGGAGACTTGCCTGTCATGTCTAGTAAGTATACGTCACTGGGCTACTGCCCAGCCATACCATTTGATGCCCCCCCCACCCCTTGGTTCTCGCTGCAGTTCACCGGCTGAGAACCACTGCTGCAGAACATATAAAATGCAAGTGGTTACATTCACAAACATCAGCAATTAGGGATTCCACTTTCAATTTGAAGAAATATGCGACCAATCGACTTCAGGGATGGTTGATTACTATTTTCTATCAATGCCTGTTATATCAAACTGTAACACAGACTATCCTTATTAGAGGAGCTTAATTAATGTAAAAAATCATAAAACACAGCCGATTACTTAAATGAACATTTCTGTACTTCACTTTGGAGTTATTCCAGAATTTAATTGAAATCTAAGTTTACTTATATTGGATGCAGTGTTTGATTTGGCGTAGTTCACCTGAGGAGTGTCTGAGCTGAGCTGAGCTCCGACACAAACTGAGCACTAGTGGCAATTCAAAGGTCGAACGCATCCACTGAAACAAGCAGCGGGGCAGTCAGAGGAAAAACCTAACAAACCGTACTGCTGGTGTTTTCTACGCTGTACAACAAAAGGTTTATTTTGTATGATTTATTTATTAAAATTAGATTTCAGTTTGCAGTCCATTCAGTTTGTTGCATTGTCATGTTCTGAATCTCTTTAAGAATTCTAGAGAATTGATAAATAGTGACCTGAATTAGACCATGATGATTATTAATATTGAATGAGAGGAAAAAAATATGCCAGATGAGGGGACCACCCCCCACCAGTCACTGAAATTTGGTGAGGGGATCATGCCAGCACCTCCCGACATAATGTGACTAATAGCAGAGCCAGGTTGAGAAACCCTGTTCTCTGAAATACAGTATCAAAAGCACTTTCTGCACTGAACTGTGCTTCAAGATAAATGTAGGACTGTATGCACTGTGTTTCACAATATATTAAATAAGATACAGAGGGTAGATATTGTTTCATTACTTGAAGAACACATAACTAGATGTGTTCGTGACACCGCACTGAGGTATTATTTTTGGAATCCCATGACAAATAGCATCAGACTTCCGTACTGGAATGGTGACAATAGCCTGGGTATGTCCGGATAGCTTGTTATTTTTCTCTCACAGTTATAATATATAACAATCATGTATTACATGTGAGAAGGTGCGGGTTTCTGTATAATGCGAACTGGCAATACATACAGTAATTTGCTTATTAGTCATTGTTATCTTTTGGGATTTTCGCCTCAAGGTGGAGTATCTCTGTTGTTTGTTTGTGTGATATTTGTTGTTTTGTTTTTTTTGTGCATGCTATTTGCTGATATGTAAATGGAAACACAGATGCATCATGCTGGTATATCAACATGAATCACCTGGCATAAAACAGGTTAGGTCAGTTCTAAATTATTATGACGAAGGAAATTAGACGGCTTTTTAAGTGGGGTTGGCGGACAGACTCACAGTAGGATAATTTGCCATGGCATCAACTTTCCTCTCGGTACTGGGCTTGCTGCTGTTTCTCATCTTGGTGGTAAGCATAAAAAAAATTAGCACATGTGTTTTTTACAGAGCCCCTAAAGGGACATAGGTAATTTATATATTTTTTTACCATTTCTGGTGCTCACCAGATACTAAAAGTATTTGGTGCACACAAGTTAGTAACTGGTGGGCACCAGATACTGTACTTTTTTTTTATAACCTATGTCCCTTTAGGGATTCCATAGTGTTTTGTATTTTTTTCTTTTTCCCTCAGAGGTATGTTACATTGTGATAAAACTGTGACCAAACAGTCAATAAAAATGCTAGTAAATAAAAATGTCATGTCACTGATGTACTACATGCCGCTAATGTATACTGCCCATGTATGTCTTGATAATAACTGACAGAAAGTGCTTAAGAATAGTTTTGTTTTTATTTAAATTTTTTCATAGGTGCAACATTTCATTTTCATTTTATTATAAAGTGAATGGCTGAACAACATTATTTGCTATAGTTTTAGCTTAGTATTAAGAATGAGAACTTCCATTTTAGTGATTAACAGCAGTCGAATGGTCCATTTTAATTCTGAGGACTGATGTCCAAAAAGTGTTTATCTTACGTGGACAAGCCATGTTAATAAACTGTTCTGACAGATCATTTCATTGATGGTGGCCATGCAATTACAATAAAAAAAACTTGATTTTTGGTTTTAAGTAAGACTGTAATTCAGTACATATAAGGATCTTCTCAAGAAGTTGAACTGCTGTATGTTCAACGATGCTTGTGACAACACAACTGTTTTCAGTGACATTGTGTCAGTGACAATTGATTTCCCCCAGTTGCGAGTGTTGTGATTTGTTGCATTTTCTTGTGAAAGGATTTCACAAATGGAGTGAATGCCAAAATGAGACAGAAGAGGGAGTGGGTTGTCCCTGCCCAGAAACTAACAGAAAATGTGGACTACACAGGAAAAACATCAGTAGCACGGGTAAGGTTAATTTCTGTGGACTACTGAGATGGGGCAATGAACCACAGAAAGTAATGTAAAAAGATATGTGCATACAGTAAATTCTACCAGTGAGGGTTAGCACACTATGTGTAGCGTAGCCTTCAGGACAGGTAGGCTGGAATGTTGCAGGGATAGTCATATTGATGAAGTAAGAACCTTGTTCCAGCCATTTCCAGGCTTGGATGTATATATGGTATATTTTAAATTAAGATCTTGAGATTCTTTGTTAGAACTTTAGGGATTATTATACAGGAGAAATATCTTTTTAGATGCTAGAAGTTACAGTATGTGCCTTGTGACAAAAACATCTTATTTAAATAAATTAAAATAAAGGTTTCAGATTCTTTACGGTCTCCTCCCAAAGTTTCAAATCATTTTTAATTAATTTAACAAGTCTTGCTGTTTTTTTTTAACAGTATTTTTTATAGTATTTTTATAGTATTTTTTTTGTATAGTATGTTATGTTCTTCACATAATAAACAGCCTACTTACACTGTGTGCAGAATTATTACGCAAGTACTATTCCGGGAGATCATTTTTAGCATAAGTCAGGTAGACTTATAAAAATGAATTCAGATTTCAAGATTTCTTGTGCACAAAGTAAATTTATTTAGAGGGAAAATGTTACATTTGACCTTCACAAACAAAAATAAAAGAAAAACGCTTGATTATATCAGTGTGCAGAATTATTAGGCAATCAGAAACTAAGTGGATTTTCTATCTTCACCATCAACAGAAATAATAATAAGAAACAAATTTTTGTTATTCAGTATATATAAGGAATAACAAGCTATCAGCCATCCTATACAGCCCACATCACCCAGTTTAATGCCCAGTATAGCCAATTTTCTTCTCAGTGACCATCATGAGCCTGTTGCCCACTGAACCAATCAGGTTTTTGATTTGATCCTGTCCTATATTAGCTGAGTCAGCTAGGACCACCACCTAGAAGCTGCTCTGAGAAGGGTACTGCGAGCTACTTTGGTAAATCTCACACTTTGGTAAGGCCCAGTAGTTCTCAATGTGGTTGAGTCAGGTGATGAAAAGCGACAGGCCATAATTCAGTCTCGTTTCAAGCCTTTCTAGAACAATATATGAAATACTTTGATGCATAAGGAGGGGGGGGCATTGTCTTGTGTTTTTTTTGCAGATTAGATCTGACAAAGATGTTAATGCGGACCTTGAGTACTTCCTGAACGGACCAGGTGCCACTGAAGATCCCTTTAATCTTTTCATTGTGGACAAAAGAAATGGCCTCATTAGGGTGACCGGCATTTTGGACAGAGAAATGACCCCAATATACATTGTAAGGGCGAGAGAACAATTGCTGTTTTGGTGATAAAATGTTGTAAACAGGATTGCTCAATGGGGAGAGAATACAGTGAGATTTGTTTTCTACAGATGTCAGCTGTTGTAAAATACAAAAATGGATCCATTGCAGAAGATAACATTGCAATGAGGATTGAGGTCGTAGACCAAAATGATAATCCCCCAGTATTTAATGTTTTGCCACCAGGAAATGTTACTGAAGGAAGTCCACCAGGTATGTTTAATTTTATTGTCTGCCTGAATTCCTGATGCTCTGTAGCAATAAATATGTGTGTGGTATAATTCAGCAAACATTAAGAAGAACAGAAATGTGCTAAATTCCTGTAATGATTCTTTCTTTTAATTCAGAGGACAAATATACTTTTCATGACAGAAACAGGCTATAATACATATAATGTAGTTTTTTTGCAGGTTATGCAGATTAGACACCTCGTGGTTTTCCACAACCAGTAGTAAAATGTCAGTTGATGTTATTTTTGAATCTGATATTTGATAAATAAGGAGACTCTTTGAAGTGTAGTGTAAAATAAGTTCATGCGAATGGTAAATCTTTTTCTTTTTGCCATTGCTAAACTTCTCCATTCAAGGAGGAAAATAAAGTCCAAAAGCAGGGCTACAGGTACTACAATGCTCATTCAAAAATATTGCAGGTACATTCGTCACTCAAGTAAGAGCCACTGACAAGGATGATCCAGCTACTCTTCATGCAGTGATTAGTTACAATATTATAAAGCAGGAACCAGAAGATACAGGACTCATGTTCAATATTAACTCAAGTTCTGGACAAATTCACGTATGGAAACCAGATATAGATCGAGAAGTAAGCACAATTTCCTTCACTTAACTTGTTTTAAATCCTTTGTGTTCAGTGGAGGAACAACTATACCAGGGTTATTCAAATCACAGTCCTCGAGGTCCGAGCACTGCTGGTTTTCCAGCCTTCCTTTACCTGTGAGCCAGGTGTGAAGCCTCTGACCAATCAGAATCAGTAATTATTATACTAACTACTTGGGAGAACTGAAAACAAGGCCTGGATTTGGAATCGAGGTCCAGATTTGGAGAACCCTGAACTATGCAGTCGGCCCTGGGGCAAAAATGAACCCCCCCCCCCCTTTACCAATTCACATCTAGGACCTGCCTACTCCACTTGCTCAGTTGCAGGTGATGAAATTTAAGTAGCCTCCAAATATCATACCCATTATATACTGCAGTAGTTACCAAATTCCACAAACATGCTTTTTTTCAATTAAATACACCTTGACAACATAGTTTGACTACAAAACATTACAAGCTATTACATTTGAAAATTGTTTTAGATATTGTACCAAATATTTTTTGTGTTACGACTCCCACCATAATGAGATTGCATACATATAAATGAGAGAAATAAAAGAAGCATGAATTAATGCACCATGCATGATATCAATGCTTTAACCCTGTGGAGTCAGAGGCCTCTCAGCCACTTTCCAAGTAGTCTGACATGCCCTGACATTTTAAAACATTTCACCTATTTAAAAAAACATTTATGCCAAAGTGTTACATATGTTTTTTCAGCACAAACTCGGCATCAATAATCTGAGACCACTTAGAATGTTATTATTCTATTTTTTGTTAAAGTCAACTTTAAACATATGCTTTCCAAAAACCCTATTTTCAGACATGCTGAGAAAGTGTAAAACAATCACATTATTGACATTTCTAGGCAGGACTTCTGAGCTTATAGACACAGGGGTTGGCTACACATAGGTGAAAGAGACATTCTGAAACTTTATGCGGTTTGATTACTAAAGTGTTAGAACTTTAGAATGACACTTTTTCTCAAAGTCAGTGACCTGCACAATGAATAGAAAGAAAAGTAGCAACCAGGGGCGCTGCTTGCAATTTTGGGCCCTATGACAAAATATGAGGTTGGGCCCTCCTACCACACCCATTCCGCTCAAAACATACAGATCTCTGGGGGCCCCTAAAGGGCATGGGCTCTTAGAATTTTCCCAACTTTCCCCCCCCTTAGCAGCGCCCCTGGTAGCAACAATAAAATCCTTTTCACAGTTTATTGGTATGATATGATGGTTGAAAAATGACAACTGTTCCCATATAAATATGATGTAGTGCCTATGCAGAGTTCATAATATTTCACTATTATTAACGCTATAGGGACGAGGGCATCGTCAACCGCGTATCTTTCTTGTCTATTTCAGTTTATATCTCGCTGAAATCATTATGTAGAATCATGAAAAAAAACTGATTAAATCTATAATCTGTCTTCTTTTCAAAACTTCCATTGTCGGAAGTATTAAAGTTTTTAAAATTAGGTTAAATCGGCAAAAAAAAAGACAGATTAAACATTGATTGATTTACCTGCATCGGGGGATTATAGCACCGCTCTTAGCTGAAGATCGCTATTCTCATTCCAAATAGGCTGGATCTGAAGCAGCAACCTCGTCATGCATAGCCCACTGAGCCATGCACACAGGTACACAGAGTCACTGTCTAAAGTGGCAACATTGGCGCAAAGCTTCAGCGGCAGAGACGTATGCGCCTGCCATTTTGTAGCCGATCAGTGTAAACACTACATAGTACCGACATGTGCTCCTGTTTATTTCAGTTACAATGGGCGTATTCACATATGTCTTTACCCAATACTAACTGTCGGATTTTCATGTTATTATCATGCGAATAGTGCGATTTGCAAGTGGGTGGGTGATCAGAGCTGCTTCGAGACGCAGACGATGTTGTTCTTTCTATTCGTATCACGAAGCTGTAAAAATATATTTAGTTTCTACCTATGTATATAATTGAAAATTAGACCGTCCATCGTTTCTGATGGTGTTTTTTAAATGTGTATACGACAAAAACTCGCAGAGTTATTTAAACGGTTTGCCGAAATTTCTGTCAGGTCCCGCATGCGGGACGGCCGACTCCAGAGGGTCGGTATTTTTCATATATGTGAGATTTGTAATTTGGGGGCTTGGGGGCAGTTGTTTTGTATGTTATGTTCTGTGACAGAAGAACATAGATTTCAAGGAATTGAATAGAAAATGCTTAGGATTTTTTTTATATGCCATACTAAAGTGACAGTGTGCCTAAAGTTTAGTTTTGTTTGACTCTGCCCTGATACATCCCCACATGAACATCATGATCTTTTTAATTTGCATTATTCACCTTGTCAACAGAGGTACAGTTCCTATGTATTGACCGTAAAGGCTACAGATATGAATGGGCATCCAGGCGGGCTAACTGGAACAGGAACAGTGACGGTGAAGGTTCTGGACATCAATGATAACATGCCCACTCTGGAGAAGGATCAGGTAGATAACAGTACAACTTCTTCTCATGAGGAAGTGTAGATATGATTGTTCAGGCTTTTAAATGTACACTCCGGTGTTTATTTCAGTATGAGGCCAGTGTCGATGAGAACACAGCCAATGTGGAAGTGCTGAGAATTAAAGCGCTCGATAAAGATCTGGAGCAGACCGACAACTGGCTGGCTGACTTTGAAATAGTTTCAGGAAATGAGGACGGAACATTCAGTATTGAGACAGATCCTAAAACCAATGAGGGTGTCTTAATTTTGAGAAAGGTAGAGTCAACCTTCAAGTTCTGTTTGATTCCTTTGACACAGAAATAATCATTATACATGTATGATTTATGATGTGTTTCTCTGTTTTATGAAGGAAGTTGACTTTGAGCAAGTCCCAGATATGCAGCTGGGTGTGGTTGTACGAAACAAGGCACTTTTTCAGAACTCAGTCTGGTCACTGGGCTCAGATCCATCTTCAAAACCTGGATCTGGTGGCACCTCTGGTGGCCAAGGAAGTATTAAACGGTATCCAATCAAAGTCAATATCAGGAACCTGCCTGATCCCCCCAGGTTTGTTCCAAATGTTAAAGCAGCATCCATTCCTGAGGACAGCAGCAAAATCAATCTCCCACATGTGATTGCAACCTACCCAGTCATTGATGGGGACTCTGGGACGGTTGCCAAAAATATCTGGTGAGTCTCCTTTTTGGTTTCATAATAGTTGAAATAGTATATTAATTATATATGAGATATATCTAAATTAGAGTTTGAGGGTGTGACCATCCCAACTTACGCTTCCCGTGAAATCAAAACTTGAAAACATTTGACTTGAGGGGACATGAATAATATAATGTAGGTGACAATACATTAATTAACCAGTAACTAACTGTTTAAGTACTGATACCATTTTTATTCATCATTTATGTTTTTCATCATTAACATGACATGATGTATCTCCTGTATTTCATGGGAAAACCTATATTAGTTCTTGAGTAGTAAATAAGTATTTTTTTGCCCCAAGGGGTCTTACCATTATTGACTGTTAACTAATATAATGCCTGAATGGAAAAACATTAACTGTCATGATTGATTGATGATGAACAAGCATGGGAGCAGCATATAATTAACATCTTGCGACTAGTTAATTAATGCATGAAGTACATAGCATGTACCTCAAGTGAAGTATGACCCAAAATTTTTATCAATAAAACCAAAAAAAATTCTCCTCTGGAGAAGGATAAATATTAATATATATATAAGTTAGACAGATAAATGTCATTTTGAGAAGTTTCGTTGTAGTTTGTGTATGACAGCCATCTGATCGGTGAGCCCATCTCTCACCAAGGTATGCCAAGTATTATGACCCAGAACAGTTGCTGTCAATCAACGAAACGACTGCTGAAGTGAAACTCAACAAAGTGCCAGATCGGAAGAAGTCCAAATATGTGAAGGACGGAATATATTATGCAAAAGTCATCGGTGTAATGAAAGGCAGGTTATTAAGCAGCGGACAACTGCAGTAGCACAAGGAAACAGTAGGAGAGCTATTGTTTTTCAGGGGTGGTGTGTTCAAATCCCTCATGAGAAATACTTCATTTCAACTGCACATAAATAGCATTAATTTATATTTTGAAAACAATACATAATTATAATATCTAATAATAATATAGAATAATTAATCATTTGTTTTTATGAAATTTATTAAAAATCTAGAAAATATAAAGAAAGCTGGAAAATGTGTGCATGTATTTACACAGGTGCAAATACACCACATAGATACTATTAATATAAAGAAATAAAGAAAATTACCAATAAAGATTCCTATTAAACATACATTGGAAAGGGTTACCAGGTTAGATGTTTAAGCATGAATACTTTTTCATAACAAACAGCTATCTTTGCTGTGTTTTATTGATTGAGATTTCCTTCTAGATTTTCCATTCAAGACAGCTACTGGCACCATAGCCATCGAGATTCAAGATTTCAACGATCACTGTCCTCACATCACCAGCAGTCATCAGCTTTTGTGCTCTGATGTCAAAGCTGTGACTGTTACAGCAGTCGATGAGGATAGTGACCCTAATGCTGCACCCTTTGGGTTCACCCTGGTATCTCAAAATCCGAGCGAACAGTGGAAGCTGGAGACTTTTAATGGTATGGCCTCCAGTGGCTAAGAATCTCAAGTGTTGTCCTTTAAATCAATTTTAAACACATTTGAACTTTAATTTGCACATGACCTTATAAAATCGGTTTGTGAATATTTATCCTACAGACACTGCAGCTATCCTGAAGCCCAACCGTAAATTAGAGTCTGGTTCCTCCACAATCACCTTGGTAATAGAAGACCATCAAGGGCTCGCCTGTTCTGACCACCAAGTGCTCAGTTTGGAGGTCTGCAGCTGCACTGAAGATTCTGTCTGTGGGGGCAGAGCTTTCAGCTGGAGGTCTACATCCTTAGGCCCATCAGCAATAGGTGTAATTGTTTTTGGGATTTTCCTGCTTTTGCGTGAGTTCCACTTTTTAAAGATTAATAGTCCCATGTTTTTAGACCCAATGTATTTGTGATGACATATCATTCTGCCCATCCATCCATCCATCCACCCATCCACCCATCCACCTTTCTCTAATCTAGATCAGAGTTATGGGGTAGAGACAAGGATCACAGCGCATACACTCACGCACATAATCAACCATAACCGTAGAACACTAGTTCTGTACTGGTTTAGCCTCACAACCCACATTTCTTGGTCAGTAAGTCACAACCCAAATTCATGATATAAGTTGTTGACTGGGGGGTGGGAGTGGCAACAGTAAACGTAAAGTGGGTGGAGGAAGAATGAATGGTAACCATTATTGATGGGGGGATAATTACCTTTTTTTTAACCATGCACTCTGTGACCCACTGAAAATGGTCTCATGAGCCACTTTTGAGTCTGAAACACTGCTGTGGAACATTAAACAATGTTTTGTCCTTGCTGATGGAAATGTAACCACGGTAACTGATTGTGGGAAGCGTTACCGCAGTAACTAATTGGTGGGAAACATAACTGCGGTAGCTGATCGGTGGGAAACATAACCGCGGTAACTGATTGGTGGGGAATGTAACCGCGGTAACTGATCGGTGTGATGTCTATTGCCACACCTTTTGCAGTGGTGCCTCTCCTGTTGCTTTACTACGGCACATCCAAGGAACATGGCTCTGAAAAGGTCGAGTTGTCACATTCCAGTGAGCAGACTATGATTTCTTATCACACTGAAGGAATAGGCGAAGACGGGGTAACTGAAGACGACTTTTATTTATTTGTTTTATCTCTGAGTCACACATGCTGTGTCGATACCGCAGTTAAATGCCGGTGCCTTATTATTTATATATTATATATAATCAGGGATTGGCACAATTGGTATTCACGTAAGTATTGATGATATGAAGTTTTAAATGTGTTAATTTCTTGTCAAAAAAACACAAATGTGCATAAAATAAGTACACATTTGCACTGTTATGACACTTATTTAATCCTTTATACCGTGAATGTGTAGCCGAGTGCTGTACTAGTCATGTCAATGCCAGAAAATTATATATTATTATATTCAGATGCTCAATGGAAATTCCTACTAAGCTACTAAGCTTTAGTGTTTTTATGGCAACTTTGAAACAAAAAGCTATTGTGAACCATTTTGGAAATACAAAGCATTAATACGATTTAGAGCGGTAATGTAAGCTGCAAAATCATATCCAGAGTTCGCCTGTTTTTTTGGTAGGACCCGCTCATGCTCCTTGCTGTGCCGTCCAACATAAAAAGTATCTTGGACCAGAGCAAGATTTCTCACTGGCCTCCCATCAATAGATGCGTGGTTGACAAAACAAATCGGGATAACGAAGGCACTGCAGGAATGCGCAACGTTTATGGAGACAGCAAGCACATCGAGGAATACGGAACTACGTCCATGGGATTCTGGAAAGATTACTATTCACAGGTAAATAATTGGAATCCTTCTGTAATTAGACTGAATGGTACAATAATATTTCATTTATTTAGCAGACCCCGTTATCCAAAGCAGCATGCGATTGAAAAAGCAGGGTCAGCCACTCTCTGAAGCAATTGGGGTTAAGGGCCTTCCTAGGGATCCAACAGTGACATCATACTGTTCACTATAGGGTTTAGAACCAGTAACCTTCTGGTCACAAATACAGTGTCCTAACCTACTGAGCTACACCACTGAATGTTGAAGATTATATTTAATGTACAATTACAGCACTCTTGGAGAGGCATGGTGGTGCAGTGATCAGCACTGTCACCTCTGGGACCTGGGTTCAAGTCTCTGCCTGGGTTGTGAATGTGTGAAGTTTGCATGTTTTCCCAGTGTCATCATAGGGTTTCCTCTGAGTACTCTGGTTATCCCCCATAGTCTTAAAAAATGCTGGTGTTACCCAAATTGCCCATAAGTGTGAGTGTGCCCTGTGATGGGTTAATGCCCCATCCTGGGTTGCTCCCTGCCTTGTGCCCATAGCATTCAGGAGAGGTTGCAGACCCCCTGCAACCCTGAATAGAGTAAGCAGTTTCAAAAAATGGGTGGATTGCAGTGATAATATTAAAGGTTACAGACACCCCAAAACGGAACTGCTGCATATTTAGAAAAGTACATTCAAATCATGTAATAAAATTGAACACTTTAAATCAGGAGTAACTATATATTTTTATCATTTTCAGAAGGCAAGATTTGCATTCGAAGACAATAATGAGAATGATATCATTACGAAATACAACAGAGAATTTGGCAGCTCTCTTGCTGGATCTATTGCATCCTTAAGCTTTGTTGACGGGGACAACAATCTTGATTTCCTGGACAATCTGGACCCAAAGTTTAAGACCCTGGCAAAAGTCTGTATGCATGGAGAAACGGGATTCGAAGAATACAGGCCACTAGAAGAAGGCATCACCGAGCACAGTGTCGAGCCAAATCACAAGATCTGCAGAGAAGACACTGACACAGTGAATGCACAGCAACTGAATATAGCGAGTTTAACTCTAGGAAGCTCTGGAAGAAATATATCCATGACAGCTGGTACACAAGAACCGAACACTGCAAGTTCAAATACAATAAGCTCTGTTGAAGAAATCCCTAAGACCACTGCTGCCTTTCCTGGCATGCAGGTCCGAGAAGATACTATTAATTCTAATCAGACGTGTCTCATCCAGCAGCCTGTGTACTACACCACCACCCCTGTGTTGCAGTCCACTCATGTTGTTGATCCTCAGGTTAATAATACTATTCTGGTCTCTGGATTGCCCCCAGTCTCTGGATTACCCCCAAACATGCAGACCATGTATGTAATGAATGGTGCTCCAAGATCTGACATTATGATATTGGGAGAGAGAGTACTGATAGGTCCACCTGCTCAGAATGCTCCATTCCCTGAGCACCGGGGAAACCTCACAATGAAAAAGAATGTACTATTGGTTGAGAGAAAGGGTACTTCAGGTCTGGTGGTACAAGAAGCCACTGCTGGGACAAACCAAAGCCTCGTTCAAATGGGTAACGTCCCAAAATTCCAGAATATCACATTTTCCAGAAAGATGCAGCTGGAAGACCCAACACATTTTCAAGAAGGGTCGAGAGGGAGCACCCCTGCTCCGCAGCAGCAAGGTGGTTTCACAGAATAACATGTTAAACTTACAGCCCACTTGAGAACATGGCTTTCAGAAGGTTCTACTGCTGAATAAGCAGTCTATTACTTGCTGGGTACTGTATGAAGCCTTGAGACGGGGATTGAAGGGGACTGTTAATTGACAATCTACTGTAAATCAGGGTTAAAATTAAGCAGGAAGTAAAGTGGAATTCTAATGCAAAGACCTTCAGGGTGTGTTGGTGTCAAAAGATGTGCCAGGCTTGGAATAGTAAAATGGAATAAAATCCAAATCACGAGGATACTATTTGTTAGTGTTACTAAAGATTTCACAGGCAGTTCATGAAAATGTTCCAGATACAAGCAAAATGGTTGTCTCTATGCAGTACAATTACCTCAGGAGGGGCTACCTTTCAGCCAGTTGGCTTGTCTTTCAAAAAACAACCCTCAAGCTAAGACAGTAAAAAAATCCACTGACATTTTATGCGGCAGTTTCAAAACAGCTGAATTCCAAAGAGGGATGGACCTTTCAAACTTTACGAGTTTGCATAAAAAACCCTGCTGTAGCCCTCAAAGCAAAATTCTTGTGTGCAAAAAACAGGTGAAAGAGAAACATTTTTTGTATCCTGTCATGTGACATCATTAATGTGTCAACATTCTGATTTTGAATAGAATCTTTCTAAAAGATTATGAATAATCTTTCTGTTGGTAGGTGGAAGGTAGAGACACTGAAAAAAATAATCTACATGTGTTGCCTGTATCTCTAGTGTGATGTCATTAGCTGAAAAATTCAAAGCAGTGAAAAATATGCAATGACGTGTATGATAAAAATATTAATGTTTACTATTCACTGCAATTATTATTGTTAATATATATATATATGCTACTGCTTGGGGGAAAAAGGATTCTATGTGGTGAATCTTCATAAAGCCACACCACTAATTATGCTATCTATTGCTATCACTTGCGATAACTATCCCACTGTTGTATATTTTTTACCGTTGAATGGTTCTGAGACTTTGGATACAGCAGTTTAAATTTTCACCCATTGTGTGTATAAATATACTTTATTTTATATCATTTATAAAACCTATACATTGTGCTGGAAGGCCAGTATTCACGACATAATTAAATTAGCTGAATGTATGTTATATAATTAATTTCAAAAAGCATAACAGTTCAAACTGGTGTATTTGGTTCAATGAAATAATGGTTGTACCCATAAAATATTTTGACACAACTATCATTATTGCCAGTCATATATACTGATTATTGTTTACGAATATCAACGGCTGTACAAGCACCACACTGTCATTCATTTGTTTTTAAATAAAGGGTTAGTGCACAAATGTAAAGATAATGCTTTGGGTTTCTTTCCCATCACCTTGAGCCAATTTTGAATATCCATCCAAATGTTTTTTTTTTATTTCACATGCACCTTATACAGTAGCTAGTGGATTTCTACAGCTGAACATTTCTAGTTGCACAGCTCAGTTATATCACATGACATAGAGTAATGTAATACAGATGGCTTACCTTGACACCCAGTGTACACCAGCTGCTCTTTCTTTGGGACTTGAACCAGCAAGCTTGGGCTGTTTAGTCCATATTCGTTATATCTACAGAAACCTTGAGAATCCCATTAACTCTCTGGTCCACTCTGTCAGGGAACAGGGGGTGGAAACACTGGTAGACTTTCTAAGAGGAGAAAGGAGCGAAGAAGAAAGTTGGAGACCAGGAGAGAGAGCTTAGGGAGGATGTGGAGGGAGGAGGGTCGTCACAAACCTGCAGTGTTGTGTGTGTTGGTGAACTTGACAAGGCTCCTCCTCTTTCTATATCATCTCCTGTCTTTAAGTTGAGGGTCATTGCTCGTTCGTGTCTATAGGCAGACATATCGAAAGCAAGGATTTCAGGTCTACCCTTTGCCCAGGATGGCCCAACTTTCACTGCCTGCAATTTGCTTCCTGTTGTTTCTCGTGCCAACGGTGAGTCATCGTTTAAACGACACGTCTGTGTCCGTTTTCTTCTAGACACCTGTTGCCATTATGAGTTCAGCATAGGGCAGGATTAATACTGTGCACGTACGATATTTTCATGGCTGCTGTTTCTGCACTATGATCAACTGGTATATTTAAAAAAAACGCATTAAACTAAACTCCGTCCTCTGTTTTTCATCTAAATATTCTACTGATAAATATTCTGAAAAAATAGCTGCATCCTCCCCTGTTATATTTAAAAACTGCTTTTGTTGAATGTGATTTTTTCCCCCCAAAGTTTTAAAGTGATTTTAAACTTTGCTGTGAGGTTTTAGTAATAAAAGAAGAGAAAAATTTAACAGCTTGTTCTTCACAGAGAAAATAAGTAATCATGTTTGTAGTTATGACTGGGAAAAGCCCTATTTCATGTGCACTGTAGCAATGTACTTCACTTTGAACAGAGACTGAGTTACCTGAAAAACATAAAAAGCTGTTAATTATATCTGCTAGGTCTTCTCCCCCAAGGCAAAACAGCTTCTCTTGAAAACATCTGCCTTTTTAGAACACTGATTCTTCAAGTTGTGCACCAAACCCTTGGTTTGTTTTCCACGCATAGCACTCCCCAGTGCAACAAAACCATGATTTATAGGAAACTTTACATTTTGCAATTTACAGGTGAAATATGACTTAGATTGACAGCTGCAGTTTTCTAAAGGCAGCTTCTTGTAGGCTGTTGAGAATGAGATCGCCAGAGGCGAAAACGAGGCTTCGCTGTGCTGATGAATCTGTCACCTGACTTGGTAAAGGACACACAAAAACACCATTTTTAAAATCCCACTCCAAAATATTAACCGCGTCAGATAAATGCTGAGATAGAACTGCTTCCCTGATATAACTTCCAACAATATACAATTATGTCACGGGAAAGCCAGGTCTTAAACATCAACACAGAAACCCCACACAAAAAGTTATCTGGTCAGTCTTTCTGTAAACTAAACTGCTGTCACACACAATGATAATGCAAAGAAGATTATGGTGAGTGTTCTGATTCAGTTATCCAAAAATTAATCTCCATTACTACTTTAAAAAAATGTTAGCATAAGCCCAGTTGCCTATGGGGACAGTTAATAAAAAAAAATGTGCCTGGTGCAGCTACACTGTTCAAAGAAGATAGTGTACCAATAGAGGTGTGAGATCAAATCCTAAAAAGAGAGGCGCCGCTGTCTTAGCAACATGGGCAGATTAATGCGTAGACTATCCTAGGTTACGGCCCAAGGCCCTGGCAGATATCGAGGCCCCGCCCACTTCAGGAAAACTGGAACGGTCAGTTAAATGGGCAGCACCTGAGTGTCTATGCCAAAATCAGCCAAGGGTAACTAGCCAGCCCTGGTTAGTTATTGCTACTGCAACAAAAACTGCTTTCATTTATACTACCGTACAAAAGCTAAACACAGAAACTACACTGACGGACCCTGAGAAAAGGGGCTGTAAAGTCTTTTTACTGTCCAGCTATTATATATAGTATGTAGGTAATTTATAGTGTCTTCTTCAAAATCTAGCATAGTTGATATAAGATTCTTTGTCATAAAACCAGCATTCAGTCATATATAACTCAACTTTTGATAAAATATGTAGTTACTGTGTTTTCCCGTACAGGAGTATAGGTGCTATGCTATTTAGCCATGTGGACGTTTCGGTTATTGCCGCACTCTGATGTTCTCTTCTGTTTTATTTTTATTGGACAGGTGTTCACTGTTGAGGCAGAAGCTCAGCGTTGTGTGAAACTGGTCCGAAAGAAAAGAGAATGGATTCTGCCCCCCATTAAGCTGATGGAGAACATAGACTACACAAAGAGGGATTTCATCGCTAAGGTGAGAATTATGACTATGTTTACATAATTCAATGTGCTTTCTGCTTGATAACTAGTCTGTTATCTCAATTACTTATCCTGGATAAGGTAACGGGGGGGGGTTGCCCGGGCCTCCACCCCACCCCAACAAAGGAAAAGTTACCTATTCAGGCAATGATCACTGGAAAGCCTATGATTATTATGCAACTGAAGAGACCAAATTAAACACTGACACAGAGATGAGAACAATGAAGTATCCAGAACGTCAGAGGAAAGCATAGTGAATAGCACAGAATGACTGTTACAGTATCCATTGTTATACAGTATGATGTAGACAGTAGGCCTGAACAAAACTGTATTTACAAAAGTCACAGAAGAACAGGGGGCAATTTTATAACATTTGGTATTCTGGAATAATGCTTAGTTTTACTTCACATAGAAGCTCTGTCATATTTAATTTGGAAGACATTTTGTGATTGATTACACACATTAGCATGAGTCACTAAGTACATGGGCCGCTTTCCTTTGTCCAGTAAGTGTCTACACCAGTTAACGTCTATGGCCTCCTAATGTTTAATGACATGATCACTACCTTCATGTGTTTCTGAGATATTTACATAATCATTTAAGCCTTCAGTAGAAAACTAACCTAGCCTATGCCTCAAGAAACAAAACAGGCAAAGAAGAGACACACCCATATGCAATAAGGGGCGTCTAACAGATGCCTGAAGGAAAAAAACAATGTAAATGTCTGAGTCAATGACTTTGCAGCTGATGAGATCGCAAATATGAGGCTTTTTTATGATACGGTCCAATAAAATGAAGAATAGTGTCTAATTAATGGTAGAGGGATATGAAAGTTGAATTGCAAATAGGTTTTCTGTTGGGTCCTGTGGCTATGGGAACATAGACAATGTCTTTTATGGGGTCTAAGGTTATCCATCTAAAATAAGGATTGCTCTCATATGGACATTGACATTATTTCCTTACAACTCAGTGATAAATTAAATGAATTTGGGATGCTCTCTCCTGCAAAGTGTCCTATGGTATTTGGTAGGATGACAGTCATTCAGTTTGACATTCTCCCGTGTTTGTCTCTGCTTAACTGCAAAGCACCTTGTTTTTACTTCCACTTACTACATAGTACATATTTATACTTGTTACAGAGATTAATATTTTCACAGAAGCGTATCAGGTCTTGCTTGTAGATAAATAGTGCTTCTTGTTTGTTAAAGAGGTGATTGGCTGAGGTTCTTTATTTCCAGATTCGATCTGACAAATCAGGAAACACAAAATTGTCCTACTACCTGAAGGGAGCGGGCGCTGACAAGGAACCATACAACTTGTTTGTTGTTGATGAAAAAACTGGATTTGTAAAGGTTACCGGCATATTAGACAGGGAAAAAATCCCAGCATATAATGTAAGTATGGCCATTATTATAATGAAGGATCATAGTACAAGCAGTAATGAGCCCACATTTGTGATTCATCACCCTAAAGTTATTTTCTTCCTCTCAGCTGACAGGCATAGCAAAGTTTCTGAACGGCACCATCGCAGAAAAAAGCATTGGCTTAAACATTAAGGTTGACGACGAGAATGACAACCCCCCGATATTCAAAAAACTTGCTGGATCCGTTAACGAAACCAGCCATACAGGCAGGTCTTTGTTCTGTTTTCTTGAATGTGTTTTATCTCATAAAAACAATAAACAAAGAAACAAACAAAACAAATTTATATTACATGATATTACAAAATATTTTACCTTGACTGGTTATGTAAGATGGATGGATGAAGATAATTACTGACATTATACTGTATACATATATGTGTGTGGGCGACATGGTGGTGCAGTGGTTAGCACATGTGTTCGCATGTTCTCCCTGTGTTCGCATGTTCTCCCTGTGTCGCCGAGGGGTTTCCCCCCACAGTCCAAAGACATGCTGAGGCTAATTGGAGTTAATAAATTGCCCTTAGGGGCTGGCCCCCTGTCCAGGGTTGTTCCCTGCCTCGTGCCCATTGCTTCCGGGATAGGATATCCCAGTAGGATAAAGTGGGTTGGAGAATGAATGAATGAATGAATCATATATGTGTGTGTGTATGTGTGCACTCGGTGGTGTGTATGAGTGGAATTCTCATCAAACTGTAAAAACTGTTTCTCTCTGACTTTCAAGGTACTTTTGTCATGCAAATAACTGCCACAGACGCTGATGAACCGGGATCTCCTAACTCCCAGATTTCATATAAGATCATCAAGCAGGAGCCACCAGATATTGGGCATATGTTTTACATAGATGAAACAACAGGAAAACTTTATGTTAAAGAATCTACTCTTGATCGGGAGGTACACATCCGTACAACTGTGACAATTCAGAGCCATTATTCTGTGCAGTTGTGGTTACAGTAAATGTGAGAAGGAAAATCTTTTCTACATTCCATAAAGTTCTGATATTCTATTCTTCTTCCCAGACACACAGTTTCTATACTTTAGTTATAAAAGGTGCAGATATGAATGGGGCAGCAAATGGCAACTCTGGAACAGGAACAGTGGAGGTGACAATCCTTGATATCAATGACAATGTGCCCACCTTGGAAAAGGACATGGTAAAGAGATTTATTAATAATTTAAGTAGTTCTTCATTGTGTGTGTTTCTGAACTGTATCAGAATCCTCTGTTCCCTCCAGTATGAAGGCAGCATTGATGAGAACACAGCCAACGTAGAAGTGTTGAGAATGAAAGCCTTAGATAAGGATCTAGAGAATACTGACAACTGGTTGGCTGATTTCAAGATCATTTCTGGAAACGATGACAACATCTTTAGTATTGTGACGGATCCCAAGACCAATGAGGGAATTTTAATGCTTAACAAGGTATTTTTGTGCGTGTACATTCCTGAGTCGTGTAACAAATGTCACAATTGTGGACTAGTTTTTCCATAACTTGTGCTTTTGTTCTTCTTAAGCCAGTAGATTACGAGAAGGTCAAAGATCTCGAGCTGGGAGTTGCTGTTGGGAATGTGGCACCTTTCCATGCTGATGTCGGAGCAGAAGTAGATGCAGGAGCTGATGTGGGAGTTGATGTAGGAGTTGATGCAGGAGTTGATGCAGGAGTTGGAGTAGGAGTTGGGGCAGGAGTTGGGGCAGGAGTTGGAGCAGGAGTTGGGACAGGAGTTGGAGCAGGAGTTGGAGCAGGAGCCGGAGTTCTACCTGGATCTGCGGGTGCAAAGCCCGGTCAATCTAAGCCAGGCAAAAAAAACTACCCTATTAAGATCAAAGTGAATAACCTACCAGATGGTCCAGCTTTCAACCCCCCGGTGAAGCCAGTGCCAGTGTCTGAGAATAATAAAAATGCCACTAAAAAACCTGTGATTGCAAAATATCCAGCTATTGATGGTGACACAGGAGAAGTTGCTGAAAATGTTAGGTACGTCCTGTCTAAAGAGAAAAGTGCATTATGTGCATCACAAGAGATGAAACTGGAACATAATGTATACGTTTTCTTTCGTAATTAATAATCTCAATAATGCATTTTGATTTGAAAAAAAAGTGTTTCCATATATTCAGTTATATTAGAGACAAATATATTATCTATTCTCTATGTTCATCATTTTGATACAATTGCTCCACACAAAAACTTAAAAACAAATATTTAAAATTGCATATTTATAATTTCTCTTATATTTTAACAGATACGCTAAGGCATTCGATCCTGACAACTGGATTTCAATTGACGAAAAGACAGCAGAGATCAAACTTAACAAACAGCCAGACAGAGAATCTAAGTTCCTTACAAACGGAACTTACTATGCAAAAGTTATCTGCATGACACAAGGCAAGACTCTCTACATTAACTACACAAGCTACCAGGCAGAGCAGCGATTATAGACTGAAAGCTGCGGAAGCTCCAGTAGCGAGTCTTCTTGTAGCTTTTGGATACACTGCTTAACTTGAACAGTTTCTGTTCGCAGTATAATGCTTATCACCGTGTTTATTTTGTTTGTTTACATTTCCCTTCAAGATTTTCCATCCAAAACAGCCACTGGCACCATAGCCATCCAGGTTGAGGACATCAATGATAACTGTCCTCAGCTCACTAGTACCCACCGGTCCACGTGCTCGGATGCTAGCCACATCAGTGTCTCTGCAACTGATATAGATGACTATCCTAATGCTGGCCCTTTTG
>JAODKE010000001.1:20558816-20591220 GCA_026779605.1 Mormyrus hasselquistii | reverse complement strand
TTTCATTAAAAAAGCATACAGATGTGAGGAGTAGCTCTAAACACATCATAGTCACATTCTAGGCGTCCCTCATTGTCCCTTCATATGTTCTTCCAGACACCAGTGCTGTTCTGAAGCCTCGTGCCAACCTATGGCTTGGCTCCATGCAGGTATCTATGGAAGTAAAAGACAAGCAAGGTCTGGCCTGTCCTGACAAACAGGTTCTTCACCTGGAGATTTGCACCTGCACCAAAATGGGGTCTTGTAATATCCGTGAAGCTCGAGCCTCCTCTGCTACGTTCTCCATACCTGGAGTAGGGGCACTTATTCTAGGAGCCCTGCTACTACTGTGTGAGTAAGATTTTTCGATGGAAACACTGCAAACCTTATTGAGACCTTGTAGACTCAGGAGATGTAAAAACAATTGACAAACTCCAGAAGGCGAGTCCTCAGCTTGTATGTCATGGAATCGGTGCAAAATATCGAAGAAATACCCCCCAATAACCTCTAGTTATGACAGCAACTCTTTCAATGATGTTTGATATTTTCACTTTTGCATGTTCTGAAAAAAGAGATTTTTCACAACATAAGGCTTATATTCTTCTATATACAAAGAAAGTCTACCTTTGTTTCAAATCGGTGTTTACGTTTGAAATTTCCTTCTTCACTGTGTCCTCAGTCGCACTACTCTTGTTGCTGTTTTGTACCTGTGGTCATGCCAGTGATGGGATTGTGGGGGATTTGCCATTCAGCGCTAAAGAATATCTGATTCCATACCATACAGAGCAAGTGGGGGATGACAAGGTAACCAGGCACAGCATTGATGTCTCAAATGTATCAAGTGTTTCTAAATCTTCTTTGTGGTTTCCAAAGTGTGCAGACAAGTTTTGAACAGAATGAACTGTCTTTGTTTTTAAAGGAACTCCCACTGTTCAGTGTTCCTGATGTGATATCAAAAGATGCTCATAAGCCGGCCACCACAGATAATAAGATGTACGACATCTATAACCAGGGAAGATACGATTCCATGAAAAAAGGATTGATTGAGACTGATTATGGAGTTCAGAGAGGGGTGATGGACAAAAAATATGGATCTGGAAGTTTCCTTCACTCTGAGTTTTCAAACCATTATGGAGATGCGTTTACCGAAATAGCCCTCTCTGAAGTGTTCCTTAAACAGTACTACTCACAGGTCAGTTACTCCACGTATTTTATAGCTTACAGGTCTATCATATACAGCATGTTATTTTGTACTTTGTGACGAGTTACATGCATTTCTAAAAGCAGTGCTCTCACAACAGATTCTTAAAAATAAATCTAAATATCTTTTTAAAAGCCGAATAAATCAAGCATTTCATTTTAAAATATGGTTAAGCTTAAATAAATGCCAATATTAGAATCAGCTATATCTACACAAAGCTTGGAATTTTAACTGCTGTATTTTCTCAACATTTTGTAGAAGGCAAATTATGCAGCACATGGGGAAGCTGAAAATGACAGCTTTTTAGCATTCAATTATGAAGGTGGTGACTCACCTGCGGGATCAGTAGGATGCTACAGCACCACCGAGGTGGACAATGACGTCAGCTTCCTAGACGACTTGGACCCCAAGTTCATGACTCTGGCTGAGATCTGCAGTCGGCCTCAAACTGACGCTGAGGAGTCTGTGAGTGAACCGAAGCACATCACTGTTGCTGAGCTGTACACGCCAACTCCACTGAGCCCTGCAGAGAAGATTGTGAATGACAACTATGTAGTGACCCAACCTTGTCAGCCATACATCATACAGCAGCCTGTGTACTACACCACCACCCCTGTGTTACAAACCACTCGGTATGTTGTTGGACCTCCGGTTCATAATGCTTTTCTAGTTATGGAACAGCCCTTAGATCCAAACATGCAGACCATATATGTCGTGGATCATGCCCCAGGATCTGATAGTTTGATACTGAAGGAGGAGAGAGTACTGGTAGGTCCAGCTTCTCCGGATGTCATATTTCCTGGCCAACCAGAAGCCCTCAAAATGAAAGAGAACATTGTTTTGGTTGAGAGAAAGGGTGCTTCAGGTCTAGTGGTACAAGAGGTCACTGCTGAACCAGATGAAGGCCTTGTTCAAATAGGCAATGTTCCAGAGTCCCAGTATATCATCCTCCCTGAAGAAGAATTAAAGACCAGGCAGGTATTGCTGGAAGGCCCATCAGATATTG
The DNA here is from genome assembly GCA_026779605.1 of Mormyrus hasselquistii. NCBI lineage: Eukaryota > Metazoa > Chordata > Actinopteri > Osteoglossiformes > Mormyridae > Mormyrus > Mormyrus hasselquistii. Next base: position 20,589,034 of record JAODKE010000001.1, on the reverse strand, counting down.
AAGAATGCCCCCTGCAGGAGGGGGTCATCTGCACACCACAGCAGCCAGTGTTTATGGATATCGAGCTCTCAACTGAGAGAGACATGAAGGAACATTTGAAGAATGAGGAAGACAATGAACAGAATGATCAGATGGTTCAGCTACAAAGACTGATCAGTTCTACTGATCAGGAAAATCAAGAAAGAATACAGAGTTTAGCAGATGATATAGCTGATTCGGGAATAGTAGGTGCAATCAAAGATCTGGGCAGCTCTTCTCATCCAGAGGGGGAGGAAAGTAAATTAATAACTGAAGAAATTGTGAGGGGAGAAAACAGATATGTCACATCTTCTGAAGAACCAAAAGAAATAGAAGAAGACGAAAATGAGAAGAAGAAAAGAGACTTGTCCATATCAGCAACGAATGGTCTTCAAGAAGATAAGCTGGATTCTAAGGAAACAGTATACAGGGCTATGAGCCTGCCCGAGTGTGTCAATGCTGACACTGACGTCCAACAGGTTGCTGTAGAACATTCAACAGTGCTTAAACAAATAGCTTCTGAAGAAGATGAAATATCCGAATCATCTAATAAAGAGGGTGAGACACTGGATATTTTAGAAGAGCACATCATTACTAGGGAGAGTTTAGAAGGAGATATTTCTGTTTCCAATAACATTGATACAATGAAAATTCCAGAAGGCTTTAGGCAAACTGGGGAGGGTGAAAACTTAGACACATTAGAACATCCAATATTAAGAATATTTTCTAAAGATGCGTCACAAATGCCTGAAAATATTTGCCATAGCATTAAAGGGATGAAGAACAGAGAATTGCTCAGCTCAGAGGAAGAGGATCTTGAAGAGATTCAAGTTGTTTCTTTCGAAAAAGAGGACATGGGTGTGTTAGGAACTGATTTGCATGACTTGGAAATTGAAAGTGAAACTGATTCTAAGATGACGGAAGATCAGTCAGTGTTAAGTCTCAAGTCTCAAGAGAGTGAGTTATCTGCGTCACAAATAGAGGAGAACCAAGGAATTACAGGCTGTATGCTGGACGAAAACATGTTGGAATTTGAAACATCATTTCTGGAGGGTCAGTTACCAAAATCACATATTGACCTTTCTGTTGAGACTGGCACTGATTCTATCCAAACTGTGGTAATAGATGAACTGACATCATTGCAAGGAACAGTAGAACAAGGAGAAAACATGGAAGGGGTCAATCAGGGAATTGGTTTCTCTTGTGTGGAAACACAAGATATGTCAGAGTCTGCTCTAGAAGCTAGCAGAAAGGACATTATTTCGGAGAATCAATCAATTTCTCGAGAAATTACGGAAGAAGATATGGCAGAGATTGATCCTGAGTCCCATGAAGCTACTGTAGAAGATGAAATGCTAACACAAACGACAGCTGAAAATGCCTCTGAAGTTGGAGTAATGCCTGAATCATCTAATGAAGATCTTGTGAAGAAGGTGAAAACAGATGTCTTAGAAGAGTGCATTAATACTGGCCAAAGTGAAGAGGGAGAGATACCTGTTTCATACACCTCAAGTATTGACATGATTCAAGAAATCCATGAACAAATGGTGGAGGAAGATAAGTCAAGACCAACCACAGTGTCCTCCGAAGAGGACCAAATGGAAATAAGTTCCCTTGAGGACTGTGTTAGTGATTGTCATGCAAAGGAACAAGAATCATCAGGGTTAATTGATTTAATGGTGCAAGATGAAGGAGAGCCAGAAGGCATCAGAGTTTCAAGTCAGAAAGGAGAGGAACATGACCTAGAGTGCAGTCAAAATTTCCAGAAATCGATACCTGGAATGGCTGACCTTCAACAGACACTGCTGACTCAACAAATGTTAGAACAAGAAGACGACCCCACCGACATTACAGAAGCATTAAGACAAGTTATTGGTGGCCAAATGACAGGGGACAACATATCAGAGTCTGTGGCACAGATCCTTGAGTCTGTAGAGCCTGAAACTGATTCCCAACAAGCGAGTACTGAAGGTCTACTTGATTTAACTGCAAGACAATTTGGCAAATCAGGGGATGACCAACTAGAATCAGAATCAGAGAATATTAGTTCAGAGGACAGTTCTGCCAGCCCCGACCAAGAATTGGATGAAGAGGCCACAGGAAGTGTGCCTGAAGATGAAATGTCTGCATCCACAGAGAAGCAAGCAGATGATGGCGGGTTACAGAACGACCTTGAAGAGGATGCTCACAGCAAACCTGAAAAGGGTAGTAAACGTAAGACATCCAAAAATAAAAAGTGTAATACACAGTGAATGTGGATGTACAAATATGACATATTGATATTCACAATATTACATCCATCCATTATTCAACTGCTTATCTTGGACTGGGGGGTGGCTTGAAGCCTATCTAGGACAGGAAGCGCGCACACACACACACACACACACACACACACACACATACATATACAGTACTATACATATATACAACATGTAACTGCTGCTTACACAAGTGTCATTTTCTATTCCTTTTAATAGACAGTCCCAGTTTGCCTTTATTACAGGGGAGTCCAAGATGTAATAATACTGGCATTGCGACTTAACTCAGCCATTCTGTCAGCGCCAGTCTCAGCCATAAAAACTACCTTGGGGGGATTATACTGGTGCAGGGATGAATATATGAAAGGTTCAAATTTTTATTCATGGATTCCATAATGGGGTCGATAATCAAGAATGTGTTCCATGCCAGGGTCTGCAGGAGGGCATGTTAAGGTTAACTTTCAGAGCTTTACACAGTTTGTGCTTAATATAGGGAAACCAGTTCTGCACTAAAATATTAACCCAGTAAACATACATGCCCCTTGCTGGAACAATCATGTTAATAAAGGTTCATTTCATCATTGACATGGCATAGTGAAGTTGAAACATGTACAAAGCCTGTTTTATCAATGATAAATACAGGAATGTGATTTACACATAAACTTGAGTGACATGTGAAAATGGAGAGTACAGTAAGCATGATCAAATGACACTTAAACTGGCAGAACAATTTTGGTTTTTGAATGTTTAAGGCTTTTTAAAGACTATAAAATCATTAATAAAAAAACATTTTTTGATAAGCCTGTGACTTTAGAACTTTAGATTTTCCTTGCATTCACATTTTCCCCATGTGCTTCCTTACATGCATCTTTCTATAACAAATGAAGACTAAGATTTATTGTTATTACTACAATATAGCATTGAAGGTGTGAAAAACACAGTAATTCAGACAGTGTTTGTTTATATTCCTCACAAAACAAACATGCTGCATAAAATTTATATATAGATCAGTCTAAGTCCTTTCTTTTTAAGTAATTTGGCAACACTTTACTTTGACGGATCACAAATTATACAGTATTATACTATTACTTATGTATTAACGACAAACTAATTCTTAATTACATATTGATCTCATTAATTCATCAATGAATCATGATCCATGTTATATTTCAAGCAATTACTATATCTGTTAGCATAACTTAATTCTGCAAACCTTTTTGAACTACTGAATGAACAAGTACTGAATAACGAGTGAATTACTGATCTCATGTTTGTTCATTAGTGAATCATAACATCTTAAGTAGTAACTATTTTTGTTCACGATTTTGTGCTTTAGTAGTAGCCAAGTTATTACTAACTATTTCTGCCGTATCAAGTAAAATGCTACCAATAATTTGAATTGTTTGAAGCCTGTCGCAAACAGAATAAATCCCTTTTGGGAAAACTTGAGTATGTTGTATGTCTGCTTTGTGTTTCTGGAACACACTCTGCAAAATTAAGATGCAGCGTAAAGCACATGTGCTTTTCCAAAACCCTTATTAAATCACCACTTAAGGTGTGAAATCACGCTCACCATGTATCTTATTGAATGAGATACTTACCTCAGTGTCTTTACAACCTAACAAACAAGGTTGTTTTTAGGCTGTCTCTCAATTAAGAGAATGGCCATAGACTGGAAGTCAGGGTCATCTAAAAAATCTCCATTGTCAAGAGGATAGCAATTCAATTATATAGAGATTGACAATTATGAGGTTTATGGAAGACAGTTGCACCAGATATTGGGCTGCTTTCATCTTCAACTCAAATATAATCTTTGCAAAGTAGACCTTTTTCCCCCCATGTTCTTTCTACTAATAATTCACTATTGTTTGTGACACTTGACGTTTTCCCAAGAACAGAAAAGGGCGTCGCTGTTCATAGTAACTTCGAGCACGAAATGACTTTTACCCCACACATTTAAACACCAGTCATCATTCCTGATAGTTACTGTCACGTCAGCCTGTAGGGGAAATATTGATCACGCCCAACACCGGCAAGCGAGAACTTGCAAAGGTAATAGGTATGCTTGAGTTTCCAATCTTTTTAGGTTTGGACCGCTTGCATATATACTGGCTTATAATGTAAGCTCAAGTTACCTTTCAAGAAGTGACTTTCTTAAGAATTCGCGGATACTCTCAATAGAAATTCTCCCAGCCGTACTGAGTGCATTCCAGAAAATACTTCAGCGGGGTACGTATTACTTGCAACACCCATTTAAAAATGTATCATCTTAAAATGAGAATTTAAAGTACTGAAAACCACTTTCCCCTAGCCTTTGTTAAGTCAAACGTATACCAGTGTCACTTGAAATATGTCGGTGTTTCAGTCATTTTTAATGAGAACTTTTAACACGCAAACGAAATATAAAGATTTCCAAGACTGTAAGGCAATAGTCTAAGGTATGAAATACTTTACGTTGCAGCACTTCTCACACCTACCATAATTACCCCAAGGCAGATTAAAATGCTAACTATTTAAAAACTGAGGTTTTAGCAACAACCAACTGAAAGGTAGAAGTTCAGATTTATGCCACAAGGTGGCAGATGTCAGTTACAAACCATGGCCCCGTGATGCAATTCTATCTCAGCATTTTCTCTGCATTTCATACTGCTTACCTATAAGACCCTCTCTGAAGACAGTCAAGATCTCCCAAACAGTAAGCAAAGATGTATTATTAACACCACAGGTCTCCCACAACAAAGGTAGCTCTGAGAACCTCATCAATGGACAGGGGTGTAGGAGGACTATGGACAGCCAGGCAGAATCAGAGGGCTCAGCACTTAATAGGGGCCTCTAAACCTACCATCCCCACCAGCTCTGCAAAAATGCCAAACCTAGCAAAGGGGCGCCAAATTCCCAGCTTTTCTCCTGCTGATAGGTCATTGCCTCTTGGGTTGCTAGGCACACTACAATGACGTCATCGCAAAGCTTCAAGGACTGCCATGATAAAAAGGCACGAACATGGCCTACATTTCCCATCAGGAGGTCTTCCAAATGCTAGCCCTCATCATGCTGGGAACCGCTGACAAGCCAGGACTGAACCCACATCTCTCAAAATAAAGATAGCAGAAAACCCAAACCACATGTGCCCAAAGCTGTGTGGTTGGGGCTGTGTAACCTTACAGCTCCTAGAGACTCACAGCAACTTAGAGATGGTTTCTAACATTCTACCATAAGAAAAGTCCTGCATTTTCACTTTCTTAGTCTCTGCCCACTTAATAGCATTTTTTTTAACTCATTTTTGATACCTTAAGTCCCATAAGAAGATATATTGATATATGGTAAGCAATTCTCTTGCAGCTGAACATTGCATTCCAAAGTAGAAATGAAATGTGCTAGTTGCCTTATGTCTGCCATTTAAAATGTAACTTTTTGAACTGTACTACTGAAAACTGAGCTAGGTAGAGTTCATGAAGAGTTGTTAATGACAGAGAGGTATATTAATCCATTTGCAATCTGTTTAAGACTTTCCTGAACACAAACTATTTGACAAGTCTGTTCAAGAAGAGAAATTAACAGAACTTTGGAATTTGAGGGCTAGAGGGAAGCAGGCTGATATATTGTACAGTATATTTGGTGAGAAGTTGCACTGTGGTTTCCCAACTGACAGAAGATTTTGATATATAACAAGCCTACAAAAGGGAAGAATCCGAACAGCCCACATAATTCATTGTAGCTGTGTTTTAAACATCCAGAGAAGCTGAAAAAATTGTTCAGTAATAAAATATGTATTTCCCTACTTAAGAATGTTACTGCAAACCCCCCAAAAAACATGGTTAATATGACCATCTATAGTGGAATTTATAAAAGTAGAAAGAACTGATGTGACAAAGCTTAGGAGCTCAGCAATGAACACTTTTAATTAAACAATACAGAGCATGACATTACAGACAAACTGAAAACTGGCTTTTTGGGTGTTTTTTTTTTCTTTCTTAACCAAACTGTCAGTTTTTTGTCCTAAAACATAGAAACCCATATATCGTAAACAGACTTAGACATATTCATTCTCTTCAAACCACTCAAACATTTACTGTGGAACTCCTGATTAAAAAAATAAGTCTAGCGCAGTGAACCCAAACTGCAGTTTAAACAACTCAAACCACAATTCATCATGTAAAATGGACACAGTGAAAAATATTTAACAGGAAACTAAAAATAAGTTAAACCTCAAGGCACAGTTTAATACTGAAAACATAATAACAACATTACAAAACTGTAATGGCATTTACCTTTAAAAAAAGGAAAAAAAAAAACAAAAAACACAGGGACTGTATTAACAATGTGTGCAAACTATTTTTGGTGCAACTTCAACAAGAATCATCCCTTATCCCTTAAAAAGGGATAAGGGGGAGGAGACTGGATCTTCTCAGCAGGAATTTCATTGCAATACAGCACACTTAAAGAGGTTTAACACCTAGCTTGTGTTTTTTTAAATCATTAAATAAACTAAGACAACATACCATGACAATGCAGACATTTAAGCACGTGACATTCTGTTCAGACACTGTCTCACCACACACACCACCTGAAATGAGGGAATCCAAGTCAAACACACAAGCAGTAATGTTCACGCTTAATCTAGAAAACTGTATAAAGTAATAATTTGAAAATCCCACATCACCATATGCATCAGGGGTCAGTTCACTTCATTTACAATTAGTGTGTGTGTGTGTATATTGTATATATTATATATGTGTGTGTGTGTTTTTTTTTATTATTGTATTCTCTTGAGGCAGCACTACAAACTAAGAAATTTGGCATCAGTAACAAACTATAACATATTAATCTTTCATCCATCTAACATGCAAACATCACCAGACAAACAGGCTAAATCAGACCATCCAGTCTGCAATGCAGGCCAGTCACACAGATGTCATGGAAACGGGAAACAGAGTGTGTACTGTTATGGTTCGATTAATCAGTGACCAGCTGTACTGAGCATGCTCTCTTTTCTTGTCAAATTCAACCAATAAATATGAAAAGTACCAGAATTTCCTCAACAAGATCTGATTAAAAAACCCTTTTCACGGGTCAGTCATATGTTTAAATTTGAGTTTTTACTATTTACTTGTAGTGCTTAAGAATAGCTAGCAAGTCACCGTGTCCCCGATTATAGCACCCCTTCAAGAAAAATGCCACCACTGTGCTCAAAGTGGCTCTTTTAGTCTTGTATGAACTGCGCACAATATTTTAAAAAATAAATAATAATAAAAACACAAGTAAAAACATAAGAATCAATTTAAGGAACATTCTGGCATTTAGCAGCAATGGCACAAAGGAACGGGACTCTGTGCCCATGTCTGGACAAGCAAAACCAGCACCACTAAAGTGCCCACCAAAAAATATATAATAAAAAAAAAAAACAAAATAAATCGACGAAAAAGAGACACTCCCTGTCATACGCTTTCATTCTATAAAAAAATAATCTGAAATGACAAAATTGAACTTTTCAATAACAAACAAGGGCATGCAGAAGATACTGCAAGCCAATTAAATCAAAACTCCAAACCCTGTTAAAATTTTGCACCCCAAGAAAACAAACCTACCACTTAGTTTATATGTATAACCTGCCAAAATGAAAAAGTTATAGCTGCCAAAATAAGGTTTTATTCGTATTTGCAGAGTTCATCAATCTAATATGCTAAATAATTTAAGGCCTGAATCTACGTCTGCTGTCATGCAACCCATGTTGATGGCGAGATACACAGGCACAGGAACAAGAGGTTTGAGACTAGGACTGCTTGTGTAAAACAAGTTAACATATTAAATATAAATACAAAACAATTAGTACATTTGCTTTACATATCAAAAGAAAATTCTTTGCAGAACACAAACAGGACTTAAAAAAATAGTAGTACCAAGATACTGGTTGGTCTTTATGGCAACGTTATGCATTCTACTGGGGCGGGTGGAGGGGAGGAAGCCTATAGAGCAGTGTTTCCCAATCTGGTCATGGGGGACCTACAGACAGTCCACAGTTTTGCTCAGGAGCTGGGAGGGAACAGGAATATGAACAGGAATATGGATCCAATGTGGGTCCTTGAGTACCGGATTGGGAAATATTGCTGTAGAGGTTTTGTTAAGGCTTCGCATTATAAACAATAAGGTCTTTCCCACCCCTAATTTTCTGTCAAAATGTAGATTCTAGTGTCGTAAGCCAGCGTGGACATTCATCATGCAACCAACACACACACACAGACACACACACACACACACAGACAGACACAGACAGACAGACATAGACACCCAGTTATACAAGCCTTGAATTCCCCCTTTGGGAGAGTCTTCCTAAAAATTAAGGTAACTAGGTCATTTTTCCTCTAAGCTATGCTCCGCTCCGGAGCCGAAGCCGGAGCCTGAAACTGGCTTGCTGACCCACATCTTCAGTATTTGGGGTTCAAGAGTCCCTTCACAGAGCCCCGGCTCAGTAGTCAGGGATGGGAGCCAGCTCTGGAGAGAGGCTGACTGTTATGTTCTTATACAAGCTGTTCAAAGTGACTCCAGGAACGTACTTCAGGTTGCTCAGACCATCCAGGTGCTGCCTCTCCTTGGAGTACCTCAGAAGCTTATACCTGAGGAAGAAGGAGAAGAGGGACAACCATGATTATCCAGATACCAGACAACCCAGACCTCATACCTGCAGAAATGATTAAGCTTCTATGACTAAGATTTTTTTTAATGGTTATTACCATTAATGAAAACTAAAACTAGGAGATGAAATGTTCAAACTGAAATAAAAAATTAAAAACTACAATTAAACAAAAACGCTAAATATTGCTTCTAAACCAAATAAATAAAACAAATGTTAAATACTTTCCATTACTGTTTATTTAGATGAGGTAATAGTACCTGGAACGTGTTTTGCCCATTTTGAGGACATAACCTATAACATAACAATAATGTGCATTGTGCATTCATGTAGGATTCTCTAAAGATCAGACACATAAACAGTTCCACAATCTTCAGCCTTTCCTTTGAAATCAAATTACTAAAGTGAGATATATAAATAGAAACAAATCTAAAACTAATAAAATGGCACTAAAAACTAAAACTAATCAGGATCTCAAATGAAAACAATAAATCTATAATAAGCAATAATAATTATAAAAAATGTACAATATGAAAACTACGATACCACTGCGAAAGTAAATGTTATTCAAGAGATTTACAGTATGGGATGCAGAGCTGTTAGCCTGTCTGCAGGGGTCAACCAAAAACGTTCATGCTTTAGGTCACTCATGGGATTTTAAAGGACGTAACAGCAAAGGACCATGAGCGTTTTAGTCAAGGAACACATGTATGGCTGAAGTTAAGGGAGATCCAGTAAAATTACAAGAATTTCTGAACCCAGCATCTCTAAATGCAGATTTAAGCGGATTTAATTCAAACTGTTAGAACAATTAAAGGGTTAAATTAATGAAGGCCAGACCCCTCGTGTCCCTCCAGGACCAAGCCGTACAAGCCTGTCTTGAAGAGAACAGAATGAGCAAGAATTAGAGTTTGTCTTTTTTACAAGGCCACTTTGAGGCATTACCTAGAGACGAGGAAGCAATGGTATGTGCCTTCTGTCACTGGTTTAGCCCACTTCCTATTGATTACCATTCTGGGTCACTTCATGTAAACCAGTCACAGACTGAGCATCTGGCAGTCCTACCCTCCATTTCAAAGCCTGATATCACCATTATCTATCACTACCACAGATATTTCAGTTAAAACTGGATCAATGTTTAATACTGCAGTGTCCTTTATTCTTACGTCATAAAAATGTGTTTAAATAAAAAAAAATATAAAGGCTGTTTTAAAAAGTGTATGTCTGTGAATCTCTTCAAAGCTCTGACCCGAGGTCCAATAAAGATGGACTCACCGCCCCAAGAACTGTACTTCTCCTCGATGGTGATGTGGGATCGACTTGTATTTTCCTATATCGCCGTCAGGGCGGCTCACATTGAATCCTGAAAAATGCACCCTGAAATGGAAAATCACAAACTGAAGTGCCCAGACTCCAGAAGGTACAGACTGGAACGTGGGGTGTGACATGTGATTTCACCTTAGGGAAAAAAAGCTATTAGTCTGGAAAAAAATTGAGTGGGCTGTAGCTACCATTGCAGATAAGATTCAAAAACAACTACAACAAAAATTCTACTTATGACGACGTAATAATTTCATGCAGTTCATTTGTTTGAAGGCATTTTAATCCCGCAGAAACCAATTTAACCGGAAAACCAAATAGTCTAGGACCTAAAAAGGCAGCTTGTACAACATTGTGGCAAAGTAGGCTGCGAAATTAACTGTTTCTCCAGCATGACGGCTAGTTATGTGAAGTTTCAGGCTTTGACCTAGTGGACAATGTGGTCTGTAGTTGGCCCCGTTTCTAAAACGATTTCTGCATGCCAGACTTCCTTCAGCTTTTGGCAAAAATCTAGTAAAAGGCGATATTATATGCTGAAATCCACAGTGCTTGCTCAGTTCATCTCAGACAGCGGTCCCCATCTGTTCTCCCCCCTGAAGGCCAAATTCCACCAGCAACTTATTAGCTATTAGCATACTTGCCAAAAGAGGGCAAGGATGAGAAGGACTATGGGGCATTTTTTCCCCCATTGTCAACGAGAGAATATTTACATTTGAATTTTACGTCCGACAAACCAAAATCATCCATTACTGTCAAGTTGTTTATAAGTTATAGCACCACTGAAGTGAAACGGTGACACTAGTGTCAAATTTAAGATTTAGACCACTAATAATAATCAAAACCAACAATGCAATGTGTAAAAAAAAAAAAATCATAAAACTAAAATTCCAATGAACAAACACAAGTTACAAGTGTACATTACATTTAATATCCATAACATTTATCATCAACTCTAATCTTGAACTTCACTTTAGAAAACTGTGCCGTGTCATCAGCACTGTCTGTAAGATAACAAACCTGTTCCAGAGATCGTCATCCTCTCCACCCCAACCCCAGAAAGCATTGGGGAATCCGTTGATCTTCCGAAACTGCTCCACCGTCAGCCCGCTCACACCCCCAAAGAACTCGCTGTAGGGGAGTCTGAAACACACAGGCAGAGCCACACCGTCTGACCAGCCCTGGGAAAAGGACACGTGGCTGGATGTATTAATAAAAGCACACCGAACCCAGCAGAAGGTGGTAGAGGAAGAACCAGCCAACAGAACAGCTTAGGTCTTCAGCTAACTTAAAAGAACAGAACAGCTATTGTCATTACACACAGCGGATACAATACAATGTAACAAGCAACTCCGGGTGTGATACTTCCAGGAAAATAAAAGAAATATATAAAATATGTATATACAGCAATGTGGATGAGACATGAAATGACTATGAAAAAAAATATTTACTATACATATACAGTAGAACATCGGAATTCAAATGCCTCTAAACTCGACAGACTCAGACATCGAATGGGACTGCTAAATATCTTTTTGTACCTGGACAGAAATCTTGGAATGCAACCATTCCTGCAAAAACTTGTATGGGTCAAGACACGTTCAGCTCTACCAATCTGGTCCTTGAACAGCTTGTTCAAAAAACGAACAAAACAAACCTGCTAAAAAAGGGCGTCTCCCCTTCCGAACAACACCCCCATCCCTGCTCCTCTCCACCTGCCACCTCCAGTTTGCCATCACTTCACCTCAAGACAGGTAAAGTGCTCATAAATCATCATTTATTACAAGTTTATTGCTTTAGTATTTGAGCTTTTTGTTGTGTGATAGTTTTATATTGATTGCTAATGCTTTTTATCATTAGTTAGGTTTAAATAGACAATAATTTGGGGGGTCTGGAGCAGAATATATTCATTTACATTATTTCTTATGGGGAAATTCAACTTGGACCTCGACCAGCCTTCTGGAACAAATTAAGTTCATGTTCCAAGGCACCACAGTACAAATCAAATCTTAAAAAAATATAGACTGTGGCACGTTACATTTCTTATCATCTAATTGTGGAATTAGCCACATACCACATTAAAAATGGATCATTTGTGAGGTCCAGTTAAGAAAAAATTAAGCATTTTATAAACTTCAAAGAGCAGGACACCGAGTTTGAGACTGATCTTGTAGACCTACATCATTGCAGACTCATCTGCAAGCAGATACATCGGGCTGAATGAAAGGTCAGGCGTGAGACACAGGATGTTCCCACCTGGGTCGATATTAATACTAGAACATACACTTGGGGTCTGTTGCAAAGAATTACATTTATTTACGTAAAGGTACGGTCGGGCCGCGCTTTAATTTCCATAAGCACAAATGCCGTGAGCCTGGCATGAGGGAGCAATCACAAGGTACAAACAAGGGACTTATTTATTTATCAATATATTTTTCAATAGAAATATACGGACCTAAAAAAAAAAAAAAAAATAAGAAAAAAAAACTAACAAAAACCAGACTGATGTTGAGGGAACTTCAGCTCCTCTAGACACAGAGGTACCACATTTAGGAAAATGAGCTATATCACTTTAACACAACCAACACTTCTACTCTCTAAATCACCATGATGATATTTTCTTATTGGACTTACCACACCTGTGTCTTGTAGTAGCCTAAATTAAGCATTCCCTCGAGTCAAAGGTTGCAATGTCAACGAAAGAGCCACAGAAACACGAGATTTAATCAATGCTCACTGTCACTGTAGAACACAGAGAGCAGGGCAGACTCACATGTACATGTATTTGTCAAGTTTGGCAGCGAAGTGGCGTGGCATCTGGCCGCAGCCGTAGTAGTTGCGGTCATTTTCCGGGATGTGATCAACGTCATGAAAAATGATGCAGTCCCAGTCCAGGTCCTTCATGGCCTCCTGAAAGCCGACGTTGAAGAGCATGGCACGATTGAAGGGCTGTGTGCCCGTCTGGGAGGAATGAGAAGGGAGGATGTGAATGTAGCGTTATGGGGAAACAAGGCCTCGAAATCCACAGGGGAATTGAGGACAAACCCCATTCTGACACACTATAGGGTCTTACTGGGCTAAATCAAGAACAGTTGTCCTACCCTTGGCAGGGTTCAAAGCCTTGTTCATCCTGCCAGCCAAATACATGCGAGTTTACAGGCAAAATGCATATTACATGTTGGCAGATGACACTGCATAGGAGGACCTCGATCATATAGTGCACTCTCAATAATTACCAGGCGTTTATATAACGAGCGTGAACATTTGTCCGGACGCCAGCTTTTTGATGCTACATGGACATTTATTTACGGCCAAAATTTGGTAAACAGATTGGAGGTACGCCTAAACTATTGTGGCATATTGTGCATATAGGCATATTGTGATGTTCAAAAATTAGTAATCTGTAAAAATATGGAGTATTCTTAAGTTTATAAAATTTAGTTAGCAGAGCACGCCACATAATATTGTGTTTGGTATATAATGGAAGTGATTTATAAGCACTGAAGTGGCGGTGAAGAAAGGGACAGCTCAGTCTTTTCAAGGTATTGTAGATAAGGTAAAAAAATATGTTGGTAGTGTGGCAGTACTTGGAAGTCTGACATGCTTATTAAACTTAAGGATACTCCGAATTTATACAGATTACTAACTTTTGGGTACACCTCACATTAATATTTTAGGTATACTACTAATCTGCTTACCAAATTGTGGGCATAAGTAAACATTCATATAGTACTGTAAAGTTGGCATCCAATCAAAATGCTTACACCCATCACATAAAGCCCTAGTGATTACTGCAAGTGTGCCATGTGATCGAGATTATACCGCGACAGCCCGAGGAGGAACATAGAATGTTCAGATATACAGCACTTATAGTACACATAGCACATCAAGAAGATCAAATAAAACATATGGATAAAGGCTGTGCATTGTTCCCCTTCTTACATATTTGTTTGTTGCATTTCATTGCCATCTGATTAAAACCATGTACAGTCAAGTCCCCCTACAACATGACTAATGTGTTCCTCAGGAACCTGGCGTTCACTAGACTCATGTACTAAATTACACATATACAATGGAAAAAATAGGATTAGGGGAATGCGACTCCAAAACTTAGTAATTTATGCCAAACAAAGTTAAAAAATAAAAGCAGTGATACCAGTGGCCAATAATGTAATTATACATTTTTTTTAAAAAAATAAGAAAAAGCCATACATTAATAGATTACATCATAAGCATCTCCTATGGATCTTATGAGTCTCACGAGAATTGCCTATTAACCGCTTCAACTGAAAACACACCAACTTGTCGATTGCCAGTCGGCAATAGTGGTGGCCAAAACGACGCTTCGTGAACCATTTGCTGAATTTTCTGGCTCCACTAGATGGTGCTCTTGGCCTATCTTAGGGCAATGCTGTAAGCCCATTTTTTAAGAGAGAGCACCATTTAGTCGGGTGAGAAAATACAGCAAATGGTTCACGAAGCGTCATTTAGGCCATCATTAGTTGCAAATAGCACCCAAAACAACCATGCAGCCTGACATGCACACAGCACAAATACGGTGAATTGCAGTACGTGGAGGGGCACTGAATGCAACATGGCTACAATCAGTCTACAAAAAGTAAATGGAAGTGAATTTTAAAACATTTCTGTGTATTTAGGCTTATAATACATTAGAGATGCACTGATTGACCAGTCAGGGACTGGAATTGGACAATTTTCAGCAAACTAGGCCCAGACGAGAGGGCAGCCTGTCAGTCTCATGTATTTTCCATACCAAACCGGTCCATTATACACATGCACCAGATGACTTGCATACAGCAGCACAGTCAATAGCCTCACAGCTGCATGCATGCTCACAGTCATGAGCTAACATGACATTAGCATGGAAGTGTGAGGGAAGGGAACACAAAGCCTGCAATGTGTAATACATGTAAGGCCAAAGTGCTGTGGGGGGATCGCAACAAAAACATGGTAAAACATTGGAGGTAAACTTCAAACTGATTATTCAGCGTATACTAGGTAATTCTGAAAGGGATAATCATTAACACTGCAAAGCTAGCAAAGGTTTTTCTATTTCCTATGACAGAGAAAAATGTTTTAGCAAAACTTTAACGCTCTGTGCTATAATGTCCGTACAGTATGAAGGTATGAAAAAGCCTGATCGTAATCTAGCTTACTAGCGATGTAAGAATTGTATTTGTCTAACATGGGATGTTGGTATTAATAATATTACCCTGCACCTATTATGTGGAAGTGAACAGTACATATAAGTTTTATCTGAAGGATGGTAACAGACTTTTTAATTTGAAAAGAAACAAATAACTGACATTTGTCATTTGAATCTGTTGCTCCTGTTTGGTAAAGTAAAATATGTCAGACAAGGTTGGGTGAACAACAATTAACTGAGAATGAGCTGTTATCTTCTAGTCACAGAGCACTTCCTCTTACTTAAGTGAAGATCCTATAACTTAGCGCAGTTTGGGGGAAATTGGAAATTGTAAAGTTTTCCTTTTTATTATGAAAATTAAATTTTGCATAGAAGAAAAGTTGATTTTTGTTTGTATATGCTGTGAATTATAGTTCTTAGAAAGAAAATAGGAATCTGCAAAAATGACCTAATCAAGTAGGTCACACTTGGAAAAGAAAGGAAATTGAAAAGAAAAAAAAAAAAAAAACACACGGTGCATCTCTATAATTTGTCAAATATTTTTACATTTTCAGAATCTAAGATCTGTGCAATGTGTGGATGTACAAAAAGTTAAATTCTTTTACATTCGAAAACTGAATGGACCAATTCACTGAAAAGAACAATTTGTTCACGAATCGGATATCACTATCATTCATTGTGATAGCTGATTTAGCGTGCAAGTAGCATTACTCGCTAAGACCATATTGTGTTGTAGTTCACGTAAAGCATTTCTCCCCAACTGAAAATGATGCAAATACAAATGCAATTCTGTGTTGTCCCTCAATCGCATTAGAACAGATTTGCAGTGTGATAGCAGGACTGAACGTGGCCACTTGTGATGATTCCGACTTTTTACTTTTTTACAGCTGGAATATGCCCATTCTCTGCTGACTACTAACAGCATTTGACAGCTAATTAACCAATGAAAAGATGTTTTATCAAGTAGTCAATTTAAATAGTATTTGTGTTTGTACTAGTTAACATATGTATTCATGATCATTGTCTGTATGG
This sequence comes from Mormyrus hasselquistii, assembly GCA_026779605.1. Taxonomy (NCBI): domain Eukaryota; kingdom Metazoa; phylum Chordata; class Actinopteri; order Osteoglossiformes; family Mormyridae; genus Mormyrus; species Mormyrus hasselquistii. The sequence goes on along the minus strand of JAODKE010000001.1, from coordinate 20,572,614 downwards.
ATTATTTTTCATAACATAACTAACAGCATTGTTAATTGTGAATATAAAGTGAGATCATTTTTTTTTTACCGACATATTTAATTTTTTTAATTTTAATTAGTGATCAGTGGTCATTGCTGACACACCACAGCACATAGTGCACAATAACGAAATGTGTCCTCTGCATTTAACCCATACGTGCCAATGTGACATAGCAGGGGGCAGCTAATTCAGCGCCCGGGGGAGCAGTGCTTGGGGGCGGTACCTTTCTCAGGGTACCTCAGTGGTGCCTTGCTGGTCGGGGATTCGAACCTGAAATCTTTCAATTACAAGTGCACTTCCCTAACCACAGCCACCACTGCCTCACTGATTCTAAGCCATGTCCAATTAAAACAAACCGTTTACTGAAGACTGTAACTGTTCAAAGATAGAATTTCATTTGCCAAGCGTCTCTTCTTATGTTATGTTAGATTCATTTTGCAAAGTAGATTTTGAGAAAATGTATTTGCAGACACTCCTGAAATAATGGATTTTTGGAGATACGCTTTCTTCATCGGAAAGCGAGATCATGCTTAAGCTACTTTAAGACGTCTGACTATTCCAACTTGAAAGATCATTTTTACACACCTGCTCAATGACGTAGAAGGCGAAGCGTAAGTGCTGCCTTTGGAGCATGGGGACCAGGTGCCGGATGAGGATTGGCAGGTGTTCGTGACGGTTCCTGAAGGGAATGAGGATGGCTACCTGGCAAAAAAATGGGGAAATGGAAACTACAGGTGCAGCTTCTGGAAAAACATAAGTTACATATACTGTAGGTAGTATGAAGTATGCAACATTCTGAAGCAATACAAGACTAATCAATTAGAATAATGATCTAATTGCAAGAGTTTTTTTGCTTGATCCGTTTCCTTTAGTTTGCAATCGAAGCGATTCAAACAGAACTCATCGATGCATCAAATCCTGTATAGAAAAGCGCACCTTCCAGCGTGGTTTACAGTCTTTGGGTAACCAGTGGCCCCCGGACTGAACATCTGCATATTTGGAAAACTTTAGTTCCACCTCTTCCATCAGAACTTCAGTCATATTGACTTCAATAGGACCCTCTAACAATACAAAAAAAAAAATCATCCAGCAATGATCAGTAAAGATTTCATCATTCAACTCATTCATGCATTTAACTCAAGTTATTCAATTAACTCCAATACACATTCAATTAGCTGAAAGTGCATTAACAACAATGTACTGGTGGACCCTTGTCCGTCAATCAAACATGTCCACAGAAGGACAAAAAAAAAAAAGTACAGCGTTGCCGCGGTTTAAACCTCGTTCCAGAAACGTCCAGAAACTTACTCATAGTCGGGAACTTTTCGGGACATGGAAGATTTGGGGCATATGTGAAGTTGTCAGGAAGATAGGTTGTTGGCTGAGCAATGTACTCACTGGAGTTGCTACCATCAGGGTAATCTTTAGTGAAGAAATACAAGAAACAAACATTCAGGTTCTGAACATCTTATTACATCACCACACCCCTATCAACTAATACACAAGGCATGCAGTTTAAACGAATACATTTTTGTTTATCATACACGCTGCATCCATTAAAAGTTTGTTTGCACTGTCTGTCAGCACTATTTCTATTGTCCTTGTCTTTTACATTATATGTGCGCACTCTACGTACCTTTCTACTGTACATACAAGAATTTCCCCCTGGGATTAATTGAGTTTTACCTAGTCTTTCTCTGTAAGAGACCAGTGCAGCTAAACATTAAGAACAGCTAAGAAAAAGCAGAGCTCACCAGTTCCATTTAGAGTGGTGTTCTTGTTGGTGTACAATCTGATCATGTGCCCAATCGTTCTAACATTGTCCCTTAGCATCATACCCTGGGCTTGCACCATGAAGAAGTAGGTGTTCGCTAAAGAGAAAGAGGCATAGAGGTCATTCTTATGAATCTGCCATAACATTAAACAGCAACGTGGAGACAGGCAGAAATGCCCTGTTTATTTTTCCTAAAAAAAAAAAAAAAGTGAAAGTGTGTGCGTGAGAGAGAGAGACCCGTTAGGTAAAACTGCAAAGCGCTTCAGAAGCTAATCATGGATTAAGTGTATCTAGATTTGGACACGAAACACACATAATCCTAAACAGAACGGCTGTTAAATACAGAATACATTAAACTTTAAGGGAAGCTACCATGGTTGGCTGGGAACTGCGTAAGGAAAACAGACCGAGCTTTCCTGAATCATTTATTACAAGATGCTGTCCTGAGGCTTATTTACACCAAGCAACAGCGATCTGGCGACTTGACTGTTTCGCGCCACCCATTTCTAATGAAGAAACACCGTTACGTTATCTGAAATATCTGCATAGTGTACAATATGAAGTAGGCTTGAAGCAAAATGCCTACGAGGCCGCTTCACCGAGTTATCGGACAGGATCTGAATATCTGCGGGTTCATTTTTTCATTTGCCAGGAAGTAATCCACTATTTAGCAACTAAGTTTTACAAAACTGACCCTGCTTCTACATAACGTATGAGATTCAAAAACGTGAATTGTAGGTTTACTGTCATTTCTACCTGCCGATTCAAAGTTTACCTGATAGATGGTACGGGTATCCAGGTGGGCTGACGAACAGGTTGCCGTGAAGTTCGGCGTAGATATTTGATATGCCTCTAGTATTTATTGTAAATCTTGACATTTCACAAAGCAGACGGATCGAAGTAGTGCTAAAACAGACAAACGCCGCACATTCTCTCCGTCTGTATAGTTATATCATAATGGTTCTCCAATTAGGGATTACATCTGATTATCTGTGACACTACCTAATCAGGCGTTTCACACTGAAAACGTTTAACCTTTTTGCATATAAAAAAACTCATTTGATTCTTGGGGCTTGCAAATTCACGCTAATAAAGGTAGACTGACTAAATACAGTTCGTTTTGAGTGCGGCTGATATTATGGCCATAAACATGTCACGGTTTCACGGCCGGCGAAATGCCGCAGGGACTGGGAGTTGCAGAGATTGCGGTTACCGTCTTCGCCGCGGAGTCGCCTACCCTCCGGACAAGATCCGGGCCATCAAGGGGCAATTAATACATTCACGGATTTCACATTGTTAAATAGGTGATCCGACGCTGCTAAACAAGGTCGGGATTAGTGCATAAATTCACCGATTGCAACAAATCAGTCATGACCGCAAAGCCCTGCCCGGGCCAATGCACCGGTATGGATCTGCTGTAGGAATGATCACTCACCGATCCCGGGCGCCACATAAATGAAGTAGAGGCAGGACGTCGACATGGAAAAGAGAAAGACGAAGGCGAGGAAGGATATCCGCCGCCACCGCCTCCAGCTGATCATTTTTGCTGAGAGCCGCGGATAGAAATGGGACAGTCAGCTAGCTCACCAACAATCCCATGCACATAATAAGAGATGCTGCTTTGGGAATGAAGTGACAAATCATTCAGCTGCGAAATTTATATAAATCAGCCGACCCTGCAAAAATTCTTCATCCGAGGTGCAGGATGTGTACAAAGCCCGCGTCGTTCATGGTGCCGCGATAGAAAAAAAAATCCAGTGTTTATCCCGCGTTGATAAAGTGATTAGCCGTGTTAAACCGTCCTGGTAAGACAACTAAAGCGAGGAAACTTCCAGATAGAAAAAGCTCCAAAGGCCTTAACAACGACTATGTAGCCCACCAGGCATGCTGTACCCGTTTATGAAACGTCAGGCAAACAACCATGACTCTCCGCGGCTGAAACACTGGCTTCCCCACATGTTTACTGTAGGATCGTGTCCTCCGCCTACGAAAAAGGGGCTTTTAAAAAATGATCATGCGGAAAAAGAGATCCGGGGTTGCCTCCTCCCACTCGCCAATCTTCCCCAAACTCTCGTTCGGCTAGACGCCGTGCTTGGTGTTCCGAGCCGTGACGTCTACCGGGGCACAATTCAAGGTGCAGCCGCCCAAAATGCCAGGTTTAGTGGGAAATTTAACAACATTTGCAGGTACAAAAGTCAGAAAGACTAGGTCTCATTTCAATTAGTTTCATTTCATCCGAAATTGCAGGGAGCCGTTCCGGTGGGCGTGACCTACCACCCTGACAGGGGAGGGCACCTCTAGTAGCCACCAATTACTATCCGAATTAACCCACCGGGCATCAAATATAAAACCAATGGGTCAAGACATTCGGTGATTGACAAGAAGTGGTAATCCCGCCCACCGTGCGCTTCGATGTCCATTCTTACCTTGGCCAGGACATAGCAAATATGTAGATTTCATACTCTCTTTAATCTGGATTGTGACTTAATACGAGTAAATTGTAGATTAACCTGGGTAATTATGCATTGTCCACATTTCATTGTAAAACGTCACAGTAGTCCTTTCCAGCATTACTCCAAAATATGTTTCATTCTCAGATTCAAATACATACTGTAAAAGGCTCGGGAAGCAGGAAGAGATTTTAGTTTTTTGAATTCGTAGGCTGTCGTAAACTGGTGTCACCACATTCCATACAAATGTCGAATAATGAGTAACAATGTACCTGAGTTCATCTCGGAAAATATCAGAAGAAGGGCTACTGAATGTTGCCCTTCTGTCACTGAATAGTCTTATTATAGGTTCTTGATTTGTTGTGTAGCCCTTACTCCAAAACGATTTATACGTGTTCCTGGACATTAATTGGAAGCTTATCTTAGCCGCATTTATGCCTGTCCCAGTCCTCGACGGCACGTATATTTGTAACGTGTTGTTTGTGTCGCTTGTACGTCGCTTAGGATAAAAATGTCTGCTAAATAAAGAGAAATGTAAATTAATAGAATCCTTTAGGCTGGGCCATTGGTCATGAAGGGCCCTATTAGCCGCGTCATCTGTTGGTTTAGATTACAGGCTATGTATTTATGATTGTTATGGATAATGTTTCAAATTATTAATCGTTGTTCATATCTGATTAATAAGGTTATGTTCACCCCTTAAACTCTGTTTGCTATCAACCTCGCACCTTATACTTGTACAGTGTTACCCATGTGTGTATATTTCAAAATTTATTTCTAGTGCAGTGTAATTTATTGTCTGTGTACTAGGGAGTCTCGATCTAGCAGCTGGAACCAAATTCCTTGTGTGCCCCAGCACACTTGGCTAATAAAGCTGATTCTGATTCTTCATTGTGGTTGTTTTGTGTATTTAGGTCTAGGGCAGGGCTGCCTAACTCCAGTCCTGGAGGGCCAGAGCCCTGTATAGCTTAGTTCTTTCCCTGTTCCACCATAAATGATTCAGGAAACCCAAAAATGTGCAGGGCTCTGGCCCTCCAGGACTGGAGCTGGGCTCCCCTGGTCTGGGGGCATGTTGTTGAGTAAGGTAGTTTTGTTTGTTGAAGTATAAAATAAGTATATAATAGGGTGACATGGTGGTGCAGTGGTTAGCACTGTTGCCTCACACTTCTGGGACCTAGGTTTGAGTCTCTGCTTGGATTACATGTGTGTGGAGTTTGCATGTTCTCCCTGTGTCATTGTAGGGTTTCCTCCCCCAGTCCAAAGACATGGTGAGGCTAATTAAAATTAATAAATTGCATGTGTGAGTGAATGGTGTTAGTGTGTCCTATGATGGGCTGGCCTCCTGTCCAGGGTTGTTCCCTGCCTCGTGCCCATTGCTTCTGGGATAGGCCCAAGGCCCAATAGGATAAAGCAGGCTGGAAAATGAATGAAGAATAGCTACTGTAATGCTACTTCTATATTACCCAAATAGGTAAAAGTCATCCTTTATTAATGACATTGGAACTTTTTGATTTCCCATATACACGCTTCAGCACAATACAGACAATTATTTCTGCTTCATACGTAAAGTGGGTGTAACCATGATACGTAATTTGTTTTATGGAAGTGTTGGCTCACAAAATGCAGAACAATCGTGGGCTATGTCGCAATGCTTAAATAAATTAGGCACATATCACCCAGCATTATCCTAACAGAAACATAAAAGGATTTAACTTTGGATTATAGGCCTAAGCAAATAGTTGTGTTCTTGGAGAACATTGTATGGTGATTACGCAAAGCAATTAATGAGAAACATTTGAAATTCAGCAGTTTCTATAGTAAACTGTATACATATTTTATACAATATTATACATTTTTGAAACCTGTCATTAGCAATACCGAGAAAGCAACAAAATGGGTTTTATATTTTATAAATATTCTAACAGTGGGTTGCCAAGCCATGTTGCTGTTAAGAATCAGGCAGAGATAGTTCCTCGTTTTAATCACTTGGTGGAGTTTATTGCACCTGTACCACTCGCACTGCCCGCCTTGCCCGTTGCCCAGCTTACTCCTAATACACAGTGGGCACACACACACACACCAGTATACACCAATAAACATTCAATACTGTACGTGACATAACAACACAGCACGTTTACATACAATACAAGTGACTACGGAGAACTTTTTATCAGTCCAACCTGCCGCGCTGCCTGCTGGTACCTCCGTACCGCAACATAATATATACAGTAATGGTCCATCCTAATTACGGCGACCTATTGGTGAGCAAGGGGTTATCTGTCCTCTGAACCCCCCAAAGTCCCAGAGGCGCTCTGGACAGTGGCAAGTCAAATGCAGCTGCGGGCCCCCAAGTCCCCCATCATCTTGATCAGTCCCTGCTGCCGGGCTACTCACCACCTGTTCCGACAATGGCTGCTCTGAGTGAGCCAGGGGCTGGTAAAGTGCACCCTAAACACCACCTTGGAGATTCGTTCCAGGGCCCCTCTGATGGCTGTCAAGCTTGGGTGACTGTCTCTTCTGCCTGATGTGGCAGTGCACCCAAACAGTCCCCGAGCTGAAAGGCATGTCCCTGGCAGAAGACATCATATGCCCTCTTCTGTCTGGCCAAGGCTGCGCCTTTATGGTACCTGGCCATCTTATGCACAATGTGCACGAACTTCCAGAGCTGGCTCAGATAGTCCAGTCCCAATCTCAGCTCCGGCTCAAGGAGGGTCCGCAGCTTATGGCCAAACATTAGGACAGCAGGGGTGCAGCCAGTGCTTTCCTGCACTGCTACACGATATGCCCACAGGACCTGGGGAAGGTGGATGTCCCAGTCATGCCGGCAGTTCCAGGCCTCGGTGTGGGGGAAGGGGTCTAGGACATCCATCCCCATGCACTGCATGAGGGCGTCCACCAGGTATGGCTGCAGGAGGACCATTCCTAGCCTTACACACATCGCAGCAGTGTATGAATATTTCAGTGTCTTGCTGGCAGCCATTCCAATATCGCAGCTCTCCCAGCATACCCGGCATTTTTGCTACCCCAAAATGCCTGGCCCTGACAGTCCCGTGTATTGACCTCAACACAGTGGGGCACAGGCTCCAGGGCACTAGCAACTGTAGCAGCTCCCCTGTGCTGTTCGACAATCGCCAATGCCAATACATCAGCCCCTCACACTCCTCCATGCTGAATCTCAAAGTCAAACTCCACCAGCACCTTCAACCAGTGGGCCAGCTATCCCTCCAGGTTGCAGAAGTTTAGAAGCCATGCCATGGATGCGTGGTCCATCTGCAACTGGAACCACCAGCCACAGAGGTAGGGACAGAGGTGTTTGCATGCCTGCACCATGGCCAGAGTTCCCATCTTGTCACGTGATAGTTGTACTTCTGCTGGCTAAGTGTCTGGCTGAAGTATGCAAGCTGATTGAAAGCCGTAGTACAGGCATCCATCCATGCGACATAGCTTCCCTTCTGTGTTAAATGTTGCAGCGGTTTCGCAATGTTGACAAAGTCCTTCACAAAGTGTTGGTAGTAGGATGCTGACAGAAAGTGACATAGCTGTTTCACGTTGTATAGGGTCAGCCAATCTTGCACTGCTTCTGTCTTCTCCGGGTCAGTGTCCCACCTTCCCCGCTGATGACGTGGGTAGTGCATCAAGCGCTAGACAAAGGAGCACTTTTGGGGGTTCAGCCGTAACCCTGCTTGCCAGATAACGGAGAACATGGTGTTTCGATTCTGGATCGCCTCTGCAAAGTCAGTGGTGTGGACCATAAGGTTGTCAAGTTTTGGGGGACATGGGACAGGACACATTCCATGAGCCTTTCAAGCATGGCCAGGGCATTACACAGGCTGAACGGCATTGACCAGAAGTGCCACAGTCCGTAGCTGATGGGAGAAAGTGTGGGAGAAAGCTGTCTTAGGGCAAGCTTCTGGGGCCAGTTTGACCTGCCAATAGCCAGTCCGGAGTCCAGGCTGCTGAACCATGTCGATCTATTGATGTAGTCCAGTACATCAACTGAACGCAGATCCACCGTGACCCATCCTTTTTAGTGACACCCATGGGCTGTCGGACAGCTCTATGATTCCTGCTGACTCCTGCTGCTACCATCTCTTTGATCCTCTGCTACGCCATTTGTCACTTTGCCAGGGGCAGTCCGTGCAGATTCAGGCAAATGGGCTGGGCATCTCCCATGTCGAAGTGGGTCAACAGTCTTCATCTCTGGCAGCAAAGATGTCTTGGACCAAGTCCAACAGAGCTTTGAGCTTGTCCCGCTGCTCCGCCTTCAGGTCCTGGCTGCCATGCTGCCACACCTCCTGTACAGCTTGCACTATCTTGGATGACACCCCTGCTGTGATGTTACTGTTCTGTGATGGGAGCAGGACTTAGGGCTATGTCGCTGATGTTCTTTCGCTGGGTGCTGCTCCCTTCCCATAGCAAGTGGTCTTCCTTATTCTTCGCTGCCGGCCGCCACCATCGTGCTAAATGGCCACCACGTCTGCGCTGCTGTGCTCAGCAGGGTGTTTCAGCTACCAGGCAGTCTATGTACAGACCCATAGCCTCGCCAAACTGACCAACTCTAAGTACAGCTGTTGGGGTTAAACTACTGAGCCTTGAGGGAGGGCAAGGGTGTGGTGCTGTAGCGAGGCAGTCACAGGCTAAGTGCCTGATGTCTCTGCAGCGGTGGCAGGGGGCAGCTGCTGGCAGGCAGCATCTCCACTGTGGCTCTGTGTGGGTCACATGCACATGCTGTCCCTCCTCACTATCGGAGCTCTCAGACACACAGTTGTAGCTTCTGTATGGTGTGGCTGGTGACCGGCGTGATTTCCCTGGGGGGATAGGATTTCTGCAGCCCTCTCCACCTCCCGGACCTTGGTTAGTGTAGTCGGCGCCCTCAACTGGATGTGCCGCGACAGCCACTGTGGTGTTAGCGCCTGGATAAAGGCTTGCCAAGGCAGCTCTTCCTGTATGGTGTCAAGGAAGTCCAGGGGCCCATCTGCACAAGGATGTGGAGGTCCCGCAGGGTTTCACTGTCCCACCTTCGCCAGTTCGCCAGCTCTGGCCTCTTTGCCTCCACGAACTGCCAATGGCCAAACCGCAGCTCCAGGACTTCCTCCAGTGTGGCGAGACTTTGCTGCTCCTCGGGGGCTTGCTCTGAGGAGAGCTTGGAGCGCTTCCTCCTCTAGTACAAATGCCAAGTGCGCCGCCTTCTGCTCCTCGCTTCAGCCATTGTGCCAGGTGGCCAGGCGCAATTGGACCACGTAAGTGTCCAGGCATTCCTTCCCTCCATAGCATGTGAGCTTCACCGCGGGCTTCACCCCCCTCTCTCTTGCCAGTCGCCTCGTCTCACTCTGCCTGAGCACGGAGCAGGCAGATCGGCCTGGAACCATCAGTTCTCCCTGGGAAGGCACGCTACTGGGTTTCCATCTGGTCTTCTGGTGCTCCCCAGTACTGCCGCTGGATCCTGTGCTCCATTTAGTCGCTCTGGCTAAGGGCATCTGCCAAATGCTGTAAATGTAAATTTGTTGGAGATCATCATTAGACAACTCCAATCCAACTTCTGACACCACCGGTGTAAAACTGGGTCGTTGATCCATGTTGCTGATAATGATAAGGCACCCATACCACTTGTACTGACCCCACTCTGCCCATCTCTCCGCTTACTCTTAAATGGTGGGCACACACACACATTCTGACATGCTATGTACAATAATAAACTTTCAACACTGCATATGACATAACAACACAGCACATTTACATACAACAAAATTAGAGACTACGGAGAACTATTTACAAGGCTGGCATCAGTCTAACCTGCTGCACTGTCTGCCGGTACCTCCGCACTGCAACATAATATATACAGTACTGGTCCGACCTAATTACGGCGACCTATCGGTGAGCATCACCACTGGCAGTCCCCAGTCCTTCCAAGTCAGCGCCCCCTCAGAAGCTGATGTCCTATGTCACCTAAAGGATTGAACGGCCCTGAATATATATTATAATTATAAAGAAAATTATGTTCTGCATCAACAGATGCAGCATGAAATAATGTGAAATGACTGTCAATGCTGTATGAAGCACCAAAAAATATTCACTGTAGTGTGTGAATGCGCATCATGCGCAAGAAAAACAACAAATAGCCCTACAGCGAAATGTGCTAACTGAGGTATTAATCATATTCTTAATTGAATACCGCACAACGAAATTCACCTTGAGGGTGTGTGTGATTAAGAGACAGAAATGCTATAGTTAACTATTATGCAAAGTTACAGACAAAAATTACTTGGACAGTATGTAATTATACTTTTGTGTAAATGAAATAAATATGAAACAAGAAAGACAACCGTTCAAACAAAAGCAACATCTTAGTTCAAAATGGTATGTATTCAAATTATAAGATATATAGTGTATAAGTATATAGTGGTTGCAAGCAAAAACACACATGGTACTCCCATAATATGGATGGGAAAATAACACTACCATCAATACCCAAAGCTGTGCCCTTGGGGTAAAAACCTGTGTTAAAAAAAACATAAGCGTGAAGCAGAAACTTGTGAAACCTTTAAATTACTTTTTGAGGGCCAGATGCTCAAAGGTTTAAAGGTTTAAAAGGGGCACTCGGCACCTGTAAAGCTCACAATGAATACTCGGGGCAAACCAGGCAGGTTCTCCGGCACCCCCAGAACTGCCCCTCTTCTGCATCTTACTACTACAAACCACACCTGCTGCTCAACTAGTAAAGCAGGGTTCAAATACCAGAATACACGCAAAATGTTGTAGCCTTTTGCCATTCTGTCTTGTTCTGTACAGTCTGAGGGTGGCAGCATAACTCATTGGACAAAAATTGTGAAGTTTGTAGGCTTCTTACTGACATTGAATTGCTGCCTTCACGGCCAGTTGATAAATTTCGGTCTAATTCATTCATGAACAGACACATTTAATAAAAAAGGAATCAGTTCAATTCTGTCAAATTCAATAGCTTTTGTATTTTTATGGCATTGCTTCATGCACAGTGGAAGAATTTGATCTTTTTCCACGAGGCTGAACCGAATTTCAGGTAATTTACTTAGCTTTCGTTTTTGCCTCTTGCTCCGCCAAGCAGTAGCCTGTGTTTGCATGACTTGGCTGTCCGTCATCCCTAAAACACCATAACTGTAGTTAGCAATAATGCATTGTTCCATCCATCCATCCTTCTATTTTCTATATATGCTTGTCTTATGCAGGGTTGCCAGGTTTGGAGCCTGTCCAGTAAGCAACAGCAGCAAGCAGGTGATAACCCAGGATGGGGGAACCACCCAATGCATGACTAAGGCATTGACAAACGTCTGAAAACTCCAGGGGTCACCCAATTAATTAGCGCTACACTGGTTCACAGGTCTTAAAAACCTTTCATTTTCCCAAAGAGAAAATGTTGTTTAAATTACAGAATATTAATAGTAATCATGTAACTATAAATCTTCCATAATTCTCCTAAACTGTCCCAGGCATCTTCTCTTCTGCATAATAAAAGAATTTCCGTAATTATAGGCCTACTTTGCTTTTATCATATAATTTATGACACTACCACGCACTCTGATGTTAATCCACTATGAATTAGTAACCTACCATCCAGCTTTGAAAATCTATTGTTAAGTAAATATTACTTTTCGGAACACATTGTAAGCAAGTTAAATGAAGTACTGTAGAGACAGGTTCCACAAATGCAGGGGAAAATAAAAGGATGATGTAGAAAAATCCACACAATACAGGAAGCCACTGGATGTGGTCTCTACTATTGGAGGCACAGCTGGTCCCCGTTCCTGCTCAGTGTGAGAATGGGGACAGTTTGAGACTGGAGAATTGAGGGGTGACACAGGGCTGTCCCTGTGTGACTGCCACTTTGTGGACGTAGAGTACGCAGCAGACAGTCACGATGGTCACCCTAAAGATAATACTTTACACTAAAGCAAAAATTGCAGTAGCTTAGATGATTTTTACCTCAAGGTCATATATAAACTTCAATGCATTCTTATCAGATTTCTTTGCATGCTTACTGCAGCTTATATATAAATCTTCAGGCTGTGGTCAGTAATTGGATTTAACTACTTTGCTCAATGACATTTCTGGGTGCTTCTAGGTCATGAAAGAATTCATATTCAATCATATCTGTTATGCAGCAAAGGAAGCTAAGTTAACAGAGATCCAGAGTGAAGCTTTTGTTTGGGAAATACTAATTTTCATTCAATACAAAACTTTAAACAGGGGATTAGCAAGTCGCTCAGTGGGCTAAACCCGTGTGCCTGTAATTACAAGGTTGCTGGTTCAAACCCAGCCTTGGCACATGTGTGGCACCTTGAGCAAGGCCCTTAACCACCAGCTCCCTGGGCACTGCTATGGGTGGTTGCAAAGAGCAAGTTGAGGGAGGCATAAAGACAATTGCCCTACAGCGATATATATTTATTATTAGCTAGAAATTCTGGGCCTCCTGACAAAATATGACCTTGCTATTATTCTGAAAAATTCAGGCCTTCTTCAGTAATATAATAAATCATATTTTTGTTGAATTTTGGGGTCACTATGTAGGCTATGCTGGACTATGCTCCTCCGACATCCCTACCGGTCTACGCCAGTTTCCCCTTCACACGACGGCGGTTTTGCTATTCGCCTGTAGGTGGTGACATTTCCCATGTTTTGTTTGTGATGGGAATAACCAATGAACTACATACATACAGATGTGATCCATACTAAACTAGACATTGAAAAAATACATCTTTATACACCAGCAATTGGTTATGTTTTATTCTATTTACAGTAAATTTGTTATAAATATAATACATCATTTTCTGAAAAGCCAGATGTGTAGATACATTTAAATAACAGCTTAATCAAAAAAGGTGGAGTTACAGAATGGGAAAATGATTCGTTTGTAGAAAATTAAAATTGTGCTTGTGAAAACAGCACAGCCATCATATCCAGATTTATATATTTTTTCCATGAACACGCGGGCTTCTTACAGAACATCTTTAAAAAAAAAAATAATAAAAAAAAAAAATAATTCAACAATACAGCAAACCAAAAGACAACGAAATAAACTGTTATGTGATCAGGTCCAGATTGCTCAGTTCCTAGATGATATTTCACATTTTCTAGGCAGAGGAAAATGAAGACTGCTTTACAGTCACAGTTGAAGGGTAAACAGAAAACCTCCCCAATTATCAACATGAGGAAGACAGTTTAAAGAGTTTCTGTAGACCTCCATCCCTCTATTTGTATTTCATAGAAAAGGCAAAAGGGGGGGTGGGGCAACAAGCTGTAAGGTAGAGATGATGGCAATGAAGTCCATATTGTGTTACTCTTAAAAGTCCATGATGCTCTGATGTCAGAACATAAAACAGCTATGTTTATTTAACATCATGTGACTGCCATGTTCACAAGCACACGAGTCGGAAGGGGGGGTGGAGGGTTTGTACAAAAACAGAATCTCAGCTTTCCGGGGTCCAGCGTGTGCGTGTCAGTCGGGGGGGGGGGGGGGGGGGGGCGGGGCAGCAAGCCTGTAAGGAGGAGGGGGGCCGGGGGGGGGGCCCCGCGGGCGCGC
>JAODKE010000001.1:20540216-20558806 GCA_026779605.1 Mormyrus hasselquistii | reverse complement strand
CGGTGCGGGGCGGGGGGGGGGGGGGGCGTTGGGTGTACGGCGCTGGGGGCTGCGCGGGGCGGGGGGGGGGGGGGGGGGGGGGGGGGGGGGGGGGGGGGGGGGGGGGGGGGGGTTCGGCTCAGACACTGTTAATGATGATGAGCGCCGGCGTGGCGCTCTGCTGGCTCGCCTCGCACATGGAGCCCTGCTCGGCGAGCTTGGCAAAGACGCGTGGCGTGCCCAGGTTGTAGACGCCGGCGTGGATGAAGCAGGCTGTCAGGCGCAGCTTGCGGACTTCTTGGGGCCGCAGAGGCAGCTTGTACTGGGTCTGACCCAGCCATGTGAAGGAGCCATGGACCTCCAGAGTCTCTGGGCTGCGTGGGGGGAGACAGCATGGGCCAGGGCAGGTGGGTGTAAGTTTGGGACGGAGCAGGATGGTGCAGTCCGATTCATGTTAACAGGATTAATATCATGCTTTTGGGACCATACCAACACACGCTCTCCAAAAACTACTCATCTCCCAGTCCTGTCCTCCCCCTTGGAGGATACGGTTTAACACTGATTTTAATAGAATAGATTCTTGAAGTGTATATTATTATAAATTTCATTGTTCTCTGTTGCTGTAAAATATGCAGGGACTAACATAATTTGTATGCAGGTACACATTTGCGACATAAACATTAAAATGCATTGCAATTCTTTGTCTTAACAGTGCAAATGTGTACTTGTGTGCATTTGTGCTCTTAAGACAAGAAATTGCAACACATTTGAACTTGTATATGGCAAATGGATATTTGTGAACTGATTATGTCAATCCCTGATTATATGACATATGGGTTTACGCTAGATGCTTACTGGTGGCGCTATTAAGGATCCCCCTATAATTAGCCTTGGGGCCAGAATTTCATGACGGCAGCAGGGAGATTCCTGTATGGTGGTGCTTTACCTGGTGGCTTTGTGCCGAAGGTCTATGATGACGTCGACTTCAGCTAATGAGCAGTTAGAGAGCATGAGCGTCACAGGTACCATGCAGAGGCTGTAGGTAGGGGAGGGGTGAAATGTAAACACGTAACTTGCCAACTTGCTAATAGCACTCACTGCCTGAAAGGAGACACCCGATCGGTTCAATAACCACTAACACAAGAGAAAAGAGCGGTATGGTCTGATTCAGTGCCATTATGGGTTTACACTGAAGTCCTAGTCTCCACTGAAAACAAAAAGGAGATTCAAATTTCTGAAAGTTCCTTCTGTCATTCTTCATTGTTATGGAAGAGCAGAGGAACTGAATCAGCTGGATCAGAAACCTTCAGTTTTCTACAACTATTGGGAGAACACCAGGTCATTCCAGTCGTCCACCCAGGATGCAAAAATGTCCATTTTGTCTGTTTATGCAACTGCAGCTAAGTCCCTCATTCCCAAAGAACTTTTACAGACTTTGGCACACATTTTGTAAACTCTAACCAGAAGTTAAAGTTAGTTCAGGTCCAGAAAGAAAAGTCCAGGCCATAATTTTGCTTCAAACAATTTCTTTCTGGATCTGACTAGAACCAATTTTGAGACAAAAGGGATGGCCAGCTATCATTGTAATCATATTCATATGGCGAGGGTTCTGAGGGGGGGGGGTGTTTACTGGGAAATGACACGCAGGGAGAGCAGCCACCTTTTCTGTGGAAATGGGTGGTCGTAGGACTCTGGGTAGTGGAGGTTTGTCTTTATCAGTTGGGACAGCTGCTCCATGGATGGCTTGGCTAACGGAGGGGGAACGTCTGGCTTGAACTTCAGCAGAACCATCTCCTCAGCTTCCTGAAAAACCACATTTTCAAAAACCTCACAAACAGAAGCTTCCTGGTTTCACTATGCACCTTTGGTGGGGAATGCGATGCATTCCCAAGGATGTGTTATTCTGTAGCAACTAAGGAGCAAACTGTGCAAACTACCAATAATAATAATAACAACAACAACAACAACAACAACAACAACAACAACAATAACAATAATAATAATAAATCATCATCATCATCATCATCATCATCAATAATCCCTGTGGAGAAATGATCTTTTATGCCTCCCTCAACTTGCTCTTTGTAAGCAAGCTGTCTGCGCAGGGCAGCCACTAATGGCAGCGCCCAGGGTGCTTTAGTGTAAAGGGCCATGCTGAAGGACCCGCAGACGTGCTGATGCTGGGTTTGAACTGGCGACCTTGAGATTACAGGCACACAGGCTCAGCCCACTGAGCCACAGGCTGCTCCCTTAAAAACGATCAAAAAGACGATGGATGAACACGAGTCGGACATCCTTTTGCCTTACGCAAGAATTACTCTCTACTTCAGAGTGTTGCATGACAACAGGGCTTTCAGAAGGCATGTTTAGCATAAGAAAGGGTGTTAAACAGATGGAGAGTTTCCATCTTTACTGTCAACCTTCTTTAAACCAGAGAAAAGATTAATGTCACTAAAGGTAAGCAGGTCATTACGTCATGGTTATAGAGATTCACCCGATTGGTTTAATGAAGAGGTATGTGGTGGTATAGAGACCCCTCGCTCAGAGATACAATATTAAACAAGGGCAGGACTGTCTTAATGCCAATGTGTCAACTGACTGTGGACAACAGCTATTGATAGCTGAAAACACACCCGTCTGGCATATTTCTCAGGCAAAGACCTCACGGCAGATCCAGTGGGCAGGCAGTCTGCACAAGTCCCCCTCAGCGAAGCCCCAACTGCCCCAACCACGTCATTACAAAAACTGCACTTTTCACAGTGAGACGTGTTCAATCTCTGTGGTGTTGGGGTTCCATTTTCACATCTATGTAGCTTGACGTTTTTGACCAAATGTCTAGATGAGGCAAATAGCACGACAAAAGCACAGTTATCAAGAAGTCACCGAGCGACAGTAGCGGCTATGCTGAGCTTCCGATTCGTGCCTCAGTTACAAGCGTAAGCATCATTGTAGCTTCCAGACAAAGGACGTTAATACAACTATTGTTCAAATCAGCAGAAGGTTAAGAGCATTCATGTAGCATGGAGTGGTATCAGGCTAGCAGTGTCTACTGCAGACTACATGCGAGTTTGAAATGCATCGTTATTACACCATGAAGAGAGGAAAGAAACAATGCTGTCGAAGTACAAGGCAGGAAAATGCCCCGGAGCAAGAGAAAAGTGTCTGAACCGCCACCTACAAACCAAAATGTACTGGGTATGCATGTTAACGGGCAGAGAGGCCGATATCCCGGAGGCTCGCTGGGTGGGTCAGGTGTATCCAGCAGGTGTTCGTTACCTCCTTCTGCGTCAGGGAGCATGCTTCCCTCCCAATGGTTTGCAGGGCGACGTGAAGTTGCCCTTCAAGGATGAGCTGCTTATTATCCTCCACCACGTATGCCTAGGGTGGACAACAGGCCATGCTAATCATCACCATGGAGACCTTAAAGGGGCCGACAGCTCAGAGGAGGGCTTTTCCTCAAAACCATACACATGGAACATTATGGCACTTAAACCAGACAAACACACGCAGGCTGATGCTGGTTGTCTTCCTTTACAGCTCCCAGCCTTACAGATGATTGATCATCTACTTGTTAGTCCCGCCCCCCCCCAGTATAAGACAAGACATGGTACCTTCCAGAGGACAATGATGTTGAGGTCCACCTCGCTGCACCGGCACACCACACTGCTCAGGTGCTCCGCAGCTTTATGGCCAGCAGGGGGAGCAAACCCCGCGCTCCCCAGCATCGGCGGCTTCTTGGACTCCGGGGGGTGTCGGCGCCGGAAGAAGAAGTCGGCGCACGGTGTGGTAGCACTAATTATCTGGGGGGCAACAACATTTGCACATTAAAACTCCTTGAATACGTTTTTTACAGAATGCAATGCAATGCAATTTTATTTAAATAGCGCGTTATCACAACATTGTCTCAATGCGCTTTACATTTCTGCCACATAAATACCCCCCCAGGGAGTAAGCCGATGGCGACGGTGGCAAGGAAAAACTTCCCTTGGAGGAAAAAACCAGACCCAAAGGGGGAGCCCATCCTCCAGGGGCCGGCAGAAGAGTCAAACAGAAACAAGTTGATAGAAGAGAGTGGGTAAAACTCACCTGTTCATTCCCCAGGTTGATGTCAGCAAACGTGTACTTCCCCACTGCATCTGAGGTAGCCGGGAATTCAAAATAATAATAAAATAAGAATTCTGTTCAGCGCTAATTTCCAGACTGCATAATTCTGTCCCAGAGGACTCACCTTCCGCGCTCCTGCACTTTGTGGCCCGGAAGCATAGCTTCCCCCGTTCCCTGCTTGTCAGTTTGGAATCTGCGAGAAACGGAGAGCGCCGGTGAGGATCCGGAAGACTTTTACCATTCATCAGTTAGCATTTAGCTACACTGCTGTTACATCACACTTAAGTTTTACTGTCCATCACAATTCTGGGAGAGTATGAGAGCCGCAAACGAGAGTGTATGCCTGTTACTGGCAAAAGGTCTCTCTCACAGGTAATTATCTTTAAGCATTCTGGGGACTGAAGGAAGGGGCCACACCTTTGTCTTCGACAGAATTTATGCAACTGTGAAGCTTCCAGTGCTGACTGCTGCTGGACACCTGAACAATGTGGAACTCCCGCACCCCAGCTTCGTTCTGCGGGGGGGGGGAAGAGAGACGGGTGTGTTGGGATGAGGGACAGAGACAGACAGACACTCTGGCCCACCGCCACTCCCCAAACCCCCTGTGGCTTGGTGGGAGGGGGGTGAGGTGTACTTACAGTGTTGATGTTCTCCACATCCACGAAGACCAGCATGCCGCTGTTCCTGTCCTCGCTGTTCTCCGGCAGAGTGTTGCTCCGACACGCTGTTGCTCGCACACTGAGTGAGCGGCTGGCGCAGATGATAGCCGTGTGGCGCAGAACGCGGTGGCTGTGGGAGGGGGCACAAAAAACTAAATAAAGGTGGAGAAGTACACTTACACTACAAGAACACACTCTAACAGACCCACAATCCTAGAAATTACACTGGGAATAGAAAAATGTTCAGAGGGCTGATGAGGGAAACATAAAGCACCCCTTTTGTTGAACACTCCCTCACCTCATCTTGGACACCTTCCTCTCAGCGCTCTCGTAGTAGAACAGGAAGTTGATCTCATGCACACCCTCGCGGTCCGGCCCCCGCAGCCACATGGGCAGCTGGACGGAGGCACCAGGCTGGAGCGTGGAGTCTGGCAGCGGGATCTCCACTACGCCAGGCCGCGAGCCGCCGGTCCCGGTGCCAAAGTCTGCAGGTGCAACCAGCGTGGAGGAGGCGGAGGCACGGCCCGTGGCCACGGTCTTGTAGGCGCTGCAGTTCTCAGAGGCGCCAGGGCTGAGCGGCGTGAGTGCAGCCGCATGGCTACCAAAGGTGAAGAACTCTGGGTGCTTGGACACCACACGCAGGCCCTTCAGGGGCACCTTGCTCACATTGACGAACTCCACATACGCCTTCCGGATTTCCCCGCACAGCAGGCCCGTCGGGAAGTTGATAAAGAAGACCTGGTATGTGATGAGTGCGGCATCGGCGGGGGAGGGGGGGGGAGAGGATTAGGTGAGAACCAGATATTACATCTATAAATTACAATAGGGAAAAACCTGCAGTAATCAGCAATCCCCTTGGTGAGATTAATAATTATATATCTATTAATTACTTTTCTATACATCTATTGCTACTTGTATCCATCATTCCATCCATCCATCCAGTCCCCTATATCCATCTACTTACACATATCCATCCATCGATCTATCTGTTGCAACCTATATTTCACCCCTCGCTGTTAATGCACCCTGACCCCTCATTAAGTCTTTTATAAGGTTCCTTGCAGCTTAGCAACCCTACTCAGCATTTTTTTAATTTAATTCTGAGGCCAAAGGTTACCCTAGATGGTGAAATATCCAGAAGAGATGCAAATGAAAAGGGAGATTCCCTGGAGATGTTAGCACGGCTCAAGGCACGAGCGACCTTGGTGGCTGCTTAAGACCCAGAGGCTGTGAGCCCCAACCTAACTGACCAGCATATCTATGCCTCGGGCAAATGACTACTGGATTAATCAAATTGTGCTTATGTCCCTGAAGCGGGGTGGGCAAACCCTGCTGTTAGCAGTCAGTGACACTTCTGTTGATGGGGGGGTCAGGCGCTCACTTCTAGCAGGGGCATGGGGGGTGTGATGATGGGGTCCAGCCGCCGGTCCGGGCCATGCCGCACTGACGTCTTCTCTTCCTTAGTGTTGTTCAGCCTTGGACCCTGGATCTCCAAGTCCTGGTGACCACGTACGAACAGGCCATCGCTGAAGACGCTTCCTGCAGCAACAGTTAAGTGGGATAAACACTGTCAGCTTCACCCACTTCCTGCATAAGGAGGTGGGGCTAAAAGAATATGGAGAGGAAGTTCTTACTCATACTAGTGCACCAAGCATCTCAACCTCTGAGCTTCAACCCAAGCTTTATAATACAAGGCTGAATAAACCCGGTACTGTGGAGGACAAGTGGACCTCAGTTGTGGGATGTGCAGGATCCTAATGCAGTAATGTCTCAGATGTGACACACATTAGACCTGAACTACTTAAGGGTCCCCCATAGGAAGCATTCCGAACAACAGGACTCACCTTCCACCTGTGTCCCTACAGTGCTGTTCTGGACATCACCAGGAGGGGGCGCTGCACCCAGGTTGTAAACCACCCCCCGGATGTGCAGCTCTCCAGTTTGGTGTGGTAGCAGTTTGAGACGAGCCTGTAAAATAGAAATAGAGGGTGGGGGTGGGATCGATGCCCGCAAAGTCAGGGTGACCAGCAAACCAATAAGATCACGTTTCACCACAAAAGAAACAGCAGCCATGAGGCCACCCCATAGAGGAGAGATACCCCTTCACATGGGCGGAGGGACCAGGTCAGGCACTCACCACTTTCTTTTCTTCTGGGCTCAAGCAAAACTCTGATATTACTTCAGTGGTAATTAAACCCCCTTGAGATGCCTGTGGGTCAAACAGATGCAGGACACCTTGAAGCAGCCATCTTCTTATCACGTACTTAGTCTTCCCAAAGCCCCACAACACACACTGAGGTTAAGGAAGCATCTACATATCCTTCGTCAGTCACGAGCAGAAACTCTACCCTAACCCAGGAACTCAGAGGAACTGAACTGTAGAAGACAGTAAGGACCCCAGGCTGGAGTTGCGCCAACTGCTACCTGCACTTCTCTCTCGTTGCTCACGACCTCATCGGTTTCACCAGCACGCTGCTGCCCAGGGTCTTTGGGGGAGAACTTCCAGAGCAGGGAGAGCCCAGTGAGGATGAGGGGGACCTTCAAGGGATTTCTGAAGACCACCTCGACGATGATGGGTTCTAGGTAGGCATGGACAGGGTATGTTTATGAGAAACACTGAGGCTGCCTGTTTAGAAAATCAAGTAATGAAAACACTGCAGATTAAATAATTCAACTGCGTGTGAAATCCATGAGATTAATCAATTCAAAAGACGTGTAAATATTTTAATCAAAATTCTGTGACATTGTGGAGCCACAGTCATTCTATAGCAGCGTTTCTCAGACCAGTCCTCAGGGCCCCACAGACAGTCCATGTATTTGTCCACCTGAACCTGGTGGAGATCCCTCTGTCAGACTCCACGCTCCAGCCCAGCACTGCCCATAAGGCTGTGGGGGGCCGGACCGCGAGGACGTGCACGAGATCAACTTCCTGTTCTACTTTAAGAGTGCAGAGAAGATGTCCATTAACACAAATACCTGATGCAAGTATACTGGTAACTGGGAGACAGAACAAATGTGCACTGTCTGGAGGTTCCCATGGACTGGGCAGAAAAACACTACTCTACAGAAACCAATCAAACCATCCTAATATTCAAGTGAGTATAAAGAAATGATGGATGGAAGGAAATACCTTCTACCACAGCCAAGGGGAGGCGCATGTTGTCCGTCTGGTTGCTCAGGCAGTACTGCGTGGGCTGGAAGGAGGCAGGCAGCACACCCCGGTTCACTATGGCCACCACCTGCTCCTCCAGCTCCCGCCACTGCTGGGACAGCTCGCGGTCGTACTCCTGGTCCAGGCTGACATGGCTTGCAGCCTGCTTCTCTCCTGGGACAGAGAAGCAGCCTCAGCTTAGTTTTTGGCAATTTATATTTATCAGATGTTACAGAAGTTTACCATTTACAGTGGTGGCTGCGGTTTATGAACACAATCTCTTCCAGGAAAATGGTCCTGAACCAATTTGTACGCGAACCAAGGCAGTTTTTCCCATAAGAAAGCATTGAAATTTGATTAATTCGTTCACAAGTGTACCAAATAATAATTTTTATCAATTACTTTTCTAGATTTTATGGCAAAAACTTTAAAGAAAAAACACAATATAGTGTGGCGACGGGCAGACTGAGGTATCGCAGGAACAAAGAGGGACATGGTGACTTGTTTGCCAGGGAAATCACGCTTTTTGTAAACAGTCATTAACCCTTGTATTATCGTTGTTGATGTTAACGGTCACATTTCCCTATTGTCACACGTGTGTTTGCCCATATCTTGTGTGTACCCGGTCCAATCCTCGCCTGTATTTAGCATGTGTAAATCTTCCACCATGTGTGCATCTTGCAGTTTGGTGTCTGACAAGCCGTGTTTCCCGGGTGTGTATTTGGGTTTGGTGCTCGTCGGGTGCCTGTTGTGCTCCTTCTATTTACAATTGCATGCTGGGATATGCACCCCGCCGGTGCTACACTAGTATAACGAAAAGGAACCTGCTTGAGGAATCTGTTTGTCAGCGTTCATGAACGGCAGGCAGCACTGTATTTGATGATTTGATGAAGAGGTAAAAAAGAAGAAGTGAATCCCAGCTCTTAAGTTCTCAGGGACCACTGACTGCACCACGCCTCCATCCAAAGTGTCATAGAGGCAGCCAAAGTACCTCAGCGGTGCCTCTACTGGTCAGTCTGCTTATAGCATCTCTGCATTAGAAACACTTAAGCACCAAAATTTCCAGGAAGTCTGGAACGTGCCGATTGTCTCTATCGTGCTCAGACACAATGAAAGCTTCATCAAGAGCTTTATTAAATGGATTATTCCGATTAAAGTCTATTACTATTACAGAAAAGATGCAAATGTACACAAGAGGTTTGAATGACAATAAAGCTGATTCTGATTTTACAAATGACTTAAATTTGCTTCTGAACATAGAAGGATTTTTAGGGTGGCCTGAACATCTTGCATGAGCACATGCAGCTCTCCAAGGCGTCAGTGGACACGTCCTTGCAGCAGGAGGCTGGCGCCGTCACCGGACACTGCCCTGGCTTCAGACGCCCTTTCTGCCTGTAAACTCCGCCTCCTTTTATTTTGGCTCCTCAGATTTCACCACGCTCATGTGGCATGTCCATCGTGCTTATTTTTAAATCTGATGGACAGCAGTGGTCGCACAGCTCTCTCATCTCCTATGATGCTTAAAGCTGTTGACTGTCATTCTCACCCTCGGCCAGCCTCCGGTCATGCCCGAAGAAGACCCTGGTGGCGAAGCTGTGGATGCAGGGCAGGGGGAGCTGGGGGAGAGCCCCTTCTGTGGACGTCTGGCTCACGCTCTGGGATTGGAGGCAAAGTAAACGAATGTAAACACAACATGTGTCCAGCAGAGGTCTTGGCACACAGATGAAAGTTCTCAGGAGTACGGCAGCTTAGCGGCTCAACACCATAACTGATACATATTCACTGTGTGGAATGCCCAACAGCTATGCAGCCAGATAACTTGTCGGGTTTAAGGTAGACTGCCTTAAATTTAAGTGAATTCCATTTAATCCATTTAAAGTCCATTTAATCTAGGATACCTTAAATTCAACAAGTTATCTGGCTAAGCAAGAAACCCTGCTTTCTGAAACAGGCCCCTGGTCCTGTTCTCCATTACTCTCCATAACACTAACACTGATAAATAATTTCCAAGTACATACAGCAGGGCTGTTAAAATCAGGGTCCTCAAGGGCCGAACACTGCTGTTTTTCCAGCTTTTCTTTACTTGAGAGCCAGTTGTGAAGCCTCTGGCCAATTAGAGTCAGAAATTAAGCTAACTACTTGGGAGACCTGAAAACAAGGCCTCATTTGGAATTGAGGGCCAGATTTGAATAGGGGGGACATACAGCATTTAGCTGCTGCCGCGTTACTACTTGGTTACATACAGACACATTGCACTCTGTGAACAGACCCTTGTATCCAGCCCCTCTGGTTCGCACTGCCCACTGTGTGAAAACCCTCCCCTTATTACTGCTGTTGTCATGGTCCAGGGGGAATATGCCATTTCAAGCCGCTGTACATGAATGCATGGCTGATATGACAATAAAGCCCACTTGTTTTCCAAGACTGTTACAGTTTATGACACTGCATAAACTGTGCATCCCCAATGACAGAATTAAGGTCAGTTACTACAATAATATGCATTTGCTGCAAACGCTGAAAGTTAAAGCACTAGTGAAAATCTTGGAAAAAAATCAGATGACTATGTTCCCATCTCAGCTAAATTATATGGCTCCTCCCAGGCAAGAAACAAAAAAAACGTGACCAGCTGGGCACGCGGCAGCCGAGGCAAGACCCAAGCACACCTTGTAGACATAGAGGTACTCCCTAAGGAAGGCGCCCTGCTGAGAGGCGGCCTGCTTGCTGTCGTTGATCAGAATGTGCCGGAAGGCCGCCACCGCGTTCTCGGGCTGCCGCAATGTGAAAGACTGCCGTCCGATGGTGAAATTGATGTGGTCCTCGGCCAGAGACCAGCCCTTGCCCTTGTACACCTGCATGGCCTGACAGTAGCATCGCAGGGCATGCCTCTTCTGTAGAGGAGAGCACAGGCTGGTAAATGGACAGATGCCTTTACCGCTGCAACGCCTAGTGGTAGTTTGTCAACGCAGGCAAAGTGTAAAGTTATTACAGTCTTAAGCAGAATAGTGTGGACGGCTGACTGCCATATTAAGCTGGACATATGAACCCAAAACAAACCCAAGTTGGTTAAAATATGCCTGGACTGAAGCCACAGAAGCATCACACTGCTGCTTAGGGGGTCTGTCACCCAGACGGATCCCATTTGACGGCCAGGATCGGCTGATCCTTAGTACTCTGATGCTGACTTTGACGACCTCCCATTCTATGGCGTTTTAAATTCACACAGAAAAAAATGCATGCTTTTCATCCTTAAAATTTGATTGATTAATTGACTAAAACCCTTAGCTCATGAAGTCACATATTGCTTAATCTATAAATCGCTTTTCAGGTGGTCATTGTGGAATCTGTTAATAGTTTAAATAAGGGTCTGTTTTGTACTAAAGTAATGATCACAACAAACATTTAACAATAAGAATGAGCATTTCTTATAAGTATAATAATAATAATAATAATAATAATGATGATGATATTATTATTATTATTATCACCATAATCATCATCATCTCATCCACAATTGCTGGTGTGTTTTTAGTTAAAAAACACCACAACACCATTAATAAATAAGACACCAGCCTTGTAATACTCCCACCCCCCCAGACCCCGAAGGGAGTCCGGTTACAGAAAGGCTCCCTCACTGGCGTCGGGGGGGGGGGGGTGTGGCGCGTAACCCGAACCTCACCTGGCCCGCCTTGCTGAACCTGTGTCCCGCCAGGATCATGTGGAAGGCAAACTTGCGCACCATGGGGCTCCTCATGTTGATGAAACAGTGGGCCGCCTGCTCCAGCAACAGCGCGCTCCGCAGGTCCGAGTCCTGCGTGACGCGTGACACGCTTGACGTGACCAACGGCAGCCAAGTTACATCTCAAACACCAGCTGTTCAGTTCAGCCATCAGGCCTAGAGCAGGGCTTTTGATGTGAAACAGTCACATGTACTGGGGCGGGCAGCAGGATTGGTAACCAAAGTGCAGCATCCGTCACTCACCAAATAAAAAGATCTCACTGGCTAATAAGGCTGGACCACCTGTACGAATTATGGTTCCTCATATGCTACCCAACTTTAAAAAAATCCTAGAATTGCTCCCGATTTGAAAACATCCCTGATCTAAGCACTCGTGCTCCCGATGAGGGAATGTTTTTGAGATAATTTCAGTAAATAATCAGGCTACTAATGGATATATTCCCAATTGAGATAGAACTGAGATAGACATCCTACCTCGCTCGTCATCTTGATCAAAAGGGTGGCAGCGTCCGAATACTTGGCCTGGCTCTTCAGGATCTCAGCACTGAGCAGGGCACATCGCTCAGCCATCACCATGTTCCTGGGGACAGAATCAAACAATCTGGGGCAGGGGTGTCACACCACGTCCCTCAAATCCCCACAGCAGCTCACAAAGCCTTCTACCGGAAAAAGAGCTGACAGCTCAAACGGATCTCATTACCTACTCACCCCCAAACCGCCCTTCAAAGAAAATGGCTATTTTACAGGCAACAGCACAATTTCAGCTTGAATCAAGAGCCATTATGATGATTGGGGGGGGGCATCAGAATCTGCCCTCTCTGATATCCCATATGAATCTGAAGGGCTGATGAATCGCCATACTGATAAAGCACCTTTCACATTATTATACTAATAGTCCAACCCCCTACTGGAAAGAGTGGTACGTACTTGCACACATCCCTGTAGGTCTGGATGGCAGTGTCCATGTAGTGGGCGGGGTAGGGTCTCGGAGCACCGGGCTGAAGAAAGGCGGAGACAGCAGCCATTTCCTAAAAAGAAAGACACTCGGGGTCAAAGAGTGTGATAAGCTCAAGCTTGTGATCAACAGATCATTTAAACCAGAAAAACTGAGGCAGTTATGGGAGAACTGGGACTTTTAATCAAATACCGTCAATCATTAGCCAACAACAAAGCAACCAATGGAATATACCCAGTGACACCACATTATAACCACACCCATGGTAACCAAGGTGCGGTTATTAATATCCTGAGACTCACCAGGGCCCCGGCAGCATACAACATAGCCTGGTCACTCAGGAAGTCCTTCTTGGCTGCATGATAGTAGCTGTATGCCAAGTCATAGTGCTGCACCAAGAAACACAGGTCGGCCATCTTCCGGATCTGAAGCTCGGGTGCCTCTGGGGGATACCTAGAAGATGACAGAGCCACGGGCAGCTTCTGCACAGCTCACGCGCCCTTTACAGAACGTGCAGAACTATTGATAACAGTTCGACCCAGAAGGAGCAGGTTTATCCAAGGCATTTAAAGATCCGGACCACGATGCTGGTAACGCAACACACCAGAATCCACAATGCATCTCAGGGTTTCTTAAGCGATAACTACAGCGACTGAAAATAAAGCCAGGTAACTGAATAAACTGAACAGGTAACTTGAGGAAACGATATTTACTGTTCAATTAACAGTGTTATGTACAATTCTCCCAGCAGTTATCACTACGGACATGTGAATATCCTCACAGAAGTTTGAGCAGAGAAGAGCTGCTACTTACAATAACCCAGATGTGTTCTTCAGCTCGTTGATGCTCTTTTCCGGTACCTTCCCACCGCCAAACCACTTCTTTGTTGCAGAAATCAGGGAACTACTTATGCCTTTCCTTGACATACGCTGGAGAGGAAAGAGGGGAAAGGGAGAGAAAGGGGGGAGGTTCTCAGTGGCTGTGCTAAAAAGATTGCGATTTATGATCATTCTCCCATCCATCCGTCCGCCCCACTGCCCATCCAACCACGCCCCCCCCCGCCTGCTTCTTATCCAATACAAGATAACTGTGAGCCGCAGGGCAGTGAACAACCAGGATGGGATCCAACTTCACCCCATGCAGATGTGCTAACAGCCCCCCCCCCCACCCCTTCCCCAGAACATCTCAGTTACTCATTTAACCCCAGAACTGCAGTATACTGGATATCACAGCTGGATTCCTGGGAGAAAATTAACAAATAATTGGACCTATTTAGTTAGCAAAATGGGCTCTAATGAGAAAATGCCCCCAGAGCCTGGAATATGACACCGACACCAACACCAGCATCAAAAATGCTGTCGAACTTCCCCTTTGGGTTCATGGAGAAAATTAATCTGATTACTGTAGTACTATTAGTTAAAAAGCTGAGTGCCTAATTCCCCCACTGCACTTTCTGTCAGAATTTATCTTCAAATGTCCCTTTCATTGGGATCAGAATCATCCAATTACAAAGCCGGGGGTCAGCGGTGTTCAGCAGCCATCTTCAGTTGATCCAGCGCCCCCTTTTCTCTCTGGACGTCCTGATCAATCTGCTCCCTTTCAGTTACAGTGACCAAAGACTTCAATAAGTCTCAGTACCAACCACGCCCCATAAGCTAACTGCAGCGTGTGGCTCAGTGGGCTAAGCCAGTGTGCCTGTAATCAGAAGGTCACCGGTTCAAACCCAGCCTCAGTACATCTGCATGATCCTTGAGAAAGGCCCTTAACCCCCAGCTCCCTGGGCGCCGCTAAAGGTGGCTGCCCTTAGCGGTCAGCTTACTGTACAAAGAGCAAGTTGAGGGAAGCATGGGGACAATAAAGTATCTATTATTATTATTATTACTATTAGCGTGACCTGCAGTCAAGCTACAAGGCAATGTCCATGGTCAGGGAATGACATGCCTCTAGCTTAACCCTCCGGGTCTAGGGGTAGGAAACACACTTCCACTGACTGGGGCATGGTCACACACTTCTTCAAACATCAAACTTAATTCACAACAAATAATTTTTTTCTTATATATTTGTTTTGCCATTACACTCATCTTTATTTTAATGTATGCTGTAAATACGTCAGATTTTTGTTAAGTTTGTAATTTGACATCAAAGTATAGACTGTGCAAAATGCAGTTGAAACACTTGCAGAAACATAATAAAAGTACATAGTAAGCAATGCTGGCAGTTTGTTTTGATCCCAGATATCTGATCACCAAAGTCTTGGCTACATGAAGATGGCAAAATGGTGTAGTTGCAACATTCAGTTGGATAAATAAATAAGAAAAAGCTAACTCATGCCACTTTTTCTGGCTCCTTTCATTGAATATGTAGCAACTTTTATATGCATGAATAATTCATTGTCACCTGGCCACGTCCCCCACACCCTTTTATTGTGCTGACGGTGATGTTTCTGAATCGCGTTTCACTGCTGCGCTGTTCGTCAAATTATCACGCGAATGGGATTTGAATTCGTGCTCATGCGGCTATTTAGAATGTGAATGGCGATCTTCGGGTGACGGCGACACCACACGCCCCCGATGCAGGTAAAACAAAGTAAAGTGACATGGTTTACTTTTTTGCCAATTTAACCTAATTTAAAACACTTTAATACTTCTGACAATGGACATTTTGAAAAGACAGATTACGGATTTAGAAAGCATTTTTTTCATAATTCTACATTAAGATTTCAGCGAGATATAAACTGAAATAGACTCGAAAAGAACGCTGCATCGCCGACAATGTACTCGACCCCAGAGGGTTAAAGCAAAAATTGTGTATGTGTATACGACAGTGAGCATTAAAATGACTTATTATTAAGCATGACCCAAGTACAGCATTGCTGTATTGTGTCTATCAGCAGGGGACAAATTGGAGATTTGGTGAACAGGTCATGTCCTATGTGTTTAGGATGTTTGGGCTGTAAACACACCTCTGAATAAACAATCGCCAGAAATCAATGCACCGGCGCCAGGGATTTAATATCACCACTAGGGCATGAGAGGTAAAGTTCAGTCAAGAAACACAAACCTGGTCATTGAGCTGCCGAATGTTCTTCTCAATGTGAGGCAGGAGGCCCCTGAACGTGAACTCCTGGATGAATAGACGGATGCGGTCATGGTCACCAAGGGTCAGGCAAGCCCCGTGTGTGGCAGAGGCAGCACATGGCTGCTTCCTGACGTCGACCACAGGCCCCGTCCCCGTAGGCTTGATGTCATCGATGCCGTCCATGAGGGTGGCGGCATTGCTGGTGTCATCCAACTGCAGAGGGTGGTTGCTGTTTAAACTGCCAACATCATCTGCAAAAAAGACAGGAAGAGGTTTGAAATATGGAAACAAGAATAACCAACAGAAACCAAAGACCAACAAACATCCAGGGCTGTAAGCATAACCCAACCCGCCCTTAGTGGCACCAACAAGCTGAAACTTCCAGCACCAGGGGGTGTAACGGAACTCAGTGAACAGGTACAAGCTGGAAAACGGAACATGCATGCTGTGGCCACCAGTCTAGTTTTGTGATCCTACGCACAGCACAGGCAGCAATGAAAGACAACTGGTACAGCACTTCCATTTACCTTTAGCGGGAAGGTGGAGCCCATCAGTTTCAGACACATTCATGCTGTTCTCAACAATGTCATTGTTCACGGCTACCGTGGAGCCCTCTTCAGGCAGCTCCTAGGAGATGTGTGAATCTCGGTCAGTTCCACAATGCTCAAATCACTGGTGTAATTTTTAGTATAGAGGGCAGAAATATGGGTATGAAGCAGAACTTAACAAGCAGTAACCAGCTAATAAGTCAGGTGTGAGTTTCTCAAAACCTTCTAAACACTACGTCATTCGTAAGTTCTATGTTAAAAGACAGAACTCACAGAGGACGTAACGTTAACAAGGTTTTGAGACACCAGGCCCAGATCAGTTCAGGTGGGTCTCAAGTACCATTTTAGGGTGCAAACTAAAAAGTTGGTCAAAATTTGTACTATAAAATGATGAGGAGTCAGATAGGGAAGGACCAGGCAGAATCTCCAAAGAGATGCACCATACTGACCATGTATGACCACCAAATGGTAGCCATAGCAACATTCAGTACGACCAGGTGGTTTTGGGGCCAAGCTTACAGTATGATGGTTGGGCACACTACCATTTGCAGGGGAAGAACCGTTTTCCCAAGGAACAAACCTGGTTCTGGAAATTATTTCTGTGCAAATACTGACTCCAGGGATCTGGAATCTGCTCGTCAGGCCCAAGCGTGGATGTCCGCGAGTTGATTTTGAGCAAATAGCACGCCTGGGTTCCGTACTTCTGTTTAATATCCTCGTAGATAGACTCGGCCCTGTTGGCAAGAAGTAAACCCGTCTGTGACTCGAAAGGCATCGTATTTCAAAATAATACCAGTAACAAAGCATGTGCTCTAGAGAAGAGAAAAACAAAGCAAAATAAATCAATGCCCTGGCTGACAAAACAAATAGGATCAAATTCAGCCTCTATATAACTGTCCGCATGGGGAGGGCACACACAAGCCTCAGTGCATTATGAATCCAATACAGCTGGAAAAGAAAGTTAAATTGTAGATTAAATGTCTACACTCATTCAATTTCTTCATATTAAACCTTAAGGGTGACGTAAAGCATGGGCATGATGACACTTATATTTCAATAAATGCTGCCCTCACATTGGTTTCCCATTAAGGAACAACTAAGAAAAACAGAGCAAAAGGTCTCTGTCATGTTCCCTATCAGCACCAGGAAGCCTGAAGTCCTAGACAGACATGCTGTCTACAACCCAGTCACCGGAAAAGTTGTGACGCTATGTAAAATGTAAATAAATACACAATGCAATGATTTGCGAATTATGTAAAACCCATATTTAATTGAAAATAGAATGAAATGAAGATAATATATCAAATGTTGAAACTGAGAAATATTGTTGTTTTATGACAAATACATGCTCAATTTGAATTTCGTGCCAGCAGCACATTTCAAAACAGTTGGGACTGGGGCAACAAGAGACTGGAAAAGTTGTGCAATGCTAAAACAAAACACCTGGTTGAACTAATTAGGTTAATTGACAAACAGGTCGGTAAGATGATTGGGAGGCTCTTTGTATACCCAGAGAGGCAGGGTCTCTGTGCAGTAAAGATGCGGAGAGGTTCACCACTCTGTGTGGGCAAGCAGTGCAACAATTCATATACTATAATGTTCCTCAATGTAATATTGCAAAGATTTTGGGAATTCCATCATCGATGGTGCATAATATTGTTCAAAAGTCCATAACAATGTCTGTGTGCAAGGGACAAGGTCAAAAACCAGTATTGGATAGCTGTGATTTTCGGGTCCTCAGGCGACACTGCAATAACAACAGGCATGATTCTATAGGGGAAATCACTGCATGGGCTCAGGAACACTAACAAAAACCTATGTATGTGAACACAGTTCATCTATCCATAAGAACATAAGAAATTTACAAACAAGAGGAGGCCATTCGGTCCATCAAGCTCGTTTGGGGAGAACTTAACTAATAGCTCAAAGACGTTAAAATCTTATCTAGCTCTGATTTAAAGAAACCCAAGGTTTTAGCGTCCGCTGCACTAGCAGGAAGACTATTCCTTACTCTAACTACACACTGTGTAAAGAAGTGCTTCCTCAAATTTCTTTTAAAATGTTCTACTGCCAATTTCCACTTATGGCCACAAGTTCTAGTATTTAAAGTAATATTGAAATAGCCATTTGGCTGAACAGCATCCAGATCTGTTAGAATCTTATAGACCTGGATCATGTCCTCCCTCAGTCTCCTTTGCTCAAGGCTGAACAGATTCAGCTCAGCTAACCTCTTCTCATAAGACATTTCTCTAAGACCAGGAATCATACTCGTAGCCCTCTGTTGCACCTTTTCTAAGGCAGCAAATGTCCTTCTTAAGGTATGGTGACCAAACCTGCACACAGTATTCTAGGTGGGGTCTTACCAAGGAATTATATAAAT
>JAODKE010000001.1:20527802-20540116 GCA_026779605.1 Mormyrus hasselquistii | reverse complement strand
CTTGACTTAAACTCCACACACCTAGAGATGTAACCCAACATCCTATTGGCCTTTTTTATTGCTTCCCCACACTGGGAGAGTGGGACATGGAAGCATCAACATAGACACAGATCTTTCTCGTAATCAGCTACCTTTATTTCAGTGGAACCCATAAAATATATGTACTTTATATTTCTGCTCCATGGATTACCTTACATTTATCCATGTTAAATTTCATCTGCCAAGTATCAGCCCAGTTGCTAATTAAATCCAGATCCCATTGTAGCATCTCTGCTGCTAGATCAGTATCTACTACACCACCCATCTTGATGTCATCTGCAAATTTAACCAGTTTACTGTATGTATTGGTGTCAATATCATTAATGTGAACTAGGAACAGTAGTGGTCCTAAAATTTAACCCTGCGGTACCCCACTATTAACACAAGCCCACTGAGACATTTTGCCTCTAATAACTACTCGCTGCTTCCTGTCAGTTAACCATTTTTTAATCCAAGTTGCCACAGTTCCTAAAATCCCTGCAGCTTTGACATTAAGCAAGAGCCGTTTGTGAACACAACAAAGACCTTCCGGATATCTAAGCAGATCACATCGTAGGCCTTTTTGTGATCAATTTCACCAGCTTCCTCAAAGTACACAAGTAGATTCGCTAAACAGGATCTCTCTCTCTCCTAAATCTGTGTTGGCTATCCCTCAGAATGTTATTTGCATCCAGGTAATTTATAATTTTCACTTTGCTTATAGCTTCCATTATTTTTCCAGTAATGCTAGTTGGCCTATAGTTTGCTGGATTACTTCCATCCCCTTTTTTTGAATATGGGCGTTATATTAGCATGCTTCCAATCAGAAGGTTCTGCACCCGCAGATAATGATTTCTGGAATATTAGCTATATAGTTAAAGTTATAGCTAATAATATCCCTCATCTTTTTTAAAACTATAGGTAAGATGCCACCAGGGCCCTGTGATTTATTTAAATGCAGGATGAAACTTGCAAAGAACAAACCATAGCTTCAACATGATCCACAAATACCGCTGATGTCTCTCATTTAAGATGGACTGAGGCAAAACGGAAATCTGTCCTGTGGCCTGACAAATCAAAATTAAAAATTTTTTTAGAAATCATGGAAACCGTGTCCTCCGGGATAAAGGGAAGAAGGATGACCCAGCTTGTTTTCAGCAGACAGTTCAAAATCCAGTATCTGCGATGGTATGGGGGTGCCTTAGTCCCCATGGCTTGGGTAGCTTACATATCTGGGAAGGCACCATTAATGCTTAACAATATACAGACGCTCCTCTACTTACGGATGAAATATGAAATATGTTCCCAACGGCCGTCCATAACTCGAAATGTTCATAAGTCGTTTTTCAACATATTTAAGGGCATGTGCAAGTACAAAGAACTAGGATTCTGGGAGAACGCATGTTACGTTGCTGCGTGACGAGAGTAGTGGCCAGAAATCGTACTAGGCAGAATTGGCATGCAGAAGAAAAAAAAAATTATGTTGTGGACAGGAAACAGGAGCCCAATGAACACAGTTTGGACTCTCAGTCCTCTTCCTTTGTATGTCTGAAAGTTCGTAAGTTGAAAGCTCATAAGTAGAGGAGCGTCTGTATATAGCAATGGGCGCAATATATGCTGCTATCCAGACAACATCTTTTTGTATATCTTGTATATTTCAGCAAAACAATGCCAAACTACATCCTGCACATATTACAACAGCATGGCTCCATGGCAGAATAGTCTGGGTGAAACATTCGACTGAAAACATTTTGCATGTCATGAAACAAAATATAAAACAAAGGAGACCCCCAACTGTTGAGCAGCTGAAATCCTATATCAGGCAAGAAGGGGACAACATTTCACTTTGAAAACCCCAGCAACTGGTCTCTTCAGTTCCGAAACCTTTACAGATTGTCGTTAAAACAAGAGGTGATGCAACACAGCAGTAAAGATGTCCCTGTCCCAACAAGGTTTGAAATTTGTTGCTGGTAATAACAATTCAACAACTGCCTGGAACCTGGCATGAGCTACCAGCTGTCTTACATTCTTCCGCAGCAACGCCTCACTCATTCAAATGGCAGGCGGGAGTGCGACTTCATCGAGACTTCTTGCCCCGGTAGGCGTACCTCTGCTCGTCACCCTCGCTGACATCATGCAGCAGAACGTAGTACTTCAGTGTGTTGGGGATGAACCACTTGGGGTAGGCATGCTCGCTGCCATGCTGGATGCGGTGCTGGTCCTGGGACAGCTTGAAGAACTGGTCCACGGGTGAGGCCTCGTGCGACGTCACCACGAGCATGCCTGAGGGAACGTGCGTCAAGGGAAGCCGAGAAGGCCGAATATGTAAAGTGAAACCATCTAAAAGTCAATCTAAGACCAGGCAATGTGGAGCTGGGATGGCACAAATAGAACAAAAAAAAAAACAGGCCACAAGGTTCCATTGTTTGCTTTTAATTCTATGTTCCTAAAGTCCCTCAACATGAATGCCTGAATAACCAGAGGCTCAGGAGCCACATGAGACACTGGTTGCTGCCCACCGTATTGTCAGAAGTGGGCATGGTATGCAGCCATTTCCGAGCAGGCAGGTGAAAGGATACAGGCCAGGTAGTGGTTGAGAAACTCGTGGTCAGAGGCTGGCATGGACTGGAGGAAATTTTCTCGGTAAGCCTCAAACCAGGGAGTCGTAGCTGGAAAGGAAGGCGAACCAGACCCTTAAGAAGCTGGGTGTGAGGGTACTTCACTCCTGGGAGTGGTACACATGTTCTACACTAGCTTAGAGGAGAAAATGCACAGCAAGAGGAAAGACTATACAAAACTGTCACCATTGCTGAAAGACTGTAGCTAACAGACAAAATTACTAAAGGTGACAGGACCGGAGAGAAAGCACATTTCAAGGCAAGATAGACTTTCCTGAGCATTTTTAGCTTTTTCTAAAGACTCCAAATGACGCCTGAGAAACAGACTTATCACTCCCAATTAATCTACAGGATTCAGTGTCACTGAAAATAAGGCTACACAGACGTTTACTTTTCCATTTAAAATCTCAATCTTCCTTACATGAACATCTCACTCCATGTACAGCTACTAGGCCTACTGCCAGCTCAACCCTACCACCATCCCATCAGGCCACTAGGACACTCCATCTTTCTGACAAGGTCTTTAGCATGCATTGGCTCGGTGAAACGGATGGCCAAGTCCTCAGGGGGTTGAATCTGACTTTTTTCCTAACGTTCGACTGAAACCCAGGAAACTCCTAAGCTTGCAAGAAATACCCATTATCTAAAAATTTTGTGACATTTGACAAACTGTTCAAATGTTGAACATTTAGATCTTTATGGAACACAACTCCATTCACTGAAGTCTTCAATTCACAGAGGACCAGAATTAGCCTGCCTCGAATTATACATAGCTCCTTTTACCTCTCCAACAAACCAAAATGCTGAAGTTAAATTAAGCAGTAAACAGATCAGCTAAGCATGGAAGCCTTCCAAGCACTCCATCATTCACCCTCAGTAGACTGCCGAACTGGAAAACGCCTTCTGTCTACACCTTTTCACCAATAAGACGATGCATGTGTGACTGATTAAGCTTGAGAAGTAGCCAGCTTCCACTACCCTTAGACAATGCGCTCCACAGGTAACAGCACCCTCACCAGGACCCTCCACTTGATTAAAGAGTGCACACCATCGCATTAAATCAATGAGGAAGAGAGCTAGCGGGAAGACATCAAGCTACAGGGAAAATCACAACAGAGATAAAGATATTACACAAAACAAAAGGGGAAAACAGGCCAAAGCCTAGATTCACAGCTGTCCGAAATTCAAACAGTGGTCACTTTAACCGTATATGCTGACATGAATCCCCAAAAGACAACCTTTGAATTGATCATATCATAGCACTAAAATATTCTACTGCATTCGGTTTTTGCTTCATTTTCCACGTAGCGTGCTCACATCTTCAATGATTCAAAAAAATCTAATAACATTAACCTGCTCCAACATAGAGTTCCAGCCAAACAGCCCAGTTACAGGAAAAGGAAGGTCACGGCGAGGTCCAAAATTTCCATTTCCAGAATGTGACCACTGTTGAACTGGGTCAGGTTTATTGTTGTGAGGGTATGGGTACAAAAAGTAAACTGCAGATGTTTACATTTACATTAGTGAGTGGAGTGCACAAAGAGTGTGCCACCTTCATAGTAGAGATAATACTGATCATACCAGGCTTCCGAATCAGGTACTCATGAGAAAAATGATCTCAACCATAGTGGTGGGCCACACTCTGCCTGACCAATACAAAGCAAATAAAACAAATCACAATTTTGTTTTGCTCACAGCCAAATCTATAATTCTGTTAAGTAGCAAGATAATTCAATTCGCTCGGGAG
Organism: Mormyrus hasselquistii; assembly: GCA_026779605.1. Lineage (NCBI taxonomy): Eukaryota > Metazoa > Chordata > Actinopteri > Osteoglossiformes > Mormyridae > Mormyrus > Mormyrus hasselquistii. The sequence goes on along the minus strand of JAODKE010000001.1, from coordinate 20,535,733 downwards.
ATTTCAGAGCTCATTAGTGGGTCGATTTCTCTTCATATGAGAATGCGGTACAATTACTTTTTGTAACCATATCAGAATATTTAGAAGTGCTACGTCTACAGCTCTAAACAGATACACAGCTAGTTGGACTAGAGACCCTCCACCCTAACTGAAAGCGTCAGACAAAAGATAGAGCAGGCTGTGGAAGAGTTAGTCAGATTGGGGAGGGGGGCAGGCAGACAGAAAAACACAATAAGCGGCAAGGGAAGCCCCCCCTACACCATCTTTTGGGAATACCTGTATAGAACTTGGATTTGCTCAGTTCCATCAGTGTGTCTTTCCAACTACAGTACCAAGGAACACTAGCTTTAAGCGAGCCATCTGATGGAAATAAAATACACGTTTACAGGTTACTGGGCAAGGCCCCCAAATCAGAGCGTCAAGAAAAAATCAATCTGCCAAGAAAAACACAAGTGTCACACACCATCTACATTTCTACACAACCCCTGAAATCCTATGGTCAGGAAAAGGTTATGTAGAGTCTTAGTACTGTAGTAATTCATGTGACGATGTTTGTCACGGTAGGGGAAGAGATAAACCACACGCAGGCAGGAGAGGAACACAGTCAATTTTGTCAATTGTTTCAACAATCATCCGCAACTCATACACTGGATATTGTCACATTTCTCCAGCGTGTGAAGCGTCTTACCAGGAATTCCATCCAGAAGAATTTTTTTAAAGGGGGAGGGGGGAGAAACAAAGCATCATTAAAAGTTATCTTTAATCACAATTCCAAAACATCATTCCTGGCATTTCATGAGCTCTCAAAACAAGAGGCTAAAGACTCACCACAAAAGATAACATTACAAGAAAACACCTCAATAAAGAAATTTGTTTTCATTTCCACGTGGGATTTAAATGACGGGAGAGACATCGTCATGGAGATGGATCCTTCTGGAGCCTCCTTCCTGTCCAATCTAACTGCAGCCCTTCAAGCCTGAAGTTCCAGTGGCCAGGCTATTCCTAGTGTGCTAAGTCGAGATCTTCTCAGGACATTCCATCCATGTTGTTTCACCTCTCGCTCTAGCGATCTGATTTTAATCACTAACTGAGATGTGATCACACTGCCCCAACTGGCAGGCTGACATTGCAAATTTGCCATCTTCCACACAGCTTCTGTGATGTAAACTGACCTTGAACGGAGGCAGAAGCTAAACAGATAAATTCAAATCAGTCACCCACAGTTTGTGGTCAATGATAGAATTTAAGAATTATTGCTACTAGCCAAGTGAGCTAGTTCAGTAAAAATGTAGTCTGACATGCATTTTTACTAGCCAACAGGCTACTGCTCAGTCTAAATAACTCCACCCCTGGGTGTGGTTAAAAAAATAATAACCTAGGTTTGCCATTTGACAGAAGAAATCTGAGCAGGTTAGGATAAAGTGTGATAAAACAGTTTTGAGTGTTGCAAGCATATTGGACAATAAAAGGACAACATACTTAAGACCTCTCCTCTCATCAGCTGCATCCGAACATGGGCCAAGCCCCACCGTTTGACCTTCAGCTCTTCTCCCAGCTGCCCGAACCCTAACTTACCGCTGATGTTGAGGTCGTAATCCCCTGCCGTAATCACGTTAGTCACCAGGCCCTCGGCCGGCTGGCTGGCTGATACCACCTCATTGAGCAACCGGCGAGTGGTGGTATGGTGGGGAGACTCCGTCACCACATTGGACACGCTAATCTTCAGGTTCTTCACCGCGTGGATCTGGTTATTGGGATCTCGCATGTGACCTGTGTGAAACAGTGGTGAGGATATGGTCAACAAGTCTAACCTGCTATTCAATAGCTCACTTGTTGGGACTCTTTCAGAACATTTTCCAGGACGCTCCTCACACGCGCTATTAACTCCAGATCTTACGCAGTGCTGCCAATTATCAAAATAAAAGTGTTTCAGCAGATGAATATAAAGATCACTGGTGGTGGTAAATACACTATTTTTATGTTCCTATAGACAACTACAGAATGTTGCGTTGTGGCCAAAATATCCAGCATAAATAACAACCAATGCTCCAGGATTTAATGCTTTCATTAAAGCAATTACAAAGTCTGCTCATCTCCATAGAGAATTCTTCAAGAGCATTACAAGCACAAGCTGTCACATAGTTGTCGATGGTCTTGATCTTGGGCTCAGCGAGAGCCTCATTTGTGAACATCGGCAGTTTTTTTTTTTTTTCCCCCCCCAAAGACATTTACAAGAGCTGCGGAAAAACTGCCAACTATCTCCCAGCTCTGCCTTCTCAAAATTTCTCCATCACCATCACCCTTCTATAGATTCCATGTCCAAGCAATTCTGTCCAATCAGGTTAGTCTGAAAGAAAATTTCGAAAACAAAGAGGAGCAGTGAACCACACAACCTACTAAGTATTTCCTATTCAGTAGTTTCAAGATTCTGCTGAATGATGACAGTGATCTATTTGAACCATACAGACACAAATTGCAGTTAAAGCATTAGCATATTTTTCCCACCTGATTAACCTGACCTGATGATGGAGAATAAGATTCCTGCTTTTTTTCCCACAGTAGGGTTGATTATGCACTTGTAATGTAACCAATTATGTTCTTTAAATTCATAAAAATGCAGTGCATTTGCCAAAGAGCAATATTCTGAATAAGCCAAATAACTTTATACAAGGAGTCAGTGTGTGAACATCAGATTAGCATCAAAAAACACTTGTTTATTTTTTTTCCTTCTGCATTTTTAACCAAGATTTCTTCCTGAGTATCATGTATCAGGCTTTGTTGTTCACAACAGCTCTTGTGCTGACCCGCCTGCCTGGACAGCAGGGTATGTGGTTTATGCCAAGTTGGCTGCCTTTTTAAAAAGAAGAAGAAGAAGAAGAAATAATACACACTGTTCATTATAGTGGTCTGCATGAAATAGAATTCAGGAGATGTTAAAGTCTTTTGGAAAAATTGGAAACACATTCAAAGCAACAAGATACAATTTTGAATAAAATCCATCAATAATACAGGAAGTAGAATTAACAGCACATGAAGTTCATCCAAATACAACTAATTAAATTTTAACACACCCAGTTTAAATGATGACATCTCTTTGGCTACATTTTGATGTATAATGAAAGGTTTCAGGAATTATACAAACAGGCAAATATCTTTTTATTTGCCTTCTAACGTTTCGCTGTTAAGTCGATGAACATTAAAAAGAGGAGATAACTATGCAGGAAAAGAAACAGTATGCAGCTTGGACCCAAACAATACATCGTTCACCGGCACCATCTTTTAGAGAGGCTACACGTATCGTAACTGTTTTACGAAAAGAACAGAAGCATGCAATGATGTTCCAACCACATATAAAACAAATGAGGATACCCAGTTCAAGCAATTTACGATACAGCATCTGCATTTACTTCCATACCGAATATTAGAACAATATCCCATACTGTTCAGCCAAACGAAAATACAATTACCAGTGATGGAGAGAAACGAGTCAAGAATGAAATCCTCAAGTGAGTTTAGTAGAATGACACATTTATTTGGCATTTTAAAAGCTTAACTACTTCAAGTTCCGCTTTGGGGGCTACGTCTGTTATGGACTCTCAAACCCCTTCCCATGTGTTTAAATTTAGAAAAGTTGGGCACGCCCAGATGCCCCGATTTTAACACCTGACACAACATCAGCTATGCTCGTATAACGGCTAACGCTGAAAATTTAAATATTTCAGCTGTACATCATGTTTTATTTATAGGGGCTATTAGGTGACCGCTGGGGGTAACAACACAAAAACGAAGGCGTTTATGTGCAGAAGTAAAACTAATGAGAAGGTTAAGACTGTAACTTGTGGGGAAAACTCGTCTGGTTTACAGCTAACATCTAACCAAATTTTATCGCATGAGAGCATTTGCATTAAAAAATAAGTCTGTCAGAGACAATACACGTAAATGCTCTTGTTTAGAATAAGACAGACAGAAAGACTTGAGTATTGCTGCATAATTTTGAATAATCTTTTACAGGGTTAAAGGTGAGCTCAAACATGATTTAAAGGTTTTTGTCATCCATTTTAAAATCACATGCGTTATTGAGAATCATTTACTCGATCTGCAGGCATTTAGCGGATTGCATTAAAGCCGGCATTGTAATGCGACTTACACACACCGAGAAAAACAATCAACTCAGTGTTAAGGAGGAGAAACAATCCGATAGTCGGATTAATCTAGATTCATCAATAAAACAAGTACGTATATAGAAACGAATATTCTTGCCCAAGCTCTCAGGGGGCCAAGAGAAAAATAGCAATTATTTGACAAACGCAGACAGAAAAGGGTGGTTATCTATGCGCAAAACACTCATCACCAGCCTAGTTAAACCACCTCCCGATCCCGGCACTACCGGCAATAGGGTGTACCTATTTTGCAACGGCGCGTGCTTATGGACTCTATGTCCGACGGGCAATTTCTTTGCCTTAAATGCACATCCCATTATATGCGGGAATAAAACCAAACCTTATAGCAATGCCAGAGTCCCCCCAACACCGATGAACGTTTCAAGTGACAAGGTCGGAGCAGGAGCAGGCCCATCTCGCCCGGACTTGCTTATCCTACCGGCCCTTCCTGTCACTTGACCGGCCGCTAATGACAGCGGCGGATTAATGCCGAATGCGACGGGATCTGGAACAAACGGCCGTGCAGTAGTACAGACAAGGCCCGTTAACGCAGTGTGTCATGTCGTGCGGCAGCGGTACGAACCTTCAGATGTGAGCCGGCAGAAAGGCCTCACCAGCTCGGAGAAATTCAGGTTGTTTTTCCGAGTCACTTTCTCCGCATATTCGCTGCACAAGACAGCCACCATGGGAACGAACGAGTCCTGGATAAACTCCTGCACGGATTGCAGACACTGAGCCATCGTGCTCCCCGCCGTTGTCTCTGCACAAGGACCAGGAGATAGCGGGGTGTGTTTTGTTTCCTGCCTGCCTACACAGTGAACCGCTCCTGAGTTGAAAACAACTCCCTTACTGACAGCCTTAAGCAGCCATGTTGGAAACCTCGGTTACCCTGCTGATTGATTTGTTTCCCGTGATGCACCGGCCTGGTCATGTGATCCTGAACCAACGGAACGGCAACATGAGCGGTCATGTGACTAAAATGAAACGTATAAGTGGAACTGCCGTACATAACCGGGCTATCTTTGTTCGTTAAGTTTATGGCGAATCCGTTCATTTTAAATATTAATTTTTGTTTGTCTCGAATATGTAATGATATGTTACCTTCTTAAATATCCATACATCTGGAAAATCTTCTGTATGCATTGGGGGCAGTGTGTGGCTTAGCAGGCTAAATCTATGATCAGAAGGTCTTCAGTTCAAGCCCGGCCCCTCCAGAATAGTCATATCTGTGAGCCTTTGAGCAAGACACTTCACCACCTGCTCCATGGAGACCGTTACAGGTGACTGCCCTGCACTAACAGGTTTGCTTTCATCTACATTTGTGTTTGTGTGTCATTGAGAGCAAGATGAGGTAGGCAAAAAGAGAATTTCCTTAAATCAATCTAATTCCTTAGATCAATAAAATATCATAATTTCATCTTCCAGCCACTTATGCTGGACAGGGTCACCCAACCATCTGAAATACAAATGAATGCATGGTTGCCAACTGACACATCTGGCGTGACACTGGCACAAGAAATCTTATGGCAGATCTATATTATTCCATCATAAACCTGCACCAAAGTGTTGGGGCAGTTTGCAAACAGTACAGACTATTTATTACCTTGTAAAACTCTTAGATAAATGTAAATGCATGTAAAGACTTGTCTGGAATTGAAAATCTCATTCCAGTCAGCTGACCAAAATTGGCAACCCTAAATGAATGTTACATTTACATATCACTTTTCAAGACACCCAAAGTGCTTTGCAAAATCAATGGGGAGCCCCCATCTGGATGATGCGACAGCAGACATTCTGCACCAGTATGCTCACCAGACAGTAGCTAAGGTGGTGAAGGGCAGGATGAATTCATTAATTAGATATAGGGGATGATTAGGAGGCCAAATTTGATAGGGCCACAGTGGGCAATTTAGCCAGGGCATCAAGGTACCACCCCTATTCATTTGAAGCATGCCCAGGGATCTTTTATGACCACAGAGTCAGGACCACAGTTTTACATCTCATTCCAAAGGACGATGCCGTTTTTACAGTACATTATTCCTATCACTGTACTGGGGCATTGGGATCCACAGGATGGGCTAACTTGTTGGCCACACAAACACCTCTTCTTCCAGCAGCAACCCAGCTTTCTTAGTTGAGATATGCATGTAATGTATATGAGAAATTTATTTTAATATATCCCATGTGTAAATTCCAGCCTCACCAGTATTAATTGCACTTTTCATTTGTAAATTCAATAAATAACAGGTGTTAAAATTAAGGTCAACCTTTGTTATGGTTTTAACTTGAAATGATAAAAGGCGATTTGCTATCACTGCCGTATGCACACAAGCACTGAAAAACAACTGCAGCCTACACCATGAACGTGCTATTGTCACATATTATAATCATATTGAAATAGTTTTTTTATGAGTTGTCTCAATACTATATGTAGGCCGCAATTGTATAGTTTTGGTGAATTTTTTAGAATGACTAAAATGATAAATATTTCGCTTCCCCCATTCAAATAACTGCAATGCATGTACACTCACTTGCCACTTAATAAAGTCCACCTTCTAGTACTGGATTGGACCCCCTTTTGCCTTCAGAACTGCCTTATTTCTTCACGGCATGATGCTCAAAACATTTCTCACGGACTTTTGTCTATGTAGACTGTTGAGGTCTTCTGCTGCTGTCACCCATCTGCTTCAAAAGTATTGTGCATTCAGAGATGCTCTTCTGCATTCTGTTAGTTGCCCAAAGAACCACTGCTCACTGGATTCTCTGTAAATCCTAGATATGATTGTGCATGAAAATCTGAGTAAATCAGCATTTTTTGAAATATTCATACCAGCTTGACTGACACCAACGACCATGTCACATCCAAAGTGACTTGAATCTCCTTTCTTCTCCATTTCAGTGTTTGGTATGGGCATTAACTGGAGCTCTTGTATCTGCATGATTTTATACATAGCGCTAACATATGATATGACATTTACTTCAATGACAAATTGGATTAGTGTACCTAATAAAGTGGTCAGTAAGTGTAAATCTGGTCATCAAACAGGTGTGACTGTCTCCCTCTGCTGGACATCATGTTCTAAGACTTTCTGGAAATCATCCATACTTCAAATTTAGCTGACGAATGTATGCATTTCCTTATTGACAGCTACAAGTAAAGAATGAATATTTTTATATTTCTACAAACAAAAATTAACTTGGTTTCTAAAGTTGAATAATGCAAAATAATGCGGCATATCTATTAGACACAGTGACCCGATAGAGACTGAGGATCAACCGGAGCTCTTCTATTGATTGTCCTAAGAGAACGCAGAACAACTGGTCAGCAAGAGCGAATCTTACTACAGATATACTAAGCATTGGAAACACAGAGGGGGTCACACATTTTCACCACACGTTAAGACTTGGTGGGGGGAGTACTCAAACACAAAGCAGCACACAAAAAAAGAGTAACAAGTACAGAAATACAGCAGATGGGAAATTATAACAAAAGCTACACTGTAACATTGAAAGGGGAACTAACAGTAGCTGCTAGATGAGGAGAGAGTTCACATTTGGGGCATATGCAAATAACCTACACACAATAGGCAGAGAGGCACAGGCTAGCCCTGGGTCACCCAGAACACACACAGCAGACTATTTATGCATATCGATATCATTAAGCCATCAGGCTGTATACACAGCCATCCCCCCCCACCACCCCCCCCCCCCCCCCCTCCGCCGTCCACCCGCACCCCCCACCGCCTCAATCCCCGCCAAAGGGCGATCCGA
>JAODKE010000001.1:20483663-20494415 GCA_026779605.1 Mormyrus hasselquistii | reverse complement strand
GTAATGTGTGTCTGTGTGTCTGTGTGTGTATCTGTAATGTGTGTCTGTGTGTGTATCTGTAATGTGTGTCTGTGTGTCTGTGTGTGTATCTGTAATGTGTGTCTGTGTGTGTATCTGTAATGTGTGTCTGTGTGTGTGTGTGTGTGTGTGTGTGTGTGTATCTGTAATGTGTGTCTGTGTGTGTGTCTGTGTGTGTGCGCACACACACACACATCCAGGCCGTACCTCTGCATGACCAGGAAGGTACTCCCCATGTAATCTTCCTGGCTCTTGCCCCGGTGTAGCTCCTCCGCCAGCACGTCACTCATGGTGCACTGCAGCAGGTATGGCACCTCCACGTTGCGGTCGCCATCGAAGACGCCAAACAGTGCCTCGCGGCTCTCACGGAAGTGACTCACGGACAGCGCCGCCACGCACGGCCTGCGGGGAGAGGGCACAGCTGCCCGGTAACCTCTGAATTTTAACCCTTATGTTAAATCCGCAGGCAATCTGCATTTTTGCTCCCTCCAAAGCTCCCAGCCAATTAAAAACGGTGAATATCTGTCATGGTTATGCTGGGACGAAGCAAAAATGTGACCTGTCTGGGGGTCCAGAGAAATGGGTTTACACTATTATCCTTAGTTTCAATTTGATTAGTTTTAACTGAAGGATGAGGCTAAGATTATTGGTGGATATAAAAATTTACAACCAAGAACATGAAATAAAGAGTTATTTGTAATAAAACAAATGTCACTTTATAAAATTCGCAATTCCTAAGAGAAACACACTGCATCAAAAGCCTCAACACCCTAAAGAGACTCATTTCACACTTTAATGTCTTTCTTCTGCACGGAGCCCCATGCCAGCAACTCCTGGGATACTCGACGGCTTCTTCCCCGACAGCACCCAGGTCTCCATTCGACAACTTTTATTATTGTCACCCCCAATAACTCCATCCATTTTCTATCATTTTCTTGTCCTATTCGGTGTTGCGGGGGGTCTGGAGCCCATCCCAGAGGCTATGGGCATAAGGAAGGGAACAACCCAGGATATGGTGCCAACCCATCACAGGGCACAGTAACACTCTGCTCACTCACCCATGCGCACCATTGGCAATTTGGTAACTCCAAATACTCTTAGACTGTGGGGGGAAACCCCACAAAGCACCGGGGAGAACCTGCGAATGCATGGAACCCCCCCCCCCCAAACTACGATGGGAAAAATAAATAAATAAATAATGAATTAATGACCAAGGAAGCAGAGCAGGAGTGTTGCTAGGATATTAATACACACCATAGCCCCAGTTCTCAGACTGAGGGCATAGTTATTAAAACATCTGAGCTAAACAAATTATTCAGAGTTTGGATTCATGCCCGAGCTTAGCGATGCCTCTGGTCCAGAGGCTGAATCAGGCGAGAACCACATCACAAGACTGAGCATATATGGGTCACGTGTGGGCGGGGCTTGCCGCCGGTACGGCCGAGAGCTGGACTCACCTGTTCTTCACACCCGATGCCTCTGCATAGCCGTGGCTCCATACTGCGGGGGCCCGGGGACCCTCATTTGGCGAGTGGGTGGCGGCAGACGGGTCGATCCGGAAACAACGGATGTTGCTGTACGAGGGGATGGGAGAAGATGCCCCAGATCATGCTTTTGCCAAAAAACAGAAACAGCTTGGCCTCAAACAAACAAAACACGTTCAGAGCAATTAATAAATCTAAATCAGACACAGTGTAAAACCCTTAACAGCAGAAACTGCACCCCGACAGCTCTGCCTGATAAGTTCTCATGGCACTCATCTTATTTTCCAAATATCTAATGGCCCATTTTAACAGAATCTCTGTCATTTTGAGCTGATTTCCTCCTCATACAGGCCTTGGCCACCAGGATCATGGACGCAGAGAGCCTGTTATTATGAGGTAATCATTTCTGGACAAACATGTGCTAAGGCTGGAGTGACAGCCCCAGCAAAGCCCCCCCCCCCCCACAGTACACCTTTCCATGGGCTAACAATGGCCCACCCCCCCACAAGTGGCTGACAGAGAAAGTTCCCCCTCAGTGGATCTCCTCTCTACTGAGCAATAAAGACCTGCCATCTTACATGGGTTAGGTATCGACGCCCCCCACCCCTTCACTGGCTAATAAAGCCCTGTCTCCTTGGGTCAGCTAAGGACAGCCCTTAGAGGACCCCCTCCTCCAGCAGTCTCTCTTACTTGAGAAGTTCCAGGGTCTTGTGGTCCAAGGAGAGACGGGGATTCCCAGTCAGGTCCAGTTCCTGCAGCTTGGGGGGCAGGTTCTCTGGGAGGGTGACCTCACTCAGCTCATTGCAGGCCAGGTCCACACACTGCCGGGGGGGGGATAATGGTGGATGGATGTTAACACACATCCCCGAGTACAAACCCTTCTCTCTCTGTGCCACAGACACACACATACACCCACAGCACCTCAGGGACCTCCTGCCCTGATGACTAAATGTTTTCATCATCTGCTGAACAGCAGAGTGAGTCATGACCCCTCTGGTCAGTACTACAGTATTATCATTCTGTTATTTAACCATATAGCGCCTTGCCCAGCATGGCTGGCCCTGTATGAAAAGGAACTTCAAACAATAACTTCACTGACAGACTCCAAAAACAGTTAATTAGAGCCATTTAAAGTTATTTAATTAAGTTTAAATTAAAGCCAGAGGACAACAGTGGTGAGTAGTTTTAAACTCAAAACAGGAATAAAAAGAAACACTTCTTTGCTATAGAATTTTTCAGGCTGCAGTTAGCAGTCAGCTGGGATTTCTCACAAGTGTGCTACCATGTGACTCAAATGGAGAGTTTCCATTGGCTGGAGACCAGGTCAGAAGTGTAGGAGTGTCTGTTAAGGGTCATCCAAGTTCACGCAGTGCCGCAGATTACAGGGAGGGTTTTATGAGCTTAACGCTAACTGAGCTGAACACCGGTCAAACCAGGATGGCATAGTGGAGCTTTTCTCTCGCTAACACAGGCAATGCTTCAGACACCCTCTTACCCGCTGTGGACCCCTGGAGGCTGGGATGAACTCACCTTCACCTCCATGAGCTGCATGACTTCGGGGAAAACCTCGATGCAGTTGGAGTGAGCCAGGACGGTGTGCATCCGCCGGCAGTTCAGAATGGTGGTGGGCAGGGCCTTCAGCCTGTTCCCACTAAGGTCCACCTCCTCCAGCTCTTCCAGCTTGGCCATTTTACTGAGCAAGAGAGAGTGAAGGAAACTTCCTTAAACTTCTCATAAACTTTTAGGTTTGTGGTAGTAACCATAACAAATCCATCCTAGATCAGCATTTCTCCACACAGTCCATGAGGACCCCCAGCCAACATGCCCACACCAGGTCTTCAGTGTTCCTGACTGTCTGGAAGCTGGGAGGGAGCAAAAATATGGACTGTCTAAGGGTTCTCTAGGACTGTGGGGAGAAACGTTGCTCTAGATGTAAGGGTAGGTGTAGGTATACCTGGCGGCGAAGCTGTTCAGCTGGTTGTAGGCCAGGTGTAGCACGCGCAGGTGGCAGTGTCCCGTCAGCAAGGGAACGCACTTGTCTGTCAGCCGGTTATTGGTCAGGTAGAGCTCTTGCAGGGCACTGTGATTCTCCTCCGAAAGGCAGGCAGGAGGCAGGCTCTCCAGCTGATTGGCCGAGGCATTCAGGCACCGTAAGCTAATAGGACAAAATGGGATTAGAGTCACAATGATGCTTCATCAATCGACAAACTCAAGGAAGGCATGGATGGGGGTCTTACCTGTCAGCCTTCAGGAAGAGGTTGGACGGGAGCTCCGTCAGCTGGTTGTGCTGGACGTCCAGCACCTCCACCGGGGTACACTCCAGTCGCTCAGGGAGCCGGCACAGAACGTTGTGTCCAGCCAGCAGTTTCCTCAGACTGCTGCTGCAGAAGAGCCTGGGAGCCAGGAGGAAGCCATTTAGAGGCCTGAGGGCTAGGGTTACATCTCACAGACCTGTCCTAACTGTTTTTTAATCTACGCCGCAACATTTCATTGTCGCTGTTGTCATGGAAATAAGATGGCCCAAAGATATGACCAGTTCCAAGAATATTAGCCTGGTTGATGTCCTGGGGACACAGTGAATTTCAGAATGATGTCCTGGGGACACAGTGAATTTCAGAAAAAGATAAAGCAGAAAGTGGTGCCACTTCAGCATGTGCGGTTTCTCGATTTCCTGTGACTTTTCCTGTCACGTTCAGCGGATACGCAGCGATGCATGCTGCTAGCTGGAGTCCAGATCAGCACGACAGCATCACAGAGGCATCTGTGTGGGCTAGTGGAGTGAGGCATATCACTAAGGCAACGGAAGGTAAAGGTACTTTAGAGGCCCGATACAGCTGTACAATGCAAACCAGAAACCGGAAACCCATGGGAGCCTCCTATCCATACAGCCAAAGATACGGCGAAGACAGAAAATGTAAAAATAACAAGACGGTCCTGCCAGAAAACTGCACGGCTGAGATAGATCCTCCCAGCACACTAGAGGGGGAAACAGTGCCCTGCATATCTATAACAAGAACAGACTGGGGCTCGGGAAGCGCGGAGGCTGATACATGCGAAATTCACGGGGACTGACAGCGTGCTGCTCACAGACAGGCCAATCACAAAAGGCTGTGCTGAGGGGGTTAGGGAGGACAGGACAGGACAAAGAGCCAATCAATCAGGCCTCCTAAGGACCCGGGCCCAGCCGGACAAGTACGAGTGCAGGACTGAAACAACAAAGTCGTCATCGGTCCTCTTCAACATGACATGGGTGGGGAGGGGAATGAGTTGCTTCACACTAGCCACCTGCCCCCCTCTTCTCAAGACCTCATTGTGCTGGCCGGTGCCCTTCTGTGACCCCATTTGTGTGTGGATGGGAGGGGGCTACTGCTGTTTGTCAAAGCCCTTGTTTTCCAATCCCTGTGACTACGGCCCTGAGGGGTGGGGAGGTCGAGAAGCCTCTTATTCTGTCAGGATACAAGACGGTCAGCCTCAGCTGCTCCACAGTCCATGCAGCTGGGAGGTAGAAGTTACAGTGATGACGGAACCTTCTAGAATCAGCTGTGTCCCCCTCTTATTGAGAGGGAGGTAGTTCTTTAACAAGAACCAACCATTTATGCATCAGTGACAAATGAATGAACCTTCTTCAGATAATGGATAGCCACTCCACACACACACACACACACACACACACACACACACAAAGGGCCGTCTATTTGTCTTATAGGCCTGACGCACCGGCTGGGCAGCTCACTGATGAGGTTGTGTCTGATGTCCAGCGTCTCCAGCCTTTTGCTGCTGCTCAGCCACTCTGGCAGGCTCTCTAGCCTGTTCCTAAAAAGGCAAAGTGGGCGGGAAGGGGGCGGGGAGAAGACAGAGAATAGGCGGAGTCAGTTAAAGCTTCTATTATTATGACAGGCAGATGTAATTTTTTTCCCAGCAGTGCTGGTCTCACCTTGAGACGTCCATGTAGGTGAGGCTGTCTGGGATGGGGTGAACCTCCAGCTGGCTGAGCTCTGTGGGAGAGAAAGGAACACGGAACCCTGAGTGCGGAGCCAAGAGCCTGTGCCAAGATGCAGAGGTGCAAGGTGGGGGGGTCCCTGGAGGGGATGCCAGGCCATCACAGGGCACGCACACACACACGCACACGCACACACACACACACACGCACACACACACACGCACACACACACACGCGCGCGCGCACAGTATCACTCTATGGGAAATTCGGAGATGCCAATAATAGGATCATCAAATATTTACAAGAAACACAGAAACTGGTAGTGTTGCAGTTCCTGCATGTACCCAGGTAATGGCACCAGGGCGCACTCACCGTTGGCAGAGGCGTACAGGCCTTTGAGCATAGTGCCCCCCACCCTCAAGCTGGCCAGGTGATTGCGCTCACAGTGCAACACTTCCAGCATGGGTAAGGACGTGACATTCAGTTCCGTCAGCCGGTTGTCCCGCAGATCCAGGTGGGTCACATGCTCCAGGAAGTCAGGCTCATCCGCAATCACCTCTCGGATTCTATTAAGCCTGGGGGGAGGGGGGGCTGAACCATCATCAATGGGTTCTTTTCACCAAACCCAAGGTTACAGTATAAGTACACAGTATACACCAACACCCAGCCACACACACAAATGCACACCCACCCAGCCACCCACACACTCACACAAACGCACACCCACCCAGCCACCCACACACACACACAAACACACACCCACCCAGCCACCCACACACACAAACGCACACCCACCCAGCCACCCACACACACACAAACGCACACCCACCCAGACACCCACACACACACAAACGCACACCCACCCAGACACCCACACACACATTCACGCACCTACACGCACACACTCGCACATTTCTTTCTTTGGATTTCTCAGCACTTCTCTCTGCTGTGTAATTAATGACTAAACCCCAAACAAAACTACACACCGACAAAACTAAAAGCAATGGAAACTGACAAAATATCTTAGCAGCTTTTAATAAGGAGAATGAAAAGAGATGTTTAACATGAAGACAAAGATGGACAGGAAGACAGACAGGACACAGACACACACACAGACACACACACAGACACACACAACAGTGCACCCAGAATGCACCAGTAGCCAATGAGGCCACAAGCTGTGAGCTGGATCCCACCAGAACGCTTGCCCTGTAGCGAGTTCACTAATCTCCTTTCAAGTCATTATGACATTTACCATTTCTGGCAAATGGTTTCACACATGGAGACATGAGAGGCCAAGAATCTGCCAAACAAATATTCCAGCCAGAAGGAGCCTGGCAGGAACCAAAAAAATGATATATATTATTGGGAAGAGAGCGGCGCTCTGCTGTAAGACTCCCAGCAAGCTCAAACAAGTGAAGCACTGTCCAACCCATGCACTTGGTGTCCCAGACAACCTATAATAAAGACACACAAACTCTCAGAGGTCCTTCAGTGGGGCTAAGGTTCAGTCAAGGCTGTGATAATGTCAAAGTTTTTTCGCCCACAATTAAACCCCCCCGCCCCCACCACCAGCAGCCCCCCTCGCCCATCTGTGAAGCTCTCTGCAAAGCTGAAATTCCGTGAAACTGCGGAAACTGGTTGCAATCCAGCTTCAGGTAAAGCCTGAGAGCAAATTATTAACATGTAGACCTCCAGGTTAGAGGTCTCTCATACAGGTCGGTGTGGGGGGTTGGGGGCTGTTTCTGGGAAAGTAAGATACAGCCTGGAAGGTAGACATCTATTTGAGGCAGACTTTGAAGAGCCAACAGACAGTTAGGGATAGAGGCTATGAGCTCTTTCAGGTGGACGCGGCAGGACAGAACACATAACTGATGGAGGGGCAACTGAAATATGAGGAGGGGTGGAGGGCACAGCCTGGTGGGACACCTCTTATGCTTTCCTTCTTTAAAAAGGGCCAAGCAATTTAAAGATGTTATTAACCCATCTTGCTTAACTGAACCAAACTAGAAACCGCTGCCTTGGATCGCCATACCACTTTTCAGTGAAGACCGAGTACCTGAGGTCCACGTGCTTGACCCGGAGCCGGCGGAGGAACCGCAGGGGGAGGGAAGCCAGCCGGTTACCCGCCATGCAGAGCCGTTCCATGGCGACCAGTCGCTCCAGTGTCACCGGTACCTCGCAGAACTCGTTGAAGGACAGGCCGAGGTAGGAGAGCTGCGGTAGGTCACCGAGTTCCGCCGGCAACACCGACAGGCCGTTCCCGTCCAGGAGGAGGGCCTGCAGGCTGCGTGGGCGAGCACATCGTTACATCATTATGTTACTAATGACACTATTTCTTTGAGCGACATCCCAATAAAACACAGAGCAGTTGCTGTTACACTGCTGATTGCTGTCGGGCAGGTGTATTTAGTCGGGGGGAGGGGGGGTTATTTCAAAATTTGCTGAGGGGGATGAGAGTTGAGTGGATGTGGTAGCACAGCTAAGAGGTGAGCAGTTGTCATGGGGAGATGATAACATGATTTCATTCTCGAAAGGAGCGCAAGCGAAGCTCATAAGAAAAGAAGCCGGCCTCCCGTGAGCAGATGGCACGAGGCGACCATTATTAGAAACCCTTTAAGAAAGAATACAAGCTATTCCAAGAGCAGATTGGGCCTTCAAATCCAATTAAACTCTCCTGGAGGGTTACGGTGAAGCTTAATAGCTTGTTCATCCCATTAGCATCACCGCTCTGCTAGCGCCGACGCACGAGTTCATCACGTAATGTTCTACTCTCACTTCATACTACGCCTGCCTTGGTCCTCTTTTCTTATTTCTGACTACAGTGATCCCCCACCTATCATGGAAGTTACGTTGCAGACCCATCAGTGATAGGTGAAAATCCGCGATATAGAAAGACCAAATAAACAAACATTCTTATATATATATATATATATATATAGAATTTAAACCTTAAAATACCCTTCCCACACACTTTAAGCACATGTAAACTTATTAAAAACACACTTTGTAAGCACATATGATATGTGGATGTCGGGCTAAGGATATGAGTAACATAATTCACAAAAAGTTTGCTCACAACAATCGGACCACAAGCAAGGTACGCAATATGCAGAAAATTGTGATGCATTGGGGGAAAATCCGCGATATAACGTGGGTGCGATGGCTGAACCGCGATATAGCGGGAGATCACTGTATATGGGGGCAATACTAAAGACGACTTCTGCAACTAGAGTTCTGTAATGAATTCAAGAGTTTTTTTTTTTGCAGTAGTTACCAAGCTGCCCATTGTTCTCAGGAAGGTAAACCCCACGTGGAGTTGGACACAACACATTGAGTTTCAGTTCTGCTGAGAGAAGAGTAACCCCATGTCTATTGGTCATGTTCATGATGTCACCTGTGACCAATCATCAGGCCACAAACCAAGGCCTTGTGTTTGGTTTCAACACTGGTAGAGACTAAATCAGCCTGAGACCTCCTGCCACCATAAACACACACAATACTCCCACGGTAATAGTAGGGGCCATCTGTACCCAAATCTATGCCCTTGCCAGAAACACTGCTTATTTGAATCACAGCATCTCCTTGTACCTGGCAACCATCTTGCTCAGACTTACTTGCGCATTGCCCCTATGGCGCAGGGCACAGAGCTCAGGTAGTTGCAGGATAGGTTGACCTCCGTCAGGGTGCTCATGTCACAGATGGCCAGGGGAAATTCACCAAGACGGTTACTAGAGAGGTTGAGGCTTCGGAGCTTGGAGAACCTGGAGACAGGAGGGAGAGAGAGGATGAAACAGGCAATCATATTGGCTACTCGGGAATCATGCGAGATGCTGCTAAGGAAGATCCCTTGGTTGTCACACTTTGATCGCGGGGCAGAGAAAATCCAAAGGAATTCCCAGGCTATGCTGTGCTAAACAACACAGGGTATAAGAATAATTACAGAGCTATACCCAAAACCTGCGATCCTAGAAACCCTCGGTTTTATTACAAAGCAGGCCCTTTGGAGACCAATACACTATCAAAGAGAGAAGACGTGTATCAAGGCAAGGCAATCTACATGGTCCAGAGTTTCTATTACGGCCATGAGACTCCCTGACCCCTGAGGTGTAACTTACTTGGGTTATGAGAAACTATCAGACCCGGAAGAAACATCAGGTGCACCATTCAGTGCATGTCTGTAAATGACACACACTCAGACCTGAAGGTCACATCATGTACACTGTGGAGTATTTTCTTCTGTGCCAAAGAAACTGCTGCTTTTACTGTAAAATCCTTACATTCGCTTTACAAGAATGGGTAAAATCAATCATCACAGGGGGAAAAAAGCAGAACCAAAACTTCAAACTGGAGTTGAACTTTTAATTAAAACGGAAAAGCCATTTTCCTGGAAGAACTCCATGACTACTGAAACAAAAACGTAATCTGCCCAATTCCGGGCTTGGCTGAAGGCGGCCAGAAGACCTGACAAAGGTCTCGCTCTCACACACACGTTTGTATTCATATCTTTGCGGGGATTGTCCATTCATTTTTATGGGAAAAAATCCTCATCCCAACAATGATGACCGTAACCCCTACCCAGCCCTAATCTTAAATAAAAGCAACCAAAAAAAAGCCTGCAGTCACAGATTTTTATAATACTGAGATTCTCCTTGTGGGGACCGAAAAGGTGGCCCTCACACTGTCAAAACAACAGATTTTTAGCACATTGTGGGCACATTTGGTCCCCACAATGTAAGGTATACATGACCCATTCTCATGCACACGCACATACACATACACACAGCCAGAGATCATTTGGAGCTGAATGCTAATAGATAAGGGCAGGTGGTTGGGATCTTATGTTATGAGAGATGACCCGAGGGGAAAAACCCAGTGTATGTCCTGCATCTACAAGAGACCACAAATGAATACTTTTACGATTCATTCTGTGGATCAAAAGGTCATGGCGAGTAAGATAAGATGTCGAATAGTAGCCCTTAACATTCCAGCTATATTCGGGGGGATGGGTGGCTCAGAGGGTCGGAACGCTGTCACTATGATTGGCAGAGTGATGTCACTATGATTGGCAGAGTGATGTCACTATTAGATTCCTGAGAAGGCCCTGATCCCACAGTTGCTCCAGGGACTGGCTGACCGTGCTTTCTTCAAAAATATATCTTTGAATAAAAGTGTTTGAATACATAAAATGTATGGGGATGCTGATTTTGTATCATAGGCAAACACTCCATTCTCCAGGTACACCTTACATGCGGCATCCTCTCAGAGTGATAAAAGGACAGCTCTGTGCATGCTATGGCGCCGCGGAGC
>JAODKE010000001.1:20425769-20446305 GCA_026779605.1 Mormyrus hasselquistii | reverse complement strand
GAGGGGGGGGGGGGGGGAGGACATACAGTGAAGCCAGAATCCCACCCCCCCACAAGGTACAAGGCAGGGAACACCCCAGACTGGACACTAGTACAAGCCACTATCCTGTACATGGCCAGATCCAGACACAAGCAAACTAGGCAGCTGCCGAGGGCCCAATCTGGTCAAGGAGACTCGGTCATGAAAAATATACAGATTATATACATGGCCGGCTCCGGCTATAGATAGAATAGGCAGTCGGCCAGGGCCTCCAGGAAGTGAAATAATGATCAATTTTCTCTGTGGGGGGCCCCCCCCCAAGCTTTGCCCATGGTCCCCAGAAAGGTAAAGCTGGCCCAATTTATGTACATAGCTAACAGGATCAGGCTTGTTTGTGGACCCCCTCCCTAAAAGATTAGTGCTGTAACAGAAGATATGAGATGGTAATACCAGCATTATCACATTCACTGATGATGAAGGACAGTGATGGAACGCGTGGAAGAACAAGACCCCGGCATCCCAAAGATTCTAACCAACAGAGGGGAAATCACATCTAGGGAGGAGACTAATCCCTCTGCTCCGGGTGGATGTGGGATGGGGGAGGGACCAGCTGGAGTCCATCCAATGGCCACGCATCACAGATTAAAGTCGCCACCCCCACAAGAAGGAAATGGGTGCCAGATTGTGGGGTGATTCCTGAGGCGGACAGATCTTTCGGCGATTGTGTGATGATGCCGATGGCACGTACTCGTGAAAAGGGAGTCATCATCATCATCGTCCTCCTCTTCACCATCGTCGTCTTCCTCCTCCTCCTCCTCCTCATCATCCTCGTCCTTGTACATGCAGGGCAGGTCCTCGTAATCAGACTCGTCCGGCATGTTCTCCTTGTCATCCTCGCAGTCAAGCACAACCGCGGGTATCACATGCAGCGCAGAGCTGTTATTGGATGAGGACAGGAAGATCACTTCACTCATGTTACTATGGTAACCACCCCACCGCACCAAAAACACAAACAAGCCAATTTGCCGTTACGTCCATTGCTGAACTATCCACCCTGCAAATGGATTTATTTAGTTTTATACCAAAAACAGGAAATTAAGTTAGTTAGGTAGGACATGTTTACACCTAAGAAGCAACAAGGACACGTAAAAAAGCTTGTTTATTTACAATGTTATGTTACCATGTACGGACCTAGGCGGTCAAAGTAAAATGTATAAGCTATTCATCTGGGTAGTGAGGGCATATTTGCTCAGAAGAAAAAAACATTAGCAAATTTAGCATTAGAATCTTTGCAAATTAACAGTAATGCAACAAAAAAAAATAAACCAGAATTTCTTGTGTTACCCAAAAAGTGACTGATATCTTGTTGGACGGCCAGATGAAGTTTCCAAACCTCACCTCAGGGACACCACAGTCATTCCACCATTATTTTCAGAATTTCACCGCCGGTTCAATAAAAATCGACTAACCTAATTACTTAAATAACGCAATGGATTGATTAAACCAAACTAGGTGGGGTAGTGGTTGAGTCAAAAATAAATACATGGGTGTTGCTGGCCAGTTGCTCAGAATACTGGGGGACTTTAGGAGAGGTTCTGAAATGACTAAGCTGACACACTTTGACAGATATAATATAATATGGATATAATTTCCACCAGCGCGTTAATGATTTAAACATTTTATTTTCTTTGACTGACCAAGACTTTTGCACAGTACTGTATTTCACAATAAGACACCATGAGCATCTAATGAGACAATCAGCTAATTTTAAACATGAAAAACAGGAGAAATACAGGACAGGAACCCACCGCCTCTCTTTATGCATATTTAGAAGTGACAAATGGGGTGATTGTATCAGCAGTTGACTTTTAAAGGGGAGGTCAGTGTTCAAATCCTATAAAGGGCAACACTACAGTTTGGTTTAAAAAAATGCCTCAGGAAAATTAACCCAGAAGAAAAAGCTTAGCTGTTAAAGGTTCCAGGGCACACAGCTGATAGACCTTTAAGCCTGGGAGGAACCTGAAGCTCTTTACAGACATAAGCTCACTTCAACAAGGAAGGGCTGTGTGCAGTGGGCGCAGAATCTGCTGTGTTGATGCTGCCCCCTGCTCCAATAGCCACAGGAGGATTTGGGGGTGGGGGGGGGTCAGGCGGGGTTAAGTTAAAGGCATCGGAGAACCCACAAACCACAGACGAAATGGAACATCAGCTGAGCGACAGAGGGGGCAGAATCCCCCACCCCCTGCTGGAGGAGGGGTAATGCGAAATCACAAGGCGGCGTGCGTCACCTTGAAGACGTCACCATGCCGTCAAACTCACCAGTATCTAACAGCTGACTTATTAATTTAACAGACCTTCAGTTCACCAAAAATAAGCATTCCACAAAATACAACAGCATGCCTGAAATTCACAGAGGAAGTCACACTTTTGTAAAAGGTACAACAGGAAACTCCGCATTAGAATCTAAATCTGGAAAAGCCTGGTTCAGTCCTTCAACCGGCAGCACAGGACGTGGGCACTGGTGCAAAAGGGTGGCATCTCACAATTTTGAGATAAAGCGTCCTGTTTAAGCAGGGAAATAATTATGAACGTTAAACTGTATTTTCACTGATCTTAAACCAGCAGGCTCCTTCGACACCGTGCAGAACCTCGCAAATGACTAGTTTTGCTCTCAGCCAGGAAAGCAAGTAGAAAAATATGTTTATGGTTTTTCTTAAACTTTTCACCCTTCCTTATCAAGAGGTATGTGGCTCCTGTGGCATTTAACTAAACCGGTGTGACAGAGGATTTCTCAGGTCAGCGGTGCCAGACCCACCAGCTGTTAACCCATATGTCTTGGCTGCAGAGAGGGGTCCTCAGGAAAAAGAAGAAAAAAAAGGCACCGATCCAATCAGAGCAGAAGGGAGGAATCTCGGTCCGAGCCAGGAGGGCGACCGGTGCTCGAGAGGGACCGGTCAGTGCACTGTGACCAGTGCAAGGGCGGAGTTCACTTAGGGACACTGGTAACTAGCCCCCCCACTGGCCCTGCCCATTTCCAAACTTCTCCTGGGTGTCCCACCAACAACTGGAGATATGAAAAGATGCTACATTCCACACACTGTGAACCGCGGGAAATCACCACATCACAGGCAGTGATGTGCACAGCGGGGAGCTAAAAGATGCTGAAATGCTTATTTAATCACTTACAAAGCATAATGTCTTGGGGAGAGAGGACAGTTTCTTCTTTAGTGCTGGGATGCCAATACACATATTACATCATATCCATATTTAACAACCCACCATCATATGTGTTCAACACACCTGCTCACTCTCACTTTAATGCAAAGGCTAAAACTCTAACCGACAAAATACCACGCACCGCAAGCACGCACCGGACGCACGCACGCACCGGACGCATGCACCGGACGCACGCACACACCGCACGCATGCACCGGACGCACGCACACACCGCACGCAGACCCACCTCTCCAAGCGCTGCATGGTCAGTGCCAGTGTCTTGTTGAGCTCCTCGATGACGCGGCTGGGCGGGTGCACGGGGAGGGGCAGCGTACTGTACTGAAGCACGGCCGAAGGAGGCGCCCCCTGGAGGGAGGGCAGCAGGCCACCATGGTGGGTGCCTGGGGGCTGCGCCGAGGGGCACTTCTGGGGGAAGGCGGGGAGCAGGGCTTCCGAACCCCCTGGAGGGGCACAGATCACCACCTTCTTGGGGGGCAGAGGCGGGGAGAGCCTGCCCACCATGCAGGGCATCTTTATGGGCTGACCTGGGTCTGTGGGGGTGGGGGGGCGGGTTAAGTTCTCCGATGTGCAATACTTCGTCATCTTCAACCCATTAATCAGAATCCTAATTATCAGGGCCGGCCCAAGGCATAAGCAAATGAAGTGGGTTCTTAGGGCCTAGTGGCCACCCCCATCTGATCGGGACCCCAATTCAAATTTTGCTTAGGGCCCCTGAAAGCAGTTGGCCCAGCAGCGTTTATTATATTTTAATGAGAGCGCTGGCTACGAAAACCGTGAGGTTTGTGCCAATCAGCGTGCTTCGGGCAGAAATTCAGGCAGAAGGCTCTCTGGTGCTCGACCTGAAGTCAGCGTTAGCTTATGTGCAGATTGGAGGTGGCCATCAAAGTTCAGAAGACACTGACAGACCGGCTATGGGGTGAGCAGGGACTCAGCCAGAAGCTCCTTTAAGTAGCCATCTGCCAGACCCTCCCGGCACTGCCGTCGCCTCTTGGCTATATTACCACAGTACCACAAAATCAGATGAACTCTCATATCGGGAACAAAAGGGTACTGAACAAAGAGGCAAGAGCAAAAGTGATTTTCCATCAGCAATTAGACATGGACACTAGGAATTGTATAAGCAAGCTGGTCTGCCTTCCAGACTAGAAAAAGTATTTTCACCTTCGGACACACCCCTCTTGCCCACCAATGAGGTCCCAAAGGAGGTGGAGCCGAGGGACTTACCGGCGACGTGATTGGGCAACCTTGCAAAGGGCTTCGGGGGGAGGGCCGGGGGCTGCTTGGCAAAGGAGGCCTGCTTGATGGGCGTGTCCTGGCCATCACCAGGAAATGTAGCGGTTTTCTTGGGGCCGGCAAAAAGTACGGATGACTTCCCAGGGTGGTCCAGCGGACAGATGCCCACCTTGGTCGACATCTGGTACTCCACGGAGGCTGCAGTGACAGGAGGAGGTGGTTAGTATGAGACGCTACTGGAAGCCTCTTTAAAACGGCTCCCACAGAGACTAGGACAAGCCCTCTTATTGGTGGAGGTGATATGGAGTGTATGTATTATGGGGGAGTAGCGTAATGAGCATTCAAGTCACATGTGCGTGCGCATACACACACACACACGCGCACACACACACACACACACGCACACACACGCGCACACACATTTATAAGCAAGAGGGAAACGGTGACTGAGTGATAAACAAGTCTGAAAAATGCCAAGTATTAAATGCAACCCTGAGCCTGAATCTGTAAACCTGTCAGTGTGATCTGTGCGTCCGTCAAGTGACAAACCAAGTACCATCACAAGGCTGACAGCATACAAATTCCCGAAAATCCCAGGAGCCAAACTGAAATTTAAAAACTAATCACAAGCAATGCTAAGTTTATAAAAATTTATGTTAGGTTTTCATTACAGACGTAGCCACCCACTCCACAAACCCGCCAACCAATCCTGTCTCGCAACCCCTAACCATGCATTACACTACACTCAAATGTACAAAATAAAGCCCCCTCCTGTTCTGCATGTGCGAGGCCAACTGCAATACACCGCTGTCCCATAAGGAGGAGCCCTTGGCACCATGAGCTGGAGAGAATTATGACTGTGGCGGGAGGGGTGCAGCTGAATCCTGATTGGCTGTGGCTCTCAGCTCTTGGTTAACAGATTAAATGCCTGTTTCCTGAACTGGCCACAAGCCAAATGGAGTGAATGTTATGGTGAGAGCATCATTAATTACACATCATTAGCCGTAAAACACGCACACACACTGGAAGGGGCCACCAGGGTCACTGAGTTTCTCTGCTCTGTAAATAAGAGTTAACTTGCTTATATGATGGTTACCACAAATTTTAAGAACCAGAAACAAATTTATTTGTACAACTACTTTCTTCCACCGATGATCAAACACTACTTTCCGTAAATTTTAAATTGTGTTCTACATCTTCAATTTTAAGCAAAATTAAAGATTAATTTAAATTTGCCTGGCCGGCACTACTTAATTAACACCCCTCTGGCCAATCAAATTCAAGAACAGCGCCATGGTGTAACATTCATTAGTTACTCTTTTTTTTTTTTTTTTTTTTTTTTTATCTTAAGTAGTTAAATGAGACTTCATGTCTACTCACACCCTCCGCATGACACCGTTCCTTTAAATTAGAGAACTCCAAACCGCGCCCCCAGCAGACCTTCGGAGGACGACGGCGAGCACATTCACACAGAGAAACACGGACAGACACAGAGACGTGTACGTTCAGGTCCGACTCAGCCAGCCTGTTTTTCAGGGGCCCGGATTCAGCGGGACTTACCTGACCCCGTGCCATCCATGAGCTCGGGGCGGGACGGCACCTGATAGGCGTCGCGATCTAACGGGCTGGCCGTTCCTATGGGTGACTGCCCATTCTCTAACTTCCCGTCCTCCTTTGTTACGGGGATTGTACCGTCTGATGCGGCAGAAAGAGCAGAGGGGTGATAAGCATAAATGTTATTACTATTATTAACACGAGTACTGAAAACAAGCCTGAAAACAGTTAGCGGCCACGGACAGGAGTAAAAGGACCGAAAACTAAATGTTACCATGGCAATTCCTTCACAGGCAGATGCTGGAAGTATAAAGTCCTTCAAGTTTTTATGCACATGTTTCAGCACCATGGAAATTAATTGTCTGCTCAAGGACTCTACATGATTTTATTTATCAGACGCTTTTATCCAAAGTGACATTCACTGTTTCTGAGAAAGCAGGATCAGCCAGTTCCCGGAGCAACTGGGAGTGAAGGGCATTGCTCAGGGGCTCGATGGTAAAATCATTCTGCTCACCGGAGAATTTGAACTGGCAACCTTCTGATCATGGGCACAAAGTCCTAACCTGCTGAGCCACATGCCGCCTCCTGGGGAACGTAACGTCATCCTCAGGCAATGAGGTTCTGCGTTAACCGCCGCTCTTAGCTGAAGCAGGACTAAGTAAGAGGAGTCTGACTATTTTTGTTGGGTTTACTAAATCGTGCAAATGGCTAGAGAGAGGAAACGCCAATATATATGGGAGTAATTCAGTAGAAACCAGATTCTGAAGTTCAAGCGAGACAAATAAACCACACCGAATGAACCCAGGCCAACAGCAGCAAAGCGCAAGACTGATCTACCCCCGGTAGAACACTCAAAACGTGGCCACACGGCACATTCACATGAAGTATTTGTCGACTTTATAAGCGTCTCCACGGGCATGGGAGGGGCACACTGGGGGAAGTCAGGGTCCTTTTTAGAATAATGAAAAGCTCAACTAAGGAAGATTATAGAGCCATTGAAAGTGCTCTCAGCTGGTTTGTACACGGCACAATCATTCGAATGAATAATCTATAAAACACCACATCTGTGCGAACAGCTGGAATGACTTCGTCGTTTTCTTCAAACAGCCATCTTCCTTTTATGGTGCTACCAAAAATGATGAACCAGTCCTAAAACACATGACATTCCTGACCCAACAGGGGCCAACAACTCCTACTGAAACATGGGGCCCATTCCCTTACTACACTGGCATCTCAATTTAGAACCCGGAGCCAGTACGGAATATGCAGGGACCTTGCATAGCCCGGCCGCTAATGCGGGTACCAATCATGCCTTGTTCTGGACCCTAAAGTCAGCTGCAGAACGTGTAGACTCAACCAAGCAGCCCCAAATGCATCCTGCATAAAGGTCCTTACTCTCCAAGCTAATGAGATGCTCCAAGCATGGTGAGAGTGATGCTTCTCCTCCATGCTTTCTGAATGAGATGTCACAATGACCAGGTTGATGAGAGTCTATCCAGCAGGTCCTAGATACTGAAAACAGAAATAAAATCCCTGTCCTGAGAGAGAAACATCAGATGTTTCCAACGGATGTTTAAAAATGGGGTCCCAGCTGGGGCAGACCTTCAGTGGGGGTCCCAGATGGAGGCTCACCTTTCTCGAAGATCTCTTTCAACACGCCACGCTTGATCAGCTCCTCCCGGCTCTGCCTACTGGATATCTTGCGTTCCAGAGCTGCGAGAGAAACGGAGGAGGAGAGTATAGAACATCAGCCTCTCCACAGACAAGGTCCATGTAACTGCCTCTATTTATTTAACTCATGGGAGTTTTACTTAAACAAAATGTTCTGAGGACAGAAGGAAAAAAAAACGATTGCTACAGAGAGATAAACAGTCAGATTGTAGAGAAGGTGGGTCCAAGCAACTGGAGATGGAACCAACCAATCATATGTCTTGGTCCCGCCTCCTCTAGTTGCTTGGACCAACCTCCTCTACAATCTGACTGGTTCAGAGAAAAAAAAAAATCATTTTTCTTTCTGCCCTCAGACCATTTTTTTTCTCTCTTTTTTTTTCAATCAGGCACATCAATCAATACTCAGACTGTGCCGATCGAAGCACACATGGTGCCCTATGCAAACTTCACCAACAGTGCCCCTCCATCTGTCATCTATCAATAGGTTCCTAAAGACCTATGTCCCATCTCGCCCCCTTTGGTCAATAAACCAAACACTCCTCTGTGCTGCCTCCATCACACAAGAAGTATCACTCCAAATGGTTCTCATGTGTGGTTCCTTGGTGGTGGAATGAGGTTCTGAACCACATTCATTCATCAGACACTCTCTCCACTTTCAAGAAACCTCAAGACCCATTGGTGCCTTGAATTTCTCTACCAATTTGATGCCTCTTTACATTCGCTCAATGTTCTTATGTTGCACTTCTGCTCATTGAATAGTCTTATTAGGTTTTTGCTTTGCCTGGGGGAGATTGTGTACCTCCTGCTCCAAAACTACTCACACTTGTACCTGGGAATTCATTGGAAGCTCAGGCTAGCTGCACTTATGCACTTGCCAGCCAGAAGTACATTTTAGGCTCCTAGAAAAAAAAATGTAACACCCCTGGAACTGGGGGTTAACGGCCTTGGCCAAAGACCCGCGGACATGTGACTGTTCTGCTGAGGGCGGGGCTTAGCCCTCTGAGCCACTCACCAGCCCCATATAGCCCATAGATTTTTGCATTTGAGTCAAGAAACATGAAACAGCTTTTGATTGTTTACTAGAACTAGATTATCTTCTTTCAGAGTTTAGTTTGCAATTGACAGTTTTAACTGTACATCTCATTGTTTAGAGTAATAGGATTAAACATTCATCATTCAATCTCCAGTAAAAATTTATTAGCATTATTTTGTTGTTATTTTAATATACTACAGCTAAAATGTATTATTTTGTTACGTATTGGTTGCATTATGTATTACATACAGTATAGTTTCATAGCTGGACACGCTTACAGCAGTGTTTTCTGGTATGCATTCCTGTTTGTTTACAACCCCAGCAGAAGATAACAAGAAACGGCAATATTCAGCAGCCTGAGCGTAGATTCGAGTGTAATCCTCAAATAATTACAATAATACACTTTGGTGAATGCCAACGTCTTCTATCCCGTTCCATTTTACATTCTTGTTGAATATCAGCTGCTACGGTTCAGCAAGCTACGTTGTAGTTGGTATTCCAACACCTTGATCCACGTGCGTCTTTTTAAATTTGAGCATCTGCCCCTTCGAAGGTCTTGGCACGGCCCTGCTGTGGGATTGGACCCCGCAACCCCCCGGGTGGAGGTGGTGAACGATCCTAACAGTCACCGGTTGTGGATCAAGCTCCCAGGAAGGAGGCACTCAAACATAAATGCCTTGACAGCTGGGGGAACAGTTTGAATGTGGGGGGGGGGGCACCAAACTGCCAGATGTGACCAGGGTGGAGGGGTCGGGGGGGGTTAGCCGTGCCAGAACATGAATCCTAGTTGCTGCCCCCGCACATGACTCCCCCCTGACGGCAACACAGGGGTGAGGAGGAGGTAAAGGACGACACGGACAAAAAGTTAGCGGGTGAGGTGATGTTCACCATATTTTCACCGTGGCTTTCCGATACCTGAGCAGGATCATTTCCCATCAGAACTAGGGTATAAACCGAGACACTAACCCATATAGGCACAATGGGACAAAACCACACAAAGCAATGATATACACCATAAAGCAAGCGGGACACATTCATGCTTCATTCACTCAAAGTAGTAACATTTTGTGACGTTTCCTCAATTGATAACAAGCCATTATAGCGAACAGTCGCAAAAAAAAAAAATTGACCAATTTAGTCGCCGTTTATTTCTTATGGGGCACGTTGACCAACTGTCAGACCGTGCCGTATGAAGCCCATGTGGGACTCCAGGAAAGCTTCACTGCCAGAACCCCTCCCCGAAGATGACGCCTGGACAACCGCCTATGTCGCATAATGGGGTCACCAGCACTGGTCTGAGAAACCCGTTTGTCCAAAACAAAGAGCGTTTAAGTGAATAAATGCCACAGAAGAGACAGTACTGGTAACAAAAATCAACCAAAGGTGGGATAAAATGGTTTGGTCCGGCACATTGGCACTTCAGGGTCGAGTTTAAGCGCTCCGCCATCATGTCCCGAAATAGAGAGGACAGAAATGGGCCGGCTGAAGGGAGACAGAACTGGGGCCAAATGTATTACTTCACCAGACGGACACTCGCCAACGGCATTAACTGGGAATTAGAGTCCCAACTGTGGAAGTTTAAGATTTGTGCTTGGAGCCAGACACTTTCCAGAGCACAGTTCATAGCATGGAAAGGCGACAAGAGGAAAGTTTACCCCGCCCAACTAAAATGGACACAAACAACAAAAGGTAGCTCTTCTCTATGTTCATTTGGGGCTTTTAAAAAACATATCAGCAGTGACCAGGGGTGGGGTCATAGGGGCAGTAGCCCCTGCTGATTGGCCCCCCAGAATGCCCCATCATTTGTCACTCACAGATCCAAAACATATCATTGGCTAATAAGGTTCTCCTCGCTACATGAATTATGGCCCCTCTTATACAATCCATCTTAAAAAAAAAAAGCACTAGATTCACCTCCAATAAGAGCACATGCTATATAAAACCATAAAAACAGACGAGCTGCTACCCGCTAGGATCATATGGACTGATCATTGACTGTTCCAGCTGCACCCTTTCAAAAATATCCACAAGCCACTTGGCAAATAGGAGGAGGAGTGATGTTGTGACTCTCCATCACTGTCATGTGAATCGCAGACTTTGCAGATTAGAGCAAAGCTGTGCATGAGCGTGTGTGTGTGTGTGTGTGTGTGTGTGTGTGTGTGTGTGTGTGTGTGTGTTATGCTCAATCCCTCCTTTGTCCTTGATGGAGCATAATCACATGGCTCCCCTCCCTCTGCTGGGTCCTGCAGGGAATCATAACACCTGCATCTTAAAGCCAAAGCCAATCCCAATGGTAGAGTAAAACTCACCTTCAGCCAAGGTGCATTCAGTGCATCATTACCACCCAGAAAAAGGCCGTTGCTTTCATTTTAAACAATAATAAAATGACATTTAATAAAGAAGCCCATAAGATGAGCCTTGACTTCAATATGTAATTTTCCCAATGTACTCAACAACAGCATTAAATGCTCATTGACGTCATTAATTGTTGTACTCAAGGGAAGGTACTTCATCAGTTGGGCTTTGATAAAACCAAACCTTTTCACGAGACAAGATTACAGCAGCCCTATCTGGATGTTTTTGTATAAATCTCCATTCTTGTTAATAGCACTTTAATAAATATTTCTTGAAGTCTTTGCAGAATCGTACCAATCAGGATGCAGAGCAGGCCTGGAGAAGATCAATTGGGAAATACGGAAGACCAGAACTGGACGTATCTCTGTGCCCGTGTTCACGCGTCAGGTCATGCGGGTCAGTGCCCCGTCTGGTCATGTAGCTGTGTTTATGACACCGAGATCTTTGTAACAGCTCAGACACGGTGAAGGACTGGGCGTATAGAGAAGGGTTCTTCAAATCTGGACCTCAATACCAAATCCAGGCCTTGTTTTCAGTTCTCCCAGGTAGTTAGTTTAATAATTACTGATTCTGATTGGTCAGAGGCTTCACACCTGACTGACAGGTAAAGGAAAACCGGAAAACCAGCAGTGCTCGGACCTCGAGGATAGTGATTTGAATAACCCTGGTATAGAGAGTAAGACTAAATCTGCAGTTCTCATTTGTTCCTCAAAACAGCTAATTGGTTTTATAGTAAAATTGACACAGTTTGCTTGTTTTCTCTATGCCATCAGTGGCTTATCACTAAGGAAATGACATCACAAAAGGAAAGACTTAGTGACCTTTCACCCCATTTTCATGAAGAGATTGCAAAACATATAATCATAAAAGGCTACAAAGAAGCAACCAGTAAAGGAGGAACTATTCAACAGGTTCATCGACCTAAACAGACAAGCCATCAACCTGACCAGGGCCATGCCCTCAGAGGAACACAAATGGAGATTTTCTTAGAATATATTACGGCAGCAATAAACCATCCTATAACTGAACGATTCACTTCAGTTGCTCCCACTGGAGAGATATGGCTGGATTA
Source organism: Mormyrus hasselquistii (assembly GCA_026779605.1). NCBI lineage: Eukaryota > Metazoa > Chordata > Actinopteri > Osteoglossiformes > Mormyridae > Mormyrus > Mormyrus hasselquistii. The sequence continues at coordinate 20,434,171 of JAODKE010000001.1, read as the reverse complement.
TCCTGGTGGGAGAAAAGCTCATTTCATACAGAAACAAGAGTCTGGCTCTTGGTTATAACCACAGTAACAACCCAGATTCCAGACGGACGAACCATCAGGCAATCTGAACGGGACACAGTCAAAACAGACCAACCTTTGCAAACTCAAAATCGAAATGTTTGTGTAAATATGTAATAAGAGCAATCAGGTGGGGGGGCTAGGAGTTTGACGTCAGGCTTCAATAAATATTTGGCTAATGTCAGAAAAATCTGAACTACACATCTTACAGAATATGGCCTATAATTGAATATTTCAAAGCACCTCTGTGGGATCTTATAATTTGAAACAGACTGGTTTCACTTACGTCTTTGCTGACAAATACAGAGTTTGTGTGAATGTCACAGCTACTCTAAACTAAGCACCAGACTGCTTCTCTGTACACCAATCAACACCCAGACCCAACTGGTCACTCATCAGAAGCTCTGCCCCAATTATACCCTTAGTATCATGTGACTGATACAGAGGGGAGGCAGAGGGCTGGGGAATGGGGGTGGGCCAATGGTCACCTGATGTGTCAGACCGGTAGCCACACCCAGCTAAACACTTTAAATTCCAGCTTTGTTACTAAATTTTTATTGTAAATTAGTAAAAATTAACTCGTTGCTCAAATTCAGTTGATTAATTGATCTAACGGCTAAGACAAAACAGAAGCCATGGAGGGCAGGATAGAGAAAAACGTTAATATAGCGAACAGGAAAATGACGTTGGAGAGTATGATCAAAGCCGAAATGGAGTCTCACCTGCGGAGGTCTGCTTGAACTTCTCACTCTTCTTCTTTCTCCACTTCCAGGGCTTGAAGAGCCGCCCCAGGGTGGCAAATTTACTCCGTCTGCGAATGGGAGGAGTGTGGGTCCCGGGTACAAGGGACTCAGAGCGCATTGCCGCCAGTCTTTCCACTTCCTCAGCTGAAAAGTCAGGACAAGGCAAGTTCAATTTATACAACACAATACAGGTGCAAGGTGATTCAAAGTGCTTTACAGAGGCAGGGGGATTTGTTGGTACCTGTCTGCCATCACTGCAGTGAAGAACCAACAAGACTTGAAGATGATTAAATTTAAACTGCATAAGTAAATTTAGGATATATAGCATTCATTAACAATGCCCTGGGCACCGTCTTTAAAGACAATCTTTTTTTCTGATTTAAAGGTGACAGCGATTAAAGGGATTTAATTTACCAATATTGTGGGTCAAAATAGACCCCTATTCAATTTTACAGTGGACATCCCCCGTATCTACTGTTCTCATCCAACAGACTCCTTAACTGACAGTTTGGAATGGATCCTAAGATGTGCGTCCAAGCAGAATTCCAGGCCAGGGATCGGGATGTAAATGTTATGAAAGGCAGCGGGTAAAGCACGCATCTAGGCTACCGGAGCAAAGCATAGTGCAGAAGCATAATCACTGCACCAACAAAAAAAAATCGACAGTTGCTGATTTAGGCCTAAAACCCTATAGAACCCATGTTTTTTTTATTTTTTTTTTTTTAAAAAGACAGAAAAATCAGATGACTAAGATCCATTTTCGGTAAAATTATCACCTTGAAATACATACTGCTTCGATTAACACAACGCAGTTACACAGCAGTCAAGCAGTTTTCTATAACTCTTAACAGCAGTCCAGTTACTGGCTCTCACCGATATTGTAATTTTTATATTAAATATATATATATGCAGACATATACTCAGCTTTTAACTTTGTAGTGAGCTTCGGTGACGAATACCCCTAAACGCCGTTGTTTTAACCGACTTATTCGTCATGTTACCCAAAAATGTCCACCAGCTTAAACGTAAACACATTACTGTGCGACTGCGTGACTGAAAGATTTCCTGAGAGAAACAAAAAGTCCACTGTTAACCCACTCACCTCAACGTTTCAAACGGAAAAGCTCCTCAGTCCCATATCCTACCCTACGATTGTCAGATGGTGTAAATCATTTTGCCATTATTGTGCCAACACTGATACAGTCGGAATAATATAATGGTACTTTTGCTCGATCAGATAATAATTATTTTAATCCAAAAACGCCCAATCTCCTGCTTTTTGAAATATTTTTATTTTACTCTCTCTACCGAGAGTTTACGCATTATGTTTTATGTCAGGTTTAATTCTGGCTATCGGTTCAGGTTTTAAACCACAAGACAGGGATCCAGCACTGCTATACAGTGTCAGTTTATGGCCATGCTTGATTAGCTATTTTGTAACACTGCTACGGAGATTTGTCGTTGGAATAAATCCAAATAATTTCAAGTATGAGTTAACACGCGACGATGTCACTACATACTAGAGATACAGGAGGATCCGCGCGGTGTGAAGCCACATGTGCACGCCCTGCGCGGACACCCACAGACCATAACGGCGCTCCGCTCCGCTCCGATTGCTCTCATCTTGAAAACTCACCGTCCCGCGCCTCAGTCCCACGGCTGCAGTTGCCGCAAATGTGCTTGATCTCCTTTCCTATGTGGCAGTGGATGGCGAAGGGCATGTTGTTGTTATTATGGTGCGGCTGCCGGCGGGCGAGCTGCTCGCGTCCCCCAAAAGGTTTCATTCCAGCTCGACTGGACTGTGCCTTCCCAAGCTTCTCCTCCGCCGTCTCTGCGGCGATTCGATCACCCAGCATCGCGGACGACTGCACGTTATATTCAGACTGACGGGGGATCAGTAATCGGGTGCTCAACACGCAGGAATGGGGCGGGGAAATACAAGCTGGTGAGGTCCTGATGGCCCGCGTCTCCCTGCTTGAACCAATGGTCCGGACTGTGTTACCGACTGGCTCTGGATGATCGCCGGCGCAAAATTACGAACACCTGGATTTACTGTCTCCTCCACACGTCCTTGTTACGGTTCGGCCTTTAGATATATGCACCGCCCATTGTCGTTTCACACTTTAACTCGCTGGGATAAATATTATCGACACGATGGCATTTAAACCATATAGAGGCAGGAAAATTAAAGACGCCACGGCTCAATAATTTATCGCAAATATTCTTGCTTCGTCGACCGGACAGGAGTGACTGACAGAAACCCTTATATTTATATGGTGTTATTCACGGCATTGAACTATAATTAAGCGTTTGAAGGATTTCTTCGTAATGGGTTTAAACAGGGAGAGATGGACCGGGATTAGGCAAGCGGATGAACTGTCCCGCTATAAATAACCGAATAATTAAGCTTGGTAATCTTGGCGCACCCCGGTGTTAAACCATATAATGTGTTGGTAGCTGTTATTGCTATTTAATGCTGAACCCACACAATGTACGAAAAAAGCACGAGTGTACGCAGTTTATGTTGTAACTGCAGAGATGTATACAGATGGATGGATTTATTGGAGATTTTCACCTTCATATCCTCACAGTACACGAGAATGCTAGAAGTGGCCATTTGCCCAGTGGTTCGTGAGACAGGTTCGTTACGTGTAACTCTGTTATCGTAAACGAATTAATTAATTAATCCGAATTATTCTGTTCATTTTGCATAACAGTACTGGGGCAATCCACAACCTGCCTGGGAATCACGCACCCACATAATCTCACACTATGGTCAGTTTTTAAGATGCCAGTAATCTTAGCTGCATGTTTATGCCCATGCATGTATAGGAAGGGTCAGGCACTGAATCCACAACCCCGGAGGTGTGATGCCTCCCTCAGCTCTCTGAACATAACCTAAACTGGTGCAGTAAAGTGGAAGGAAGGCATGAAAGAGCACTTTGCTTTGTGTAAAATGCTCATCTGAACAACTGAATGTAAATATAAATGGATGATGTAGCTCTCTAAAAACTTTCTAGGAATCCAGCAACCTTGACCCGCAGGAGGTTACCTCAGACGAGCTCTCACATCGAAAATGCAGAAAGCTGTCTCATCTCAGAAGGTTTTTAAATAATTTAAAACTTTTGGCAGAAGGTTTTAATGAGATGCTTTAGGGTTGGCTGATTCACACTGCTATTTCAGCACTAATAACAGAGACACACCAAAATGTTGAATGTGACATCTTGACCAGACTCAGTGTGTGGGCTGTAAGTCTAATTCAGAGGTGCCAGATCTTCTCATTGTGTTATATTAGTTAATTCAACTCATATTTATTAATTAGTGCATGTCTGATGTACAAATGACTTTCCTCATTTGACCTGGGCTTTCTATACAGCAAAATATAATATATATTTTTCTTGGTGCCACTTTACAATAAGGCTACCCATATAAAGGGTTTATGAATGGTTTATAATCTGGTTATTAATTAGGTTGTAACATTTTGTAAATTATTAATAGACAATTTTAAACAAGTTATAACAGTTTTCCTTTTATTGAGTTACTATCATTTATAAGTGGCAAAAGGGAGCCTTATTGTAAAGTGGTGCCTTTTTCTTTTATTTATTATGTTTTTGCATTAAAAAACATGAGCCCATGATAGTGGCACGGTAGGGTGGTTAGCACTGTTGTCACACACCTCGGAGTCCATGTGTGTGCATGCTCAACCTGTCTTGTCATGAGGTTTCCTCTGGGTTCTCATATTAAGGTTAATTTGAGTTGCCAACTTGTCCATAATTGTGAATTGTGTTTGAGCCCTGATAAGGGTTGGTGCTCATCCTGGGTTATTCCCTGCTTTACACCTACAGCTTCCAGGATAGACTCGAGATCCTCAGGACCCTGCATAGGACAAGCCGGGACAGAAATAAACCAATAAACCAGAATGAGCAATTTAACAGCTGATACTCCTGCTTTCCTTGACACAAGTCTGCATGATCTGACCGAATGCTGACCCAGATACGTTTCTTGTTTCACATGTCCATCTAACTATTGCGAAAAACATTATTTGTTATTTTGGCCATGATGGTGCAGGTCAGGAAGGCAGCCTGAGATTAAATAACCTCGCTGCTCTCGCTGTAGCTGCAGGAGGAGTGCCACACATCACGCGGGGCGCCTGGTATCGGCCGCTTCACGCCCCTGTGTTTCCCTGTCGGCCGGGTCGCGGTTAAAAGCGTCGTTCCATTCAGCCGAACGAAATAATGAGACAGCCCCCTAATTCTGTTTGCTCCCCGAGGCTGAGGAATTAAACACATACATCCAGAATAGGGATGTGACTCCATGCCAAAGGAATTGTGTTTTTGAAGCAAAGGTCGGGAAACAGCCTCTTCTGGCTCTCGGGGAGATCAGCTCCAAGCTCAGCTGAAGGTTAATCAAAGGGCCTGTCAGTGCAGATGTGTGGAGGTTTGCAGTGCAGAGGCTGGCTTTTGTTTTTTTTTTTAAGGCTTCAAAGAGGTGTGGCCTGAGATAGATTGACACTGTGTCCAGCCAGACCCTTCCTTGTGCCCTTATGGGATAGACTCCAGACTCGCTGTGATCATAGGCAATTTGAATGCTCAAAAATCTTGTTTTGATAGCAACATATTTGTATAACAGTTGTACTAGGACCACAGCAGTTATAAGAGAATCCATGCACCATCCAACCGCTTATCCAATACAGGGTCACAACTTTTCATCCGACGGATGTGAATTCATTTTACAGAAGTGCAAATCGCCCTCATACATGCTCAGCAGGAGCTGTTGAGCTCCGTCCCATCTGACGTTCACTTGCTATGTATCAAAAGTACGACATGGGTCTCTCTCGGTGACTCTCTGGGCCTTTTGAAGATCAGCGTGCCCACTGGCTGCGAACCATGACTTTCAGCTGACCTCAGCGACATGCCTTGGGCAAAGACATCGCCTTTGTGGTGACCCCTGACCAAATATCTTAAATAGCAAGCCATAATCACTGCATTACGTATTTATGCACGATTTTGAAGTGGTGGGATTCTTGCAAAGACCCCCACAAGGACCATGCACAGCATCCAATCAACTGTGTTCCTGGGCATGTGAGACCTGCCTGCTGAACACGGTCATCAATCCTTTCCTGCTGAGGGGGACATTAGCAGGGGGGGGGGGGGTCACTGATCACGCTGTGCCAGCCAGGTGCTCTATAATCTGTGGCGCTTCAACACATCAACCGTGAACATGGTGTTACACACACAAGTGAGCCAGGTCTCCACGTCTTACTGCACTGTCCCCGTCACCCTCGTGCAAAGAAGACAAATGGAGAATAGAAACATTTAAAAAAATCCTATCTGTGGTTCCGCCCAGTGTGCTGTGACGTTCCCTGCTACTCGGTCACCTGTGTCTTTAATTGTTGTTTGCTTTCTGTCCAGGCGGAACAAGGAACAGAACCAAGAGACCCGAGGATGAGAGGAAAGGTTTGATGAAACAGTGTAGATGCATTGAAATGCTTCTGCTTCTTTTTTGTGTATATGCCATCTTGCTTTCCTTTGACACACACAGAGTTAAGGGCAAAGCTTGGGGTCTGAGCACATGTTCAGTCATTTATCTGGTGTCCTGTAGCACCATGAGACTATTCTGCCAAGGATGAGACTTGACTGGTGACCTTGTAACCACTAGCACAGCAACCTAAACCACTGAGCCTCACACCGCCCACCACATTAAGCTCACATGAAGGGAATTAATGTCCTTGTCACCTGCCCTTAAGATGCCCCAGGACACAACCCCCCCCCCCCCCCATACATTCACACGTTCTGTATCCCACAGGAACCCACACTAACACCACTAACTATGGCAGCATGATTCCGACACAGCAGCAGTGTGAATCATTTTCTACTGTTTTGTATAAATGGAAGCATCTCACTGTAAACAGAGAAGAGCTGCATGCCACTACCGGGGGGGGGGGGGGGGGGGGGGTGATGTGCAAAAACAGCCCTAAACACGCCAAGCGTCACACGTAGTGCTTTCTGTCAATTTATTCTTAAATGCAAGATCACAAAAAACATGTCAGAACAATAAGTCCAAAAACACTCTTTTGCCACATTGAAAGAGGAAAAAAAAACAATTTGCTGCAATTGTAGATTTTGTTGTGAGTTCTAATGTATCTCTCCTGTTTTCCAGGTCCGCACACATTTCGCATGCAGCTGGAGGTGTGGTCATAACCGGCTTCCCGCGTGATGCTAAACCCGCACATCGCCACAAATGAACATGAACAAGGGGGCATTACCTTCAAGTAGTGGAAATGGGTCAAAATACCTAAAAACCTAATACCTGTGCTCTGAAGTAATGGTGCCGTTTCAGTTGACGCCGGCGGGAGCTCAAACGCGCCAAAGCATATTCAGGACAGCAGGCCCCATTCCCGCTGCAGGATTCTCCGAACCATCACCCCGCCCACAAATCCCTCAGGGTCCCGGCGACCCACTGACACTGGACACTGGGTTTCATGAAGAAATAATAAATCAATGGATGAGAAGAATGAGTATCATCTATCTATCTGTCAGTCGCAGCTAGAATAGCTCCATACACACACCCACACACACACGCAGCCCCATGGGGGACTAATCACGACACCCTAAATGCCTCGCTGACTCCCCCCATCAGGAGCTCCTCCTTCCCCTGCCTCCTCCTATTGCTGGACGCTAACATGCTAACCTACCGAGCCCTGGTGCATGAGGCCCACCGCCTCACTCCGGCCCTCCAGGTACATGGCATTTGGCTCCATCAGGAACACAGAACCACTTGACTCATCCTTCTGCTCGTTCTCCATCCCTACCTTCCGTTTGTCGCCCCACCCCCCGGGCAGCACAGCCCACACCTCTGTCTCTTTCCACCACAGAAAACCCCTCCACCTCTCCGCCTATCGCTCCTTTCTGTACTCTGTGCCGTTGCCTACGTCTATCTTTCTCTGTGCTTCATTTTCCCCCCGCAGCCTTTTACTCTGCCAGGTCTCTCACTCTGTCCTGTGCATCTCTGACTCTCCTCCAATCCTCTGTTCCCCTTACCACACATCACATGGCAGGCAGGTGGCCCAACCTGACCAGGCAGTGTACCCATCCTCTCCTGCTCCTCCACAGCTCTGCACTTTCTGGGGATTTGTTTTCTGGGGAGGATGCTGGAGGTGTCTCTGTGTGAGTCTTTGTTCTCGCCTTTATGCACATGATCTGTGTGTGTTTTGACTGTGTGCAGCTTGATGTCCATGTGTGGAATGTGCATGTTTGCATGCGGTGTGTGGGAGAGTGGCAAAGGGGGGGATTTGCGCATTGATTGTTAATCTTTGCTTAATTCCAATACAGCTGAAGAAACGCTACGCTACACAGCTAGTTGCTTTGCGGAGGTTGGAGTCACATGACCAGTGGATGCATATTTAATTGAATTCTCTTGTTCTGAACAGCAGAGTCACTTAAAGAGCAGGTAGCATCTATCCATCCGTCTTTCATGCACTTATCCTCATTAAGCTATTGCAGGCAACACAGGGAACACCTTGGCCAGGATGGACTGAAGCCAGGAGCACGTGGGGTGGGCTCCCCCAATGTGCTGTTAATGACAGCACCTCCCTCACCGTAG
>JAODKE010000001.1:20385153-20406980 GCA_026779605.1 Mormyrus hasselquistii | reverse complement strand
TATAGTAAAAGTAAAAATAAACTATTGAAATCAATTCTGTAGCCATTGTGGTTTATGACATCACTGGGCCTGTTATGGCCTAAATCAGAAAATCCACTTCTGGGCTGTCACTGGGCCGTCATTCTTTGCGGTATCTGGGCCAGAGCAAAATGAATAGTGTGGACCGGATCTGGCCCAAAAGAATTTTGCTATCTGGGGAGGTGACACGTATAACGCAGGTACGGTTATTTTTCTGAGGAATACTTTCGTCTAACTCTGTATGAACAATTGATATATAGATCCATCACTCTATTTATTTCATTTGAATAATATACTACTCAGTCCTGAAACTCTGCATTCATCTCAATGTCTACTGTTAAATTACAAACCTGCTGATATTTCTATCGTATTAAATGTGCCCTCAGATAACCTTAATAATTTCAGAACAATATTAGCTAGTGCCATCTTGTGGGCTACAAGATTAAAGCACAAAAACGAGATTAAATTGATATCATGTAATAAATGTGTGCATATATAGGCCTACTTCTTTTCGTAAACAGGGAACAGTAAACTGGTGTTTCGTAGTAGTTTGTATTCTGAGCTAAGACCAGATTGTACAAAATAATGACACTTGCCATTGTTTTTGTATCCTTCAGCAAATTTATAGAAGTATACCTTAAAATACAATACATAAAATGTTAACTTGCACTGTTGTTAACTTGCCAAATATGTTCATTTAAATCTATGGCCTGCTAACAAGGTGTGTGGGTATGTACATGGAATAATACCAATTTATATTTAAAAACACAACTTTCTTAAAACCATAATTATTGCAGGCCTATATATGAAATGTATACATTTCTCGATTACCAGGTATGGAAGTTGGTTTTATGGACTAAAGACTAACAACTGATTTGAAGTATTTACACCTGACCACCACGAGGGGCTCTTCTGTCGGGGTGTAGGTGCATAGCTCGTTCCACCATCCGGGATCCATGCATGAACCCATCCCACTCAATGCAGAGATCACAAGGTGACGTTCACCTGCTGACCACAGAGGGCAAGATGGATCTCGATGTGAGTTGGTGCTGTTCCATCAAAAGCTATGACAGCAAGCATATATAATGTGAAACACATTTACCCAGGGTGTGCATCTGTCTTGTGTCTTATGCTGCATGGGATAGCCTCTGATTATCCTAACTCAGGACACAAGTTTGGAAAATGAATCCACGCAACATAATGGGAGTCATATCAGAGTTCAAAAGGGGACAAATTGTTGGTGTGCGTCTCGCTGGTGCATCTGTCACCAGGACAGCAAGTCTTTGTGGCATATTGAGAACCACGGTATCCGGGGTAATGTTGGCATAGCACCATAAAGGATGGACCACATGTAACAAGAGTAACTGTGGAAGCAAGCAGAAGCTATCTGAAAGGGTTGTCAGGGTACGAGCCCAGATTGTATCCAAAAAACATAAAAAACCACCCAGCTCACAGCAGAATTACATGCACACCTTGACATTCCTGTTTCCACCAAAACTGTTCATTGGGAGCTTCACAGTGTCAGTGTTCATGGTCAGGCTGCTATAGCCAAACCTTTGGTCACTCACGCTAATGCTAAACATCGGTTTTAATGGTGCCAGCAGAGCAAATCTTGGCCTGTGGACCATGTGAAACATGTATTGTTCTCTGCTGAGTCCATCTTCACTCTCTTTCCCACATCTGGGAGAGTTACAGTGTGGAGAAACCCCACAGAGGCTTACTACCCAGACTGTAGCACGGGGGTGGATCAGTGATGGCTTGGGCTGCAATTGCCTACTTGCTGTAGAAGGGTGTGTTACTGCCAAGGACTACCAACCCCTGGAGGATGTTCACCCAATGGTTTAAACACTGTACTCTGAAGGTGGTGCTGTGTATCAGGGTGATAATGCACTAACACACACAGCAAGACTGGCGAGTGGTTTGATGAACATGAAAGTGAAGCTGAACATCTCCCATGGCCCCAATAACCACCAGATCTAAATATTACTGAGCCACCTTTGGGTGTTTTGGAGGAGTGAGTCAGCAAACATTTCCCTCCACCAGCATCACGTAATGACCTGGCTACTGTTCTGCAAGCGGAATGGCTCAACATCTCTCTGGCTGCTGTGCAGGACTTGTATCTGTCATTCCCAAGCCAAAACGATGCGGTATCGGCGGCAAAATAAGGCCCTACATGATACAAATAAATTTTTTTGGTGTAAAACCAGGTGTTTGAGTTTTATGGTTTAACACCTGTATGAGTCTATTGTTCAGTATTAGCCGTGCGTTCTGTATGTCACTGTGTAACGATATGGTCGCAATGTGGGAGTGCTAACTAACCTACATTCGCTAGGGGGCGAACTGTGCTTAACTCACGCTTTTCCCCTCTCGGTGGTTGTTTCGTCTTTCCTGTTGGGCGACATATGGAGTGCGTTGCTCTTCACATCGCAAGAAGCGCAGCGGTCAAACGTGATTGGCTGGAATTTGTAATTAAACCGGCCTGGACCACTCTGGAATGACATCGGACCGTCCGCGAACGAAAAAGAAACGGAATGAATTTTGAGGCACGGCGACTTCTGTCGGAAGTCTTCACTTTCAAGTGAGGAAGGGTAAGAAAGGTCTTATGCGCAGCTTGGAAAAAAGGCGTCACATTAACGTGCCGAGGAGCATGGGACATCTTCATCGAGTCTGATGTCTAGCATCCTCAAAAGAGGGTAGACTTATCTACACTAAGGACAACACTGTCTTGCTAAATGTTACGTTTAAAGGACAACCTCGATATTTAAAAAATAGCTGGATGTCTGAGTGCTCATAAACGTCTCCGTGTGTGTGTGTGTAGATAGTAGACTTCAGTTTTATCGCCGCCTGTTTAAATTGACTGCATTGTACAATACTTCAATGTGTCATCCCAAAACGATCAACTTGGAATGCATGTGCGTGTCCTGACCACGCCATTTCCCGCCCCTTAAATTAATATATGCCGTTAACACTGTCCACCCAGAATAAGACGCTACGTGAGGGACGTGACCTTTTTTTGTGTTGGATTAATACCCATTGGTCAGATCGGCTGTGTCTGCGCCCGTACAGTGATTAAATATCGGTGATAAATCATCTTATTATTTAGACAAGAATAAAATAAAATTCCGACACTAATATCATTGCACGGTTTCTTTTATTTCTATACCAGGTAACAGTTTTCTTTTCCAACGATGTAATGCTATATTTACATTGAAATGTGGCAATGGTATTGTTTATAATGAATTTAAATCGTTTGCTTATTATAATTTTGATTTATCAGGTGGACACTTTATACACTGCATGTATTTCTTGGACAAACAGCTGATCGTTTCCAGTATATACCAAAAAACGAGGAAGCTGGCGTTATTAATCGGCGTGTTTCTCCGTATTTGAGCGGGGTTCCGGCTTCAGGTGAGCAGTTGAAATATTTATGATTTCTCTTATTTCTAACCCCCCTCACCCGGTTTGCAGGGCTATGCAATAATCGCGATGCTTCTCAGACAGCTTGCCCCTCGGAGACTTGTCGCCCATCTGCGCTGCGGAGCCGGAGAAGCAGGGAGGCGCATTCCGCTGGTGGAGATGTCGAGACCCAGCTCGGGTGGGAGACGGGGACGGGTGGGGTGATACTTCGGCTCTGTAACATCAGCTCTGGTACTCGAGGCTCACGACGTTTTTTTAAACTTTGCAGATCTGGCAGAATTTCGCAAGGTTTTCGCCAAAGCGAAACACATCGCTATCATCACGGGGGCCGGTGTGAGCGCTGAAAGCGGGGTGCCCACCTTCAGGGGAGCCGGGGGTTACTGGAGGAAATGGCAGGCGCAGGTGAAACACGCATGCAGGAGCACACTTCGTGGTTTCTTATACAATCATGACTTCTTGCACAATCATGACATTTACTGCAAGTACAGCATTATATGTATGTATTAGCTATTAATGTATCAAAAGAATCATCAACACAACGCTTTGTTAAGATTTTAGGAGTATTGACATCTGTACAGTACCATACTGTGGGAATGCCACAGTATAACTGAAATAAAGTACTTTGTTAATGTGTAGAAATATGCACTGAAGGGTTTTCTAACCTCAGATTCTGTTGTCATAAGTGCAGCTGCTTTAATGTATCAGCTCAATGGGTGTCTGTGAACCTTCTCTCCCCCCCCCCCTAGACATGCTAATGCTAACACACCTTTCTGGCCCCCCAGGACCTGGCCACGCCCGAGGCCTTCTCGCGGAACCCATCACGCGTCTGGGAGTTCTACCACTACCGGCGTGAGGTGATGCTGAGCAAGAGCCCCAACGCGGCGCACAGAGCCATCTCAGAGTGCGAGGCGCGGCTCAGCCGGCAAGGCCGCTCCGTGGTGGTCATCACCCAAAACATCGACGAGCTGCACCGGCGTGCCGGCTCGCGGCACGTGCTGGAGATTCACGGTGAGGTGGGGGTGGGTGGGTCTGCGTCACAGAACCAGGGCCCACAGCATGACTGCCTAAATCAGTGCCCCCCCCCCCCCCCCAGACGGCCCACATTTTTGCTCCCTCCCAGCTCCCAGCACACCTGGTTCTTGATTGACTGGGTTGGGAAACACCGCTCTAAATGCCTTTTGCATTTTCCATAGTCTATTATTATTATTATTATTATCAAATAGATATGAATCCAAATCAGTCTGAAATTTAATATGCACGTAGGCAATTCGATATGTGTCTGAGGTTCTAAATGACTCAGGGATTGTCCTGGGGTATATTACCCCTGAGATGAGGATTTCCAGTTCTGATGATCTGGTAAAAAGTGAAAAGCAGAAATACAGGGAAGTGAATGTGTTGTACTTGGTTTAATAGCACTTACTAACTCTGACCAGACTGGCATAGTTGGTGCTTGATGCCAATGGAAGCAGTAAATCACATATGCCAGGGCCGTCAGCACTGCTGAATGTAAAACCTACACTTTGTAGCATTTAGCTAACTAGCTATCAGCCTGCTCTTGTCATTTCCAGGAAGTCTCTTCAAAACCCGGTGTGTCAACTGTGGGCATGTGGTGGAAAACTACAAAAGCCCGATATGTGCTGCCCTACATGGGAAGGGGTGAGGACACTTGCTGGTTTAACTGGTGCTATAGTTCTGGTTCTGTTTGAAGAACAGGACAGCGTCCTGATTGTCTGTCTTTCTTTTTTATTGCAAGGGCTCCTGATCCAAACACAAGGGATGCCCAGATTGCTGTGGAGGACCTCCCCAGGTAGGTGATTTACAGAAGAGAGCCGCACATTTATGACATTTAAACTAATGTAACTGGTGCAGATCTGTACCACGTAGAATGGTGTAGTGTTTCATTATTGTACCACTAGAGGGCACTGGAGCAACGTCTGTAAATGACCCCAGCTTTAAATGGAGTTTACAGCACCCTGCCCCTGTCTGTATAGATATATTTAACCTAGTAAGTTATCTCTGTAAGCCTGTATCGTTAAGATTTTTGCTAATATTTGATCCCATGAAAGGAATATGTCCGATGCCTTGTCTTTTAGCTGGATAAGTGCTTCCTCAGTGACCAAGACTGGTGTTTATCCTTCCTCAGGTGTGAGGAGGAGAACTGCAAGGGTCTTCTTCGGCCCCATGTTGTCTGGTTTGGGGAGACCCTAGACCCCGATATCCTGACCCAGGTGGAGAAGGAGCTGGAGATCTGTGATCTCTGTCTTGTGGTGAGAACGACAGCAGATCCCAGCCCCACCCCCCTGTTCACACATAGGCCCCGCCCCCTTGAAAGCAGTCCCATCTGCCAGAGCTGGTTCCACATGATATTGCGCACTTGTCTTTTTAGTGGCACAAGTTTCACGTCGCTTTGATGGCATTTAACCCTTTGAGAACTTTTGAAAATCCGTCCTGATCAGTCCTTAGGCTCAAGCATCTGCAGTATTTCCTATATGAGAATGTTCTCAGATGTTATAAATCTGTGGTTCTCAACATTTTTCCACCACGACCCAATTTTTACCATGCCAGCTCAGTCGTGACCCTGTATCAAGTGAAGGTTTGCGTTAATGCTATAATCAAGCATGCAGCGCACTCTGCAATTTACACCAATCAATGCCTATTACACAAATCTGATTGGATATCCCAGTGAATTTTAAATGAAGTATCTGTGTTTTGGCTTCGTGGATTGGCTGAGTGTTAACTAGTTTTGCGCTAAGCATTTGCAGACCCGTTTATATAGGTTAATTGTAGGATTTGGGCTGAGAAATCTGACTGTGGATCAAAATAGGAGCTTGCAGGTTTTAAAATGCAAGACATTTCCAAACTCCGCCTCATGACCCTTTTAGAACTTGTCACAACCCACGGGTCGAGAATTTCTGTTAAAAGTGATTAGATGCCTTTCTACAGCAAATTTGTTCTAATCTTGGTGCTGCATTTGAGTGTGGTGCACAGGCTGACCCAGAAGAAGGAGTTCTGTGTTTCACAATGCCAGCCATCAGGGGGCAGTAGGACAGCCTAGTCGAACCCACACCTCTGGTTCAGTTTTCCTGCTCGGGGTCCTAACAATGTGCTCTGTGGTCTGCAGGTGGGGACCTCCTCTGTGGTGTACCCAGCAGCCATGTTCGCCCCCCAGGTGGCTGCTAGAGGGGTCCCGGTCGCAGAGTTCAACATGGAAACTACGCCTGCCACCATGCGCTTTGCGTGAGTTGGGGGGTTCATGACTCGTGCAGGATGTCAAATTGCTGCCAAGCTGAATTGGTAAATGTATCGAGAGAGAGTGCGGCCTTCGTTTAAAAATATATACTTCTGAACAAACAGACATTAAATAAGCTTTTTAATGGTTATGTGGAGCAAAAAGGTAATTGTTTGGTACATGGAAAAAAGTTTAATCAGTAACTTTAGGTGTGGGAACACTGGATTCCGTTGTGGGGGATTCTGTGTAAAATATCTCAGATGCCAGTCAGAGGGAGGCTGGGTTAATATGATTTAGTTGCCTCACTTCTGGGGTGGCATATGGCAGTTTACTGAGTGGTGCCATAGTCTTTCTACTCCACCTCTGCTCTGTGTGTGGAGTTTGCATTTTTTACCATGTTCATTCATGTATTCTTGACCTTCTCCCACAATCCAAAAGCATGCAGTTATTCTGGTCTGCCCGTGTGTGTTTGCGCGCGCATGCCCTGCGATAGCCTTGCGTCCCTGCTGGGTCTATGCCTACCTCGTGCCCTCTGCTGCCTGGGACGGGCTCCAGGAATGCTGTCCTTGTGGAGCAGACCTTGGCCTGGCTCTCGGGGCAGGTAGTTGCACATGGCGGCCCATTAAGCAGACCTTTGGCTCCACCCTCTGCTCTTTCTTAACGTGACTTTGCCCCGAGGCTTGGCCTTTGTGACAGCTCTTTGTTCATGACATATTTATGTTAAAATTACCCTTTTCTGCCCCCTGGTGGATAGTTTGTTTATTATTTTTTTCCACTTGTAAAGTGTGTCAGGTGTAAACCTCAAACCAGCCACAGTAAAGCCTGGATGGTGGAGCTCTTAAAACACCCCCCACCCTGTGTGCTGTGTGTGGGTGGGGGTTATCTTGACACTAGTCCAGTACCAGTGCTGCCGGGGGTCCTTAGAGGTTGGGCTGCAGGCCAGGCGGTGGTTGGCACATTTTCCACCCTGAATAATTCATTTCATTTTGGTGGGGGGTGTCTGCAGGTTCCACTTCCAGGGTCCCTGTGGGACCACGCTCCCCCCCGCCCTGGAGCGCCATGAAACGGAAGTCATCTGAGGAGAGAGGGGAAGCTGGCACCCCTCCCCAGAACAAACTCGCACTTTGGGAAGGCTCTACAGTACCTGTTGATGTCATCTCCCATTATGCAATACGTTATTTAACAAAGATTAACAATGTGTCCGAAATCTGTATTATCACACGTTTATTAATGTGTGTTAGTTTTTAGGGATGGGAGGGGTGTGTTAAATGTAACCTCAAAGTCTGTCCCTTTCAACACTTTATTGCTGGGTTTGCCTGACGTAAAGTCAACTGGTGGGGGGCAGGTGACAAATACTATGGCCCTTAAATGCAGGTTTATGAATCGGATATGAATTGTTTGTATTTTCTAAATCACCACCGGTAAATTAATGTTTACTTACCTTAATCCATAATCATGTTTGAGCCATAGAAGTCATCAAGCGAAGAATCGTAGTACTTTCACAGCTGGAAAATGTTATAGGAAGTCGCGGGATGAACCCCCGCTTACCCCCGGAAGTGCAGGGATAATGAACTGTGCGATAAATTGCTGGTGTGTTGGTACTTTGAATGCGACAGCTTGAGTTGGACCGCTCCCCAAACTGCGGGAGGCGTCCTGCTGCCGGAGTGGGTGTGCCGCGTGCTGTCTGTGCGATGCTTTTAGAACTCACCCCTTATTGGGTAAGGGTTGCTGAATATGCCTAACGCCAGTGTGCAGTCGTGGGAATATGCAATATTAATGCGTTATAAAAATCACTTTGTGCGTGTATTGTCTTTTTCACTATTTTTTTTTCATGGAGTCATTTGACATATGCAGATTCCATGGAAATGAATATATATTTGTATCCTTGCCAATAAGCTATTTTTACGAAGGGTGGAAGTCCTGACTATGAATAGATTTGACAGCAGGATCCTGTATTAAGCATTCTCCATACTGAGCGTTTAACAGCTGACACTAAAATGGCAGAGCCTTGCTGGCGTGCCGCTTTATTTCCAAACCGTGCTGCGCTTGTTCCTGTCTTTGTGGGATTTTTTTTTAATCCCACCGGGGTTTCTCATGTGCTTGCTCTCTTTAAATCCGATGTGAATGAAAGGCAAATGTGCGTTGAGAACTATTCTTTATCTCTAAAAATGGCATATTTTGATGAATTGTCATATTTAAAATAGTAATATAAAATATTTAGAGTTTGCGATTAGCTTAAGTTTTTTTGTCTAAAGTCTACCGGTTTCAAACCGCTTATGCACCACAGGGTTGTGGTGGTTAGGCTTTGAATCTGTCAGGGATGGTAAGATTCGTGGTTTTGCATCAGTACAGCGGCCTGAAAGTTTAAAAAGTACACTATTATTTTGTGTCGCGTTGAATCAAATCGTGTAGAGTCGGTTTACATCACAATAGGTCTAAACTGCATCGCATTACTAATTGTTTTATAGGTATCTTTAATGTATCAGATCATTGGAAATGCATCGAGATATCCATCGCATCGGCCTCAGTGATGAAGAAATGGGCTGCCAATGACGACTATTTTCCTAAATATTAACCCATCAACTAATTTATGGATTGGTCGTTTAATCTAAACAATTAATCTTCTTCCAAAAAAATTTACCTGACCGTTTAATTTAAGTTGTATACCGGCTTTTAGGCACTATAGCCTTCGAACATCATATTTGCCCACAATTCAATAAGCATAGCCTACCAATAAGATGAGTACTGTGATGCCCAAAAGTTGTATGTCGGTATAAATTTGGCTTGTCCTCATGCTTAATAAATTCGGATAGCGGAGCGCAGCACAAGCGATAAACTGCGACGAAGGAAGGGAGAGATCAGCAGCCACACCACCTTTTAAAAGACGAGATACTGTGGTTAAACAAGGTAAAACAAATGTTGGTGGTATAGTCCAACGTACACAAAGTCACTGGCATCGTCAGTCGACATAGAACAAGTCCAGATTTTAGCCTAAACATTTTCACAAACACGTATTTAATGAAGATTGTAATCTTAAAGGCAGACAATTAAATGTATGGCTTTAATAATTTAACACGAACAGGATCAAAAGATATACCAATGTAATAAACATGAACAGACAGCACTTAGGGTGTTTTTGCCTATCCTGGCAGTGCATCGTCCCGAATATCTCCTGGTTTCCTCTTCAGGTGGTCATGCATAGCGCTAGTATGCATGCGCTTTGTACAGTGTAAAATTACCTTTTTGTTTTGCCATAATTTGAAGTACTCCCATAATTATGCAGCGATATAAAAGGAAAACATCTATTATAATGAATTGAAGCGCTTTAGAAATCCTAAAGGCCATTTTATTAAAATAAAAGTAAAAAAAAGATCCATCGATTTAAAATACTGATGTCAGCTAATCGCGGGAGCCCTAATGGAGATGCACATCCCTAGAATCTACACTAGGGAGCACAGGACGCCCTGTACGGGAAACGGGTCAATCAAGCCATTTTGGTTTAAATAATGTGTTGACCGTAAATTAGGTGAGCCCTTTGATTCTGCGGGTACTACTAGTCCCATAATTAGAATTTTGATTAGGTGGTTATGAGATTATTGTCCCAGATGCTGTAATTATCCTGTAAAGATCCTATAATTATCGCGTAACTTCTGTGTGAATAGAACGTGTCTTTCATTGATCGTAATCGTTTGTGCACCTCAAGATGCAGGACAAATTAGGACTCCTCTATAATTGAAAGTAATCAGTAATTGTTCAGATGATATGAACTCTCAAACAACCTAAGTAGTTAATAATTTAATTGGCTGTAATTATGTTTGTCACGGTAGTATTAATTTTTAAAAATACTCCGTTCCTCTTCACTTTAGCGAAATAGTGGACTTTTTTGCTTGTTATATCACTATAATTATACATTTCAAAAACTTGCAACAAAATCATAAAATGTACATAATAATTTAAAATAAGTCATATTTCCTTTGACTGGGAATTTAACTTGTCCTAATTAAATTGGAGTGGCTGAACAGAAACCCACGGGGTCTGAATTAGGGATATGCGGGTCAATATTGCGGGGTTAATACTTAGATATTCACAAGCTACTTATTTGGTGTCGATTCCTTTAAAAAGATATCAATAACAAAA
Source organism: Mormyrus hasselquistii (assembly GCA_026779605.1). NCBI lineage: Eukaryota > Metazoa > Chordata > Actinopteri > Osteoglossiformes > Mormyridae > Mormyrus > Mormyrus hasselquistii. Next base: position 20,396,179 of record JAODKE010000001.1, on the reverse strand, counting down.
TTATTGTGATTATATAAATACAAAACGTTTGTGGCTGCATCACTTTCAAACGTTTTGAGTTTTGTACAACGTTTGTCCCAAAGCAGTTCTGTCTTCAGCTGGCCCATGTAACATGACTGATAGTATTTTGTAAAATACTGGACAATTTTTTACACTTATTAGCACAAACATTTTAATTGTTTAATTGTGCTACTATTTGTTTTGTAATTTGTTATTAGTGGATGGTATGTGTCATGTAATTAGCCTTTAAGTGCAATGATATTTTTTCTAAAAATGGCCATTGCATTGAAAAAAATCAGATACCCATTTAAGAAAAAATCAGAATCGGCGTGATTATAATTGTGACAAAAAGTGTCAGTATTATATTGAATTGAAAAAGTCTGGTATTGCCTTTCCCCAGTCTGAATAAATCAACAAACGAGGTAACGTCTCCTTATTCACCCTTCTGTGTCACCTGCCGGGAAAAATGGCAAGCTATTGTGTAATCATTCATGGCTACATGATGATACACTATATGGACAAAAGTATTGGGACCTCGTAATCATTGAAATCAGGTACATAAAATCAAGCATCTAGCCATGCAGTCAGATCTGCAAACGTTTGTGAAAGAATAGGTCATTCTGAAGAGCTCAGTGAATTCATGTTTGGTACTGTCATGGGGTGCCACCTTTGCAGAAAGTCAGTTAATGAAATTTCATCCCTACTAGATATTCCACAGTCAACTATAAGTGGCATTTTTGCAAAGTGGAAGCATTTAGGAACAATGGAAACTCAGCCAAGTGGCAGAGCATGTAAAGAGAGCAAGGGCGCCGAGTCCTGAGGCGCATAGCGCGTTAGAGTCACCAACACTCTGTTGACTCAATAACTGCAGAGTTCCAGACTTCCTTTGGCATTAACCCCAGCACAAAAACTGCACCAGGAGCTTTATGGAATGAGCTTCAATGGCTGAGCAGCTGCATGCAAGCCTCACATCACCAAGCACAATGCGAAGTATCGAATGGAGAAAGACAACCCGCTACTGGACCCTGGAGCAGTGGAAATGTGTTCTGCGGAATGTCAATTCACGCTTCTCTGTCTGGTAGTGTGATGGACAGTGCTGGGTTTGATGGATGCCAAGCGGACCTTACCTGCCTGACTGCATTGTGCCAGGAAGGATAATGGTATGGGGGTGTTTTTCAGGGGCTGGGCTAGGCCCCTTAGTTCCAGTGAAGGGAACTCGTAACACTTCAACGTACTTCAACGTATATTTTATGCTTCCAACGTTGTGGAACAGTTTGGGGAAGGCTTTTTCCTGTTTCAGCGTGACTGTGCTCCAGTGCAGAAACCAAGGTCCATAAAGACATGGCTAGGTAACTTTGGTATGGAAAAACCTGATCAGCCTGCACAGAACCGTGATCTCAACCCCGTTAATCATCTTTAGGATGAACTGGAAGGGAGAGTGTGAGTCAGGCATTTACGTCCATCATCAGTGCCTGACTTCACAAATGTTGTTCTGTATGAATGGACAAAAATTCCCACAGACACACTTCAAAATCCTGTGGAAAGCCTTTCCAGAACAGTGGCAGTTGTTATAGCTGCAAAGGGTGGACCAACTCCATTTTGATGCTTATGGATTTAGAATGGGACCTCATAAAAATTCCTCTAAATGTATTGTCCTGATATCCCAATACTTTTGTCTATATAGTGTAGACCAGGGCTATACAAATCAGGGTCCTCAAGGACCGAGCACTGCTGCTTTTCCAGCTTTCCTCTACCTGAGAGCCAGTTGTGAAGCCTCTGGCCAATTAGAGCCAGAAATTATTAAGCTAACTTCCTATGAGACTTGAAAACAAGGCCTGGATTTGGAATCAAGGGCCAGATTTGAATGGGGGGGGGGGGGGGTAGACCATCGGTGCCTCACATGAATGCATTATTATTTGTGGTGAATGTGTTTATAAATTTACTTGAAACACTGACTTACATAAAGTGTTACTAAGATACCAAATATTATCTCAAATTCGGGTTTGTCTTTACTGGGGCCCAAGGATGTTTCTAGCTGTTGAAAAGATCAGGTGCTAAGACAAGTTTACCTGGGGCTTGAATAATTTTTTTATTTATTTATTTTTGAAAAATGATTGGCATCGGGGCTAAAATACTGGGGGCTATAGCCCCGAATGATCGGACCTGAGGACGCCGATGCTGGAGCCCCACTCAAAAAGCCATTTTGGGGCCAATGTCCACCCTAGTGTACAAACCATCTGTTTTCTACAGCACACAATAAAACCTCTGGGGCCACGCACATATGTGTGATTTGAGTGGTAATAAACATTGCCACTGCAAGCACCCCCATCAAGGTGCTGTCTTGGTCTGTTCCATGAACTTCCCTGGTTTGTAATTCAAAGCTTCCCCCTTTCCCCCGGGGGTGTTTACTTTAATGAGCTAAAATGTTCCTTTTCAGTTCATTAAGTCGCACCCCATTTGCAAAAGTATGACTACAGTCTATTGTGGGAAAAACACCCCAGCAGGAATAAGAATGCAGTTGGTATTTGTTGCACCAGCCCCCGCATTACTATTTATTTATAATGGGAATTTATGTTAGAATTTATGTTAACCCTAGTTGAGGGTTAAGTCCATACATGCTGTAAAATGTTACTATTTTTACACCCGCAGCCCAATCTTTCATGGCTATTAAAGGAAACCTACTGTTCTGAACTCAGCTGTTTTTGAGCAAAGAGATTTCAGAAGATATATTACCAATTTGTGGAGTCAAAGCAATGCGGGCTACTAGCAGGCTGACTGTGCGACAGCTAGGAAGTGAAGATAACGGGGCAGAGAGAATTCCCATGATGCAATTCTGGACAATAAATGCCCACAGCAGGTTGCATTACCTTTCAAAGAGATGGCACAGCGCTTGGCTTGTCGAGGATTGCGGCAGTAGCATGGTGACACATGCTGCTGTCTGATCCTTGACTTTTTAAGTGGGTCTTTCAAAACCCAGTGGGCAAACGCATTGTCCGCATTGTCGTCCTGCAGGGCTGATCTACAGACAGGCTTCCCCTTATTGATGTGACCTGGATTTGCTTACACCAGGACCTGCTTTTGAAAGTACAGAAATACTTGCAAGGGAAACATCAAGATATTGTCAGAGAGCATTCAGTAACGGTGGGACAGGACCAGGCAAATTAGGACAGATATAGTCTTGCACGAATCACCCTAAATGTCAGATTTTAGTAGTCTTATTAATCGAAAATGGGTATCTGGGCTAATTACCACTTAACACATTAATTTTTTCCATCTAAAGTGGTCATTTTTAAGCCATTTCATTTGAAGCTTTCAAAGACTGTTTTCGCTCCAGTAATTCTCCAGTACAGCAGCTATATTTTAAATTAAACTTATTGGTTATTTAAATCCATCCATCTTCCTCTCTCCTACTCAGAATTGCAGAGACATTGTCTACATAATGTACACGGCTATTTTTAACATGGTGCTCATACATTTTGAATTTTGATAAGGATTTGACTCACATTCTCTTCAAAAGGGGGGCATTTTCACCAACCTGTTTTCACAGGTTGGGTTTAAACAGCTGTTTTAGTTTGTAACATTTTAAAACGATCCCTGTTCTGCTGTGTGTGTGTGTGGGAGAGAGAGAGAGAGAAAGAAAGAAAGAAAAAGAAAGAAAGAGGGGGGGGGGCGATTTCATGCTCAGGGACTCAGTATTTTCTCCCGGGATCTAGTCACAGTTCAACTTTAAAATTACTGTGGAGACAGAAATACTGGCTCTCTTTTCCCATTTATTAAACACTGATTTCGCACCAATTTGCATTTTTGCCTCATGTTGCTTTGCCTCTTGGGGAGGAAGGAAAAGGAAGACAAGGGACTGTGATGGATTGTGTTATAGGACTGGGTAAAGCCTGGTCGGTGCAGTACCAGGACAGCATATACCTCGTCTTTTGGAATCATGAATAGGCGAGTGCCTAATTTCTGGTTATTTTGTTTGTTTATTGTTTTTTTGTATGGTGTTTAACCATGATATTGACAGACCACCCTTCTAATTAACCAAGGGTATACAGCCAACTTTATTTGGATTATTACTTAATGGCAGGACCAGACCAGCAGGCTAATCTAAATGGTCTGAAGTTGCATAGCTGGGTCAGTAGGGGGCACTATCTCCACTGCACTGAGATTAAACCACTGGCCTTGTGCAGTAGATTTGGGATAGTAAATTCCTGGCCTTGCTGTCTGTCCATATCTCTTTGCTATTAGCTGAATTAAGTCATATTCAATTCTAAATATGCCAGGCTAAAGCACATATTCATAATGGTGTAATATTGAAAAGGTTAATATACGGGCACTCCTTGACTTGTGCAAATGGACCATTATTCTACATCTTATGTAAGTAAAAATTTAGATATGTTGAATTCTTTTGCCTTTCCCACCATTCAGCATAATCTAACCTAGTTTAGCCTAACCTAACCTAACCTAACCTAACCTAACCTAACCTAACCTAACCTAACCTAACCTAATCATTTGTTGTAAACACTGGTATAAGAAAACACAGTTAATATATTCTAATGCATAATTCTCTAGTAAATGTAAAACATATTAAATACTGTAATAAGACATAAGCCTAGTCAATGAAATTAATTCTCTACATTTGTTGATAAATCCTTTGTCATTTACATTAGGGTTCTTCTCTTCACCTATCCAATCTTGCTCTCCATAGCTTGGGGGTTACAACACAGGGTCAGTCAACATGTAGTGCCCCTGCAACTGGGAGTTAAGGGTCTTGCTTGAGGGCCCACAGATATGTGACTGTTCTGTTGGGGTTGAACTGACATCTTCTGATCACAGGCACAGAGACTACCGGGCCACTCGCCGTTTCTAATATATTTGTATAAAGCACTGCATTAATTAGAATAGTTATATTAATGGCACCAGAGACACCAGAGAACTGAGAAGATGCAGCTATGGAAATTTATGTTTAAAGTACTTCAGGTGTTTTTGTTAATATGTATTGCAGGTTTTTTTTTTTTTTTTTTTTTTACGTAGGTCTAGATTTATGTAACTCAGATTTATGTAAGTAGAGGTTTGTCTGTATTTCTAAAAATACAGGCCTATATAATAAATAGCCTCTGTTTTTTAAATAAGCAGTGATTAACGAATTGTTCTTGGCTTCCAAATAATTTGTATTAGATTCATTCCAGCGCCTTGAAGACTGAAGAATGATATTTCATTTTCAAATAATATGCTTGGCTTCACTTAAGTTCATTTGGAATCCATTCAGCCAAGAACCAATCAGGACTAATTAATTAAGAACTCAGTGAGAATGAAAGAATTGCGTATTGTCTCTGTTTGCCCAAACCAACCCACCACTGCAATGTAAAGCTGAACGCACAAATGTTTTGTGGCATTTACATTGAACTGGCCCAAGTGTTTAATCTGATCATTTCATCTGCTAGCAGGGGCTTCTGGGAACCATTGTTCTGACCCCCCCCCCCCCTAAGAGATGTACCAAAATGGGGAGGTAAGTGATTTGGTATATGAAACATTGAGGGGTATTTAACCAGTTAAGTCAGTGTTTTACTGAAGATTTTCCTAATGGAAAAAACAATGGGAGAAATTGAATTTCTTTGTTTTTTTCGCTGATTCCCTCTGGATGATCTCCCGTGAGTATCATAGTCTCCTCCTGTAGATCAACAGGTACAGAGGTTGTGGGCACCAATCTGAGGGTGCACACACAAACTGTAGCTCTTCGTTCTACTGTAAGTCTCTTTGAATAAAAGCATCAAGCAAATCTATTGTGCTGCTACTAATGTGTTTTGCTATCATACAGATCCAACCATTGACATCCAAAATGATGACGAAAATGAAGCCCTGAGCTTCAGCTAATTGATAGCGTAGGAATCTGTGTGAGACCTGGAACGCAGAACACTGGGGACCCGCTGGTCCATACGGGAGTCCGGCCCGGTTTTGTGGCTCCCATCCATATATTCTCCCATCCAAACAAGGTATCCCTTTGACGCATTTGCAGTCCCGATGGTTCCTGTAAGTTCCTGTAAGCTTTGGTAAAGGCACCTAGGCCAGGTTGGGGTCTGTCCATGAGTCTTTGGATACACATTCATAATAACAGGAATTTATGAGTCAGCAATCGTAAAAGGCTGTTTAACTTTATAAATATTTGAAATTTTTTGCTGTTAGCTCACACTTATCACTCCATGGCCTGGTGTTTGCCTTTGTGTATTTTTAAAGCTGCTTATTCCCAGCCTTTCGAAGAGGAGACACATTCTAACCTGAGCAGCTCATTCTTCCCTAAGCAGCTCATTCTTCCCTAAGCAGCTCATTCTACCCTGAGCAGCTCATTCTTCCCTAAGCAGCTCATTGCTTCCCCCAGCTGTCTGATACCTAAAATATAATCACTGGACCCATCTTTTGATACTGTGTAATTTTCTAGGAATTAAAAGCCTGTTTCTCTCTCCCCCCTTTCTCTTTTTGTGATGTTTATTCTTCCACTGTGGGTCATTTAGAACAGGGGTGCCCAACCAGTCAATTGGCCTCGGCTAGGGGACTACCCCCTGGTTGGCACAATGTACTAAGGGGAACCATGCCCTGGTCAGAAAAATATACCCCTGGTTGGCAGCAAAATATATTGTCACGATTTGATAGCAAGTCAGAGTATTTTCTTTGTAAAACTAGCTCTCACTGTAAAAAGGTTCGGCACCCCCATCCTAGAATTATTGTGGGGAGAGGGAGGGAGGAGGAACAAGCCTTCAGCAGGAATACAATTAAAAATAAGCTTGTTTTATATAATCATGATGTCCTGTTTTGGGGGCATAAACTTGCTTTGTGTGCTGAGGTGCCTGGAAAATGCTAAATCCGTCCATCTGGCACTCTGGAAATTCACAACATGGCCAGTCACGTCGACATCATACTCTTATGGTCGATTGTGCAATCACCAGCCGTACAAGATCGTTGGCGTCCTCTGGTGGCTTTTAAATTGGAGGGAAAATGACAGGGACAATTCGCCTCTGGGTTTGGATCTGGGAGGGGGGAGGGACTGTGATGAGGTAGTCCTCTGGTAAACTGGTGGACGTGGTGAGTAGCACATACACAGACCTGAATTAATTCAGTGCCTCTGATGTCTAAGATGCATAGTTGTTTAATCAGCATATTTCTTACAATGGAGCCTGTAAACATGGAACATAGATGTGCTGGTTCATCTTGTATAAATGAAGGAAATTCTTGATGGATGTGCATTAGCATTGGCGGATTTGTGTACATCGAGGTGCCCCTAGGTTTGCCATCCTTGTTTACTTGAATTCTAGAATGACCAGGGTTCACTGCTCCTGCGTTGCCTTGGGAACCGATTTGAGAAGCCAGGACAGGTATCCACAGGCCGTCGGGCTGGCCGTGTCACCCTTTATTTATTGCTTTTTGTTTTTTTGGTAATTCGAGGACCACTAAGCCAGGAGGAGATGCAGAGAGAGGCTTATCTCTCTTCTCCTGCCACACTGATGGAGATGTTTCTTCTCCACTTTGCCCTTTTTAGATGGTTTTGAGGGTTTTAGTTGGTTTACAATTGTACAGTTTTTTTGGAAGCACTGCTTCCTGTTGGTAGTAGAGCTGGAATTTTTTTGCAGCTCTCATCTGAGACTGTGGGGGAGATGGAGGGGATTGGTCAACCCCCCCTCCCCCCTCCAGAGACAGCATGGAACCCCCAAGAAATTCAATGTGTAGACTGGGGGGTGCATAGCTGACATCCTGAGTAGCTGGAGTCCTACAGGATTTAACGAATGCACATTAATTAGCACCTGAAATACTGGGGGAATATCTGCTGAAATCAAGCGGTACAGATCTGGGGGGGCTGTTATTTTACTGGCTGCTTTTCTGAGTGATGTATATGATTTAACATACGGCCTTACCCAGGGGTGCTAAAATGTCCCTCCCCAGGTCAATAACTTTTACTGAGGTTTCAACAACGTAGCGAGTAGCAGGGGGGGGGGGGGTTCTGACAACTCCAATACACTCGGTTAGTGTCAAGTCAAGTCAAGTAGGTCTTTAATGTCATTTTAACCACATACAGCTGAGTACAGTATGCGGTTAAAAGTGAAAATTGAAAGCGTGCTACATAAATTAACACAAGACTAACACGTAACAACCTGGCAACATTGAATGCATAGGGTGTAAAAAGACAGGACATATAACACAGACGTACAAACAAACAGCACAGTGAACCTAATACCGATAAAGTTTAGTTTGTGTATACGATGAATATGTGTGCTCTGTGTGTATACGGTATACTCTGTGTGTATACGGTATACTCTGTGTGTATACGGTATACTCTGTGTGTGCGCGCGCTGCGGCATGGGCCTGGGTGTGTAGTGAAAAGCCCACACAGTACTCTCCACAGACATGTGTGGCCAAACTGGGGCACTGGAAATGACCGCTGATGCCCTCGCACAGACCGCGGGATGGTCTCCCCTGCTGCTACACACTAGACCCCGGCTGCTTGCGCTCTGTGAGCAGTGCTCCTGCTGTTTTTAGCTCCCCAGGAAGGCAGTGTGCTCCAGTTCACCTTTGGTGGGGGTGGAAACCAAAATGATAGCAGAAATTTGAGTTGTTATCGAGATGACTCCCCCGGGGGGGTGAGAAGACCTGCTATCAGGAAATGTTAAATATTGTGCTGTATCTCACTGGCTTCCAGCACAGTGGTTTCTCCTCCAGTTCCCCTGGAGTTACACTGCCATGCCTGTCAAGATGCTGTAGGACATAGTGATTATTTTTTTTGCTAAATGAAGGAAACCTGATGTAAGAATGAAGGACAGGGGATAGGTGGACCTGAGGGACAGATTAGTCGTGGTAATGTGAATATTTGTTTGGAAATTCGCTTTGACAACAGGGGCAGGAAGGTGACCGTAGTACGGGTCACGAAGCAGCAGGGGGATGTTTGGGGGGAGATTCAGTCATGACCTGGGAAATGTCTGGAGTGAAATAAATGGAGAATATGACGCAGAAGGTCATCCCCCACCTCCTAGATTCCCAGCCAATGAATGCCCAGCCCTGGACAGAACTGACACCAAAATTCTAGAACATGAGCTACTAAAATTCCAAATGGTCCCGCCTGCCACGTGCATCAGACCCCTTCTGTCTAGGTACAGATGGTTGGGACACAATAGTATTTCTAAACATACATAAAGGTCTCTATAGAAAAGTAGAATCTGCCTGTAGTGGATTGCTTTTTTTTGACATGTTCCCTGGATATTGTGGACACAACCTTTGGACACGAGGGGAGCCACTGGGGGCTTCTTCCCCGATAAAGCAAATGTCCGAAAGGCCTTCATCTTGGCTCCGCTAACATTTACACAATTATGCTAATGCTAATCATTAGCAGGAACCATGTGGGGAGAGAGACAGAGAGGGAGAGAAAGCAAAGGCTGGGTGTCAGGCGTGTGCTAAAAACAACCAACCGCTAATCCGAGGTCGATGCACAGGCCTTGGTTGTGAGTGGTCAGGGGAACCCTTTCGTCTGTGGTGACATGAGGTGGGACAATGTATTTTATGCAGTGGTCGATTGAAAAAGTCAAGGTGTAACAGAAGAAGACCAGAGTCCATTGCTTTCCTAGCAATAGCTACAGTACCAGGTCTACATTTTTGATTAAATTTTGTAGGTGTTTGATTCTGAATGTAAAATCACCTGATTACAGTGCCAGTCAACCTGTTATGCAAGATAAACAAGCACCATGTTCTAAGAGGGAGCGCTGACTTAACAAGCCAGTTTCACATTGTCTTAGACAGGGGGCACTAGCGGTGAAAGCTGTCTAGAGTGCCACATGGGCTTTTTCAACTTGTACTGCCTGACCTATTGTTATACAAGACGAAATAATCTAATTAAAATACATAAAAGAAGCTCATTAATCGCAACCTTAACATGGCCACCCCACAGGTGTGTCAGTGAAGTCAAGCTGGGACTCCTCTATTATTAACCATAGAATCATGTGATGAAATAATTTCTCATGATTGTAACACACCCTTACCCCTAATCCATCTGAAGGTGACATATTTTCTTAAATAACTTACTGGCTCATAGTCCATCCGAATCATTGCAATATCATCCCTCTGTCAGTCCTCCAGAAATTAAAGCCTGATTCGTTTTGCACTTCGATATGCTTTCATCTGCGAATGTATGTTGTGGTATTGTGGGTCACAAGGCAATATCAGTAAATAATCTTACAAATAGACTTAAGGAAGATCTTCCAGGGAGCAACTAAGCACTGAAGGAATCTATCCCTATGAATTTCACACTATATAATAGCCTTATACAGCATGTTTGACCTTGGTCACATGCTATGTATGATAAGATGCTCATGTGTACATTCATAGGGAACCGCCAGTTCGTGGTTTATGTAGTATGATTTTTATTTTGCAGTGACAGCGAAGGGGAGGAGGTGCAGCTGAAGGAGGCGGAGAAGCAAACTAGCTGAATGATGCTGTAATCTGACAGCCTGCAATCGGCAGGGCAAGCCTCCGCATGCAGGATAAAGTGCGCCGTTTTCCACATGTGAACAGAACAGTGATTCCCTGTCTACGAGAGGACCCCGGCATGGCGGTTAAAATCGATTACGGATTCTAAAGAATAGCTGCAAGGTTTTTCTGGATAGGGCGTGTAATTTGAATTTCTTAACGGGATGTTTAATTAGCTTCTGGAACAATCTGCAGAGTAACTAAGGGGACTCAGAGGACACCATAGGCTTGGGTTTCTAGTGATTGTAATGTAGTGCTGGCTTTGTCTCTGATGAAGGGCATCATCAAGGGCACTTGAATGCACGGGTTTACCCGGACTAAATCCCAGGGGCCACCGCTTGTTTAATAAGATTTCAGGCGAACATAAACATCTGACCGTTCTGCAAAACTTACTCAAGGGAACCACCCTTCACTCCCTCCTGGCAAAATTAACATTTTTACATTTACATTAAATTTTCATCACCCCCCCCCCCCCCCCCCCCCCCCCCCCCCCCCCCCCCCCCCCCCCCCCCCCCACCACAGAACACAG
>JAODKE010000001.1:20363179-20373266 GCA_026779605.1 Mormyrus hasselquistii | reverse complement strand
GATAGATAGATAGATAGATAGATAGATAGATAGATAGATAGATAGATAGATAGATAGATAGATAGATAGATATATATTTTGTGAAAGACCTATGGCAGAAAATATTAGAGGTTTTGTGGCTTGTTCAATATTGTGATATATGTTGGAATTTCAGACTCAGTGCTCAAAATAATCTCTTAATTTGAGGATGTATATGTTGTACCATCATGTCTTGCATATGTACAACAAGACTACTACTGCAGAAAGAATCACTATTTTAAGAAATCAGTCAGTTGAATAGTTAAGTGTTTCAGGGGGGATTTAAACCATTACATTTGCTCTGAAGCCCTGAACACTAAAGGAACAAATAAATAATTTACTTTGAGAACCAACGATCCAATTAAGAGAAGCCAGTATTTCCCACTGGCCCTAGAACCTGGCAATCATCCATCTGTAGTTCAAGTACAGACTGATCATAAACAGCGTGACGTTTGTGTACCAAAGCGATAGGGTTACACACATTGCCCCGAGGACAACCCCCTCCTCCCACCACGCATCCCAGCTGCTTACAAAATACTAACATACTAACACACACACACACACACACACACATTTATATATATATATATATATATATATATATATATATATATATATATCTTCTCTCCTGGCAGAAGGCTACAGGCTGCTTCCAGGCTCAAAGTTTCTAAGACAGCAGTACACAAGAATGAGGTGAAACCAGCCAGGTAGAGAGCAGGAGCAACTTTCCAATGCCAGAGAGACGACCAACTTATCTGTCAGTACTTCAAAAATTGGAGGGTGACCTCAAGTGACCTTGAAAAGGAATGAGAAAACATTAAGTGGTGTAAAATACACTGCTTGGACAGTTCATAACAGGCTCCTAGAAGCCGGACTGAAGTTTCATAAAGCAAGGAAGAAGCCCTTCATCAGTGAGAAACAGGGAAGAGTTCTGCTGGAGTTTGCAAAAAAAATGTATATTTTACACAGGCGCATACCCATAAATCGAGAATTGAGTAAAACTGAAATATTTTCTGTAGTCTCCTAATTTTTCCAGAGCTGTGTGTATATTTATCTCCAACATATAACCCACAGCCTAGAACTGAATAAATGGGCAAAAGTCTCACACTGACGCCGGTATTCATTCACTGAATTTCTAGTCATTTCCTGGATTAGTAATGCAAGCGATATATGTAATAGCAAATAATAACTGAACATCCATTTAAAACAATAAGTAAAGCTATAACTGGTGACTCAAAAAACCTAATAGAAACAGATTATCTTGGTTCATTCTGGACAGGTGTCGATTAGAATTCCTTTTGTGATTCCCACGCTAGATTCATGCTTAAATTCCATAGATAAGGGGGAAATACTGCTTCAGATATTAAAAGGGTAAAAAAAATAATAATCGCACAAAAGAGATTTTATAGATTTAAAGAATAAATATCAATTTTAGTTTGTTTTGTTTTTTTCAAGCGCCAGAGGTTATATATTGTCTGTATCAAGAACATAGCCTAACTGATAAAAAAAAACACTGAGACCTGAATGAAACAACACACTGATATCAAACACTGGCAAGTTGTGAAACAAATGCGAGCCTATTTTTGATCACCGTGATATTATTTGCATTTAATAAAATGATTCTTATTGCGTGGTTTTCCCACGACGACCGTGAAAATGTGAGACAACGATGGCGTTTGTTAAATACAATCGGATTATCTTGCAAAGCGGACTTTACGAATGAGGTCGGATTTCCGAGTCCGGCTCTTGTCAAATCTTTGTTTTGTCTTGTCAATCTTCAGGTGCTGAGACGTGCAGTCCTTCTCGCCCTATATTGCGCAGGCGTGATTCCATCTGAGCAGTTGGATATAGAAAGCTGTTGGACGCTATCGTGTTAACCTATTTCTGGAAATGTGAAGCAAGTAACTGTAGGCGGTGTACTTTTTTTCCTGGAGTCGTGAATAAGGAAAACTAAAGCTCTGGGCTTTTTAACGGTCAGTTTCCTGCGCCGACGACACGCATCAACCTGTGGATGGCGTGTTGCCTCTAGCGATCGTGCGATAAAGCCGCGGGTTTTATGAAAGGGAGACGACGGCGACACAGGCAGCGCAGCGGTTTCGGTTTATGAATGGCACCGACATGGAGGAGATTCCGTTCCAGCATGTCAAAACACGCAGGAAGCATGGCCACTGTCCTGTCGGCGCCCCGTTGAATGCCATCGCCTGCGAGGACGAGTTTGACTGCAAGGAGCTGGAGTCCCTTTTCCAGATTTACAACCTGAAACTGGAGCAGACATCCACCCTGAAGGCGCTTGCGGTTCTGATCGTGATGGCAGCAACTTTGGCCGTGCTCGAACTGGTCTCCGGTCCGAGTCTGACCATATCCAAAGGGTCCCATCCGCTGCACTGCGTTATCTTCGTCTCCCTTTTCATTGTCACCAATGTCAAGTACCTGCAGGTGACACAGCTCCAACAGATCCTCAAACTGACCTTGCTCTTCAGCTTCACCTTCTCCTTCCTCTGCTGCCCGTTCGCATTGGGAGCGCACGGCGTGAACAAGCCGTCGTCCCCGGAGCAGGGAATGTGGCAGCTCATGCTGGTCACCTTCGTCGCCTATTCCCTCCTGCCCGTGCGGACGCTGTTAGCCGTAGTTTTTGGGATTATGGTCGCCATCTCCCATCTAATCGTGACGGGGACATCAGTCACAGCCAAGACACAGAGACTGTGGAGGACGGTAAGTGCAGGGCTACTGCTTACTTGGCGATCATACCTGCGTCCGTCTTCACGTTTGTATGATTGTAGTTTTGGTGTGTGTGTGTGTGTGTTTATATATGCCGTAATCTTCGTTATGCAACGCACTGTGTATACAATTCACTCGACTGGTGGGCGACACAACCCCCGAATTTCCTGGATTTTCTCGGTTCAGCACTTGCAGATGGACAGCGGACGTGCGGAGCCCGGAGCGGTGCGCAGTCTCAGCCGACTGGCGTCGCCGCTCTTAAAAGTTTGCGACCTTTAACTAGTTTCATTTCGCAAAATATCTCCTCCAATTCATGTCTTTTCCTAATGTACATTTTTTATTCTTTTTATACAGAAATAGTTGTTTAGATATTTCCTTGTAAACCTTAAATATACCGTATTGAAGCACTGTCGCACATGTTTATCATAAATATTAATATTTACAGTCCATATCCTAAGTTCAACATCCCGGACATGAACAGCGGTTAATTAATTTACAAAGAATTTATTTTGCTTGTTTTTTAAGAATCTGGGATACAAAATTTAATATGAATAGCACTGCCCATAAACTGCAATGCCTATTAACTGCAGCAATCAAGAAGTAAAGTAAGAAATAGGGCCTAAATGCAAATGAAAAAAATATTCTTAAAATTTCTGTCGTGCATGAAGCCTATATGACCATCATATGTAAAGAAATCGAAGAACATGAAATAAAAATAATAAAGGCGTAAGTCATTACTGCTGCAGCAAGATTGCTGTACCTTACAAACTACACCCATTATGTAATTTCTAATGTTTAAAAACGGGTCAAATTTCCGCTGAATGATGTAATTCACGCACTAGTGTGTTGCGCCAAAGCAGACGAATCCACGCCCACCTATTAACGAGTCAGTATGCTGAACGCCTATGCTCCGCTCGCCATCTCCCACGTGGTACGTGTAGCTGGAGGTGTGATAGTTGCATATTACTTATTATTATTGTTGTTGTTGTTTTAAAATCATGATCAGATACGAATGTTCACCAAAAGAGATCATTCTATTTACACTTAAGTAAAATATCACATTCTAAAACGATATATTGGACATTTTAATGAGTGCACAAGTGCAAATATTACCAGGACAGAAGCGCTGAGATTGACTATTATTAATTACCATTACATTCACATATTTATTTTAGCAATTATAGAAAAATGTGCATCGTGTAACTGTAAACAAACAGTACGGATGAAAAAAGATGTGCCGATGTGTCAATTCCAAGTTATCTGTCAGCTCCGGCATTTTAATTTCCATAGAGAATATATTTACAGTGAACACACTTGGAGTGGATCTATTTTCTGCAAGTACACTTCATGCTTTAAATGCAGCACGTAGGATTTCGGCAAAATTCCGCTAAGCCACATTAGTAGTTCACAATATTGTCCCATAGGACTGGAATTCGTCCAGCCCAACAGAAGTGCTGTCTCCCTCATATGAATAGATTAGCATCTTCCTCATATAACCGAACTGTCTTCTCTACTGCGGGAGTCGACTGGCGTCAGAGAATTGAGCTGATGTCCCCCGCAGGGCTTCTAGGTTAAATAAATACCATGCAATGTAAACGCAGACTTAATTAGATCGCTAATCACATTCTCAGCCGGTAAATACTTGTTTAACCGTTTTTTAATCAGGCACTTTTGAATAAAAATGATATTTTTAACGATGCCCTGATCAAGGCCCGTCACAGCAAGGCAACAGCAATTACAGACAGAACGAGGGAAATTAACACAAAATCAGGGGGAACAGAGGCAAGTAATACGTTAGAGTGGATCGTATTGATATTCAAAAACAACTTCTTAAAAGCTGTAGCAATAATAGAGAAGGTTCAGGGATTTTATATCCAGTTCCAGTGTCTGGCTGCAGCTAAAGTAAGAAGAGCAATTTGGGAATGGAGCTAAATGTAGTATTTTTAGCTGAATATAATTGGCAGGTCTGGTGTTGAAGGGTGAAGCGGCTGTAGCTATGAGAAGTTTCTCAGGTATGGCCACATAACACCTAATAGGGATTTGTGGATGGGGATGGACAGGGTAAATTTTCCACCTAGTGACAACCGATGGAAGAGAGTATGGAGTTCATTGGCTTATAGAGAGAATTAGGTGAGTAGTGGAGGATGTCTGAACACATTTCTGTAGATGCAGGGATGATTCTATAGGTTTTTTTTCAGGTGGTGACATGAGTGGAGTCATTATTCATACAGAGGGGACGGCCTTATTGTTAGCCAATAATAAGGGTTGAGTCTGTGAGTGACAGGGTTGGGGGCATTCCAGGGGCCAATCAGCTTTCAGCTAGGGCTATATCTGCACTCCTGTGTAAATGGAATTAGTAGATGGCAAAGTTGGTCAATTGTACCAAGTAATGAAAATAAGGGATTAAAGGAAAGTTATCCTTTATCTCAGGTGGGTGAGAGAAATGCCCAGCCACCATCTGTACCCACTTGTCCTGTTCAAAATTTGGGGGTTCTGGAGTCTGCTGTACGCAGTGCAGTGGATGGGACCCTTTGGATATGGTCAGGCTCGGAGCAGAGACCAGCTGGAGCACGACCAAGTTGCTGCCATCACGATCAGAACCACAAACTATGGGCAAAAACCCAGGATGAGGCATCAATGCCATTCACACGCACGAACAATTTGGTAACTGTAGTTCACCATGGCATGTTTTTGGGAGAAACCAGAGTTCCCAGAATAAACCCCATAATGGCAAACAGAGAGCATAGAACCTCCATACACATAGAGCTGGGGTGGGGAATTTGGACCTCAGTCAAAGTGAGGCAACAGTGCTGACCACTGTGCGACTATGGTGCCCCATGTTCCTGGTGTCCCTATATATTAAAATACTCTGATTTTTATCTTTTTGTCCTTCCTCACAGAAACAGCAATTTTTATCTTTATTTATTCCAAAGGCTTTTTTTGTACCATTCCCTCACTGGTCCCATCCACCCCTGAGACGCAGAATCTCCACACGAAACTCCAGTCCCTTCTAAGCCCCCTGTCATGTGATCCTGTTCATGGAGCTACCCAGGTAGAATACAGGGGGGTGAGAAGGAGAGTCTAGCCAGCAAAAAAAGATACTTATGCAAAGAGCCAGTCTCAGACTCTTTTTTGTGAAATCATCGGACTGAGATTTCTTTACCAAACACAATATTTTGTTATAATTTAGTAGCAGCAAGCAGAAATAGAGCACAGAGAGCAGGCTGGGTATTTATAGAACATTCTTGAAAAATTGGGAATTATGTCCAAAGGATGGACTGGCTAGATGCAGGAGTGTTTCCAGAAAGGCCAATGCGTGAGGTTCTATCTGCCTGAGGTATGTTATTGAGATAAATAAGAAAATAAATTGGGACCCGGTACAGACACTTGTGGTACCCTATAGCAATGGCTGAGAAATGACATTGTCAGCATTTACGTAGTCCTTGTCAAAAGTTGTTAAGCAATACAGGGGATTGCTTATTGACTTCCATGTTTTTCAATCCGATAAATTTTGCCAACCAGGGGGCTAAAGCAAATTTTTTTTTGGGGGGGGGTTTGGACTCAGAATTTTACTAACTGGTTACATACCTGTGGGCTACACATACTGTATGAGAGGATATGATAGCTATCTGATAAGTAAGTCTATTGTTTGTCTAATAGAAGACAAACCAGCAAATAATCTATTATTTTAGTTTATCCTTTAATCTTATGTGTGCATTTTAAAATACATAATAATTCCAGTTATCATATCTCTGCATCCTTGGCCTGTGTATCTGTGTTCTACACCCTGATTTTCTTTTGCTCTACTTTGTTAAATGTCACTTCGGTGCAAACGCAGAACCGAAGGAAAAATGTCAGGGCCGTGATTCAGTAGCATGTTCGCTTCATCAATTTATGCAAACATGAACACGCAATGAATTTTTAATAAATACAAGGACGTTATATCGGTTGTAATGGGGTAGCCTCTGGCCTGACCTGAGTGACTGGAAGTAAACAATTTTTAAAAAGTGCAGGACTCTGTGTTGTGGTGCTTAAAACTAGCAGGGTATGGAGACCTCCACCTGGATTATGTAATGACTCCCATTCTGCTATACAGTTGGGGGCCAATGTCGTGCTCTTCACCAGTGTCAACCTCTCTGGGGCCTTCGTGAGGATCCTGACGGAGAGGGCCCAGAGGAAGGCCTTCCTGCAGGCCCGCGACTGCATCGAGGAGAGACTCAGGCTGGAGGACGAGAACGAGAAACAGGTGGGATAGGTGGGATGTAAACGCATAAGTGGAGACACTCTCACAAACGAGTTAGCTATAGCTATGTCACAAACAGTAGCAATCAGAATCATATACAAAGGTAGGCCCTCAGGGGCAGCGAAAAGCTAATTGACCCTTGGTGTGCCTTGTCACTCATGGATTCACTGCATATCATTGACTCATGATAAAGTTGACTTCTGTATATGAATTATGGCCTCTTTTATGCCCCCTACCTTAAAAAATCCATGAAAGGCCTTGGAAACAATATTTGTATAAACATTCAAAAGAAATATTTGGCTTTCATCTAAATATCAGATATTGATTAACAATTAATGATTTAATAAAATTCTTAAGCAAATATTACATTTCCCTTCCTTTCTTGAATGATTAAATTTAAGCTACTTGCTAGCCAACACTGATGATTTTCCAGCCCCTTATCTCACTCTCCTTTCAAACATGGTAAAAGTATTTTATGGGAAACCATAAAATAAACCTGTCAAAAGTATTAACGTTGAGTGCCGTATTTTACTGTTTTGTGGGTTAAAGGAGAAAGCAGAAGCATGCTGTAGAACAGCAGTGCGGTGTGGCCAGTCGCACGGGGATTAGCGCCCACGCAGAGGCCGATTAGCGCGTGACGTCTTTGTTTCCTAATAAGTTCAGAAGGCGACATTTTGACAGGTAATTATTTCGGCAGATTGCTTTTCCTGCCTCTGTGGCTTTCATTAAAGGTCACGCGGTGCTGCCGAACACCGCTGCCGCCGTCGCCGTGATTGGATCTGTAGAGGCACCGTGGCCCCCCCCTGTGTTCAGGTGCCGGGCAGACGACCAGTCGTGGTTAATATTCATGAGGCCGACGGGTGATACCAGGCCAGGGGTGATGTGATTTGGAGCTCACGCTTGCTTGGTTTCAAAATCTGAATGCGTGGTCAGAGCTATTAACCAAAGTTCATCATACTCCTAACAGAAAGCAGGACCTAAAGGACTCCCGACCCTTTAGCTGTAGGAAAAAGGGATTGAGCTTAAGCTCTGAAAAATCTTAACACGTCAACAGAGTCTTTGAAAAGACCTTCCCATGCAGCTGCAAGTATTGCAAACATTTGGTTCCCCTGCCCAGCTCTGTGTGTAGAGTTTATGTTCCCCCCCCCCACATCATTGTGGATTTTTCTTCAGCTCCCCCAGTTTTCCATTGCTTCCAGGATAGGCTACGGACCCCTGTATAGGACAATTGGCATGTAAAATGAATGTATCATTGTCTGATAATACACATTGGACTCCTTGGCGGACTCTAACCATTTGTCGGCACGGTACGTGATGTTAAGGACCAAAGACGGCATTAGGGAACATGGATATGAAAACAGCTGCTGGTGGAAGGGCCATTATGGACTGGGAGTGGATACATTTCAAGAGAGTCCAGAAGTTGTACCTTTGAATGATGTCCCTTAATTGTATGAGTAAAAATATCTAGTTCTATTAAAAAAGCTTCACGTCGGTTTTGATGGTGCTATGAGTTAAGAGACAAATCAGTGATGGTAAGGAGGGGGTGAGATGCACAGATCATGTGATTATATTGTATGTGTGCATCTTGGCAGAAAACTTGAGCTTGATGGCTGAATGCTTCTCCCACCCAATCAGGGGGTTAGATGCTTCATCAACGCTGATTGTTAGCCCCCTCTACCCCCTCCAGGAACGTCTGCTGATGAGCCTGCTGCCCAGGAATGTGGCCATGGAGATGAAGGAGGACTTCCTGAAGCCACCAGAGCGTATCTTCCACAAGATCTATATCCAAAGGCATGACAATGTCAGGTTAGTCTGACTCTTACCTAGAGGTTCTCAACACAATCTGATGGAGAAAGTCAAACTCAGTCACAAGACCTAGAGGTCCTCAACAACTTTTGAATACGCCCACCTTAGTCACCTGATCCAGAGGTTCTCAAAACCTGTTGAGAAGGTCCAATTCAGTCCCCTGACCCAGCAGTTCAAAATATTTGCTAAGTAATTCCATTTCAAACCATTGGTCCAATTCAAAGCATGTGCAAATGTTTGACGTCTTTCCAAAGCTCAACTACAGCACTGAGGCTGATAGCTAAATCGCTATTGTTTGTTTCATGCTTGAGCGTTGGGTTAAACTGAAATTGTGAACATAACAAGGCTGGCACCAGTGCCATGAAGTCCTGAAAACCATAGCGACCAGAAATATAACCCTAACAAGCAAGATCCACATGGGTGCCTGCTGGATTGTTTCCACCCTTCTTTGTGTGTTATCTCAACCAGCAGGACCCGAGCAGGTCCGGAAAAATGACTTCCGTGTGTCGCGCTAATGGAAGCACTGAGCCGTTGGTCCAAGCTGCTGTACCCAGACGTAGCTGAAACCTGCCAGTAAGCTGTGGGGATGCCCTGAGTTCCCCCTGACAAATGAGCAGGAGCAGCAAAGTCCTCACTTTCCTTAAGCCTGTAAATCACCCGCCTCAACATCAAAAGCAAGCACAGGGCTGCCTGGTTGCTGTATGCCGCGTTTAATTGGACGCCTCTTCCTCAGCATTCAGAACATGCACCCCGCTGACCCCAAAAAGAGCAGGGAAATAACTCCATTCAGCTCACGAAATTGCCTCCGACTCATTTCAGCGATGTTTAAGCCTCAGACATGAAAGCCACGGTCAGCATAACGTGTGTTCCACGTGCAAGAATCGTTTCTGCATTCCAAAGCCAGCTATGAGAACAGGACGTCACACCAAGGGTGTGGGCCAATGGATCCACACGAAAAATGCAAAAAAATAATCACTGTCAATATTGAACAACATCTGTGATGGAGTCAGTCACAACGAAACACTTGTTTTTTGTGTAACAGCTACTAAGTAGATTAGAGAAGGCCGCAGATACGAGCAGCATAGACAGTGAGAACCTGGCGCTGTACCTATAAACCCCGACTCATCCTCCCCCAAAACTCCATCATTAAACCTTCACATGGTGCCTGTTTATTTGCATAACTTTCTCTTTTCGCCAGCGTATATTACAGTAACTTCAAGAAGTAAGACCTGGATCATGTCCCCCCTCAGTCTCCTTTGCTTGAGGCTGAACAGATTTAGCTCAACTAACCTTTCCTCGTAT
>JAODKE010000001.1:20316405-20335227 GCA_026779605.1 Mormyrus hasselquistii | reverse complement strand
AGCTGGTAGGGGCGGCCAACCGGGGAACTCAGGGGCGCCACAGGCAGCCCGGCAGCAGGGAACCCCCCCCCCCCCCCCGGCCCCGACCGGGGGCGGCCCCCCCCCCCCCCCCCCCCCCGCTCTCATGCGTGCGTGTCTCTCCTCGCGTCCCAGGTCACGGAGGACGTGTACCGCCTGCTGAGGGGCAGCTATGTGCTCGTGTGCCGGGGCACAGTGAGTGTGAAGGGCAAAGGAGACATGCTGACGTACTTCCTGGAGGGGAAGTCCCAGAGCCCTGGCTCCCAGCGCCCCCCCAAAGGCCTGGAGCGCAGGGCACATCCTCTCAGCCGAGCCAACGTCCGCACTAAGCTGGGGGCCAGCTTCCTCTCCATCGGAGCCACCCCCGCCACCCCCTGCCTGCAGCCAAGGTCTGCGTATTCCACCACGGTTGAGCCATGAGGAACCAGAACGTGCCAAGACTACTGCTCCACTGCCTCCCAGCCCCTCCCCCCCATCCCACCTAACCACCACTGGATGAGTGGAGAATTCTGTTCTCCCCCCAGATGCTTGCCACATGGTCTTAGGCAAAAGTATAACCAAGAATCCCTGTGGTCCAACCAAAGAAAACACTGAACCAGTGCTGTGAAAACAGCCATTCGGGACAAAAGGGGAGTAAACAGGTCGCAGCTTCTTTTGGGCTGGACCCGTGACATGTCTGGTTGTAAATGGGGTGTTGGGCGTCCCCTTTGTAAAACACTTCTGGGTCCTTTGCAGGACCCAACAGTGCATGAAAAATCAAACCGCTTCTTCCATGGAGTGACAGTTTCAACACCAAGGGATTCACTTCACGCAGACTCAAAAACGGGCGACGTGAACGTCTTCCTGCCTCAGAGACAAATCATCTGGTTAAGGCGATATCTCTCATAGAGGAAGAGGAGGCTGCCACAACGTTCCAACCTGAAAACCCCCAGACTTCCTTCTGATGGACATCTTGGTCTGATGTTAGAGTAATCTCGAGTTATCCAAAACGCTTGGCTCTGGGAGTCCCTGGCCCTGCTTCTCAAAGTAAATACTCTTTATTTCTGGTGTCTTTGGTTTAAAAAAAAAAAATTGCATTGCGCATATTGAAATGTCCGAAGAATGTGGAGGCCTTCCTTTGGTCCATCTCCAGTAATATGCCAAGGTTAATTGTTCCTGCTTTGGGGCCAAGTTTGGTGTACTGTGATACTGCCCTGTAAGATTGAATAATTACAGTCGTCTAGTGAGGCTTTCTATTTTTACATAGGTATGCGTACGGGGGTTTTTCAGGCGGCCCTCAACGGTAATTAAACGGCACAAACAGGATTTCCGTAGCTCATGAGTAATATTTCTGGAACGGTACGTCCCGTTGGTCCATTCGTTTGGGCAGAAGACTGTTGAATCCCCGGCAGCCTTCCTAACGTCTGTTATTCGAGGTCCCCGGCTGGTTTTTGAGGGCCCGTCCATGGAATAGACAGCCATGGGTATGGTGTGTCGTCCTCCATGCTACATGCTATCAGCTACCTTGACACCTTGGTGAGCTCAGGAACACCACTGGCAACGTCCTTGAACAGGATGCACTGATGGCACATGCCAATGTGCATCGTTCAGGTTTATTTAACGCCATGTTGTGTTCCAGTGATTCTTGCACAAGGGGTCTCTGTGAGAGTAAAGAGCAAATTCATGTCAACAAAAACTGCATTTACTTTAATATTGCATGTGTCTGACATCTACTGTGTGACCATGATAATATTGTAGTCAATATACAGTGTAACCGGAAGTCAAATAAGATCACATCATAAGAAAAACTCCATTCTTTTTGATAGCAGCCACAGCAATAAATTATCACCAGTAATAATCCATTAACCAATCTGCAAAATGATGTCCCCCCTCCAACCCCCTTGCAAATAGAAGAGGATTTTTTAAAGTTAATGTCCTATTTCATTGGCTTTATGTTCTCCGTTCATTGCAGCAGTTAAAATATGGCAACATTAACCAGTTCATTTATTCTGGGGATATTTTGACCAAGCGTAATTAACCAGGTCACGCTGCTGCTCCTTTTTATTATGGAGAACTGCAGCAGGGATATGGAGGCTGTGGATGTGGATGTTCTGGTTTCACGGCCTGAATTTTGGGTGGCTAGAATGACCTTACGGTCTGTGTGCAGCCCCTGTGATTTCTGCCTGCGTTTACATGTGAATGATGCTGATTACTGGGTCCTCTTGTCTTCCCCTTTGTGTGAATCCCCGCCAGTTCTGGGTTGGTTGTGGGCCACCCCAATGATTTGTAAGCCAGTTTGTTAGATCACAAAGATGATGGTACCTAGATGGTCTAGCTCATCTCAAATGTATTGCTTGAAAGAATAAAAATGCCCTTGTGCAGCACTTCCTGTCAAGCCAAGCCAGCTGGACAAGCGGCCTTTTATTGCGGTTCCTACGGGCTACCATCTTCAGCCTAACCTTGTGGAGGTTTGAAAGTAACACAAAAAAGTAGCATGAAAAGTAACACAAAAAACATTTAGAAAAAACCCAAACATCTACAACACTAGCACTGACTCCAGGAGGACCATGGGAATGCGGCTGAGCAGAAAGCCAGCAAGTTATGAAATCCCGAGCCCGGTCCCTCAATGAATCACGTTAAAGCTCCTATCTAAATTGATTTGATTTCCTGTCATTGAGATTCAAGCACTTCCTGCTTCTCGTGTAGGACTCTTTGTGCACAAACACAATATGGACTCTGTTGTAACTTCCTTTTGGCTGCGTTTCCAGGAGCCAGATCCAATGCCCACTGAAGGACCATCGTTTTATAAACATTTACTACCGTGGCCTATTCAACAACTCTAAGCGATTATCTTAGTCCACAATCACCGACAACCTTGTACACTTTTCACTTTTATCTACTAAGAACGAATTGCATATTTTCATATATGATACGGGTCCACTTTTGTAAGTATCTCTGATCTTGTAGAGTATCTTCCAGTCTTTTACAAAATTGTTAACTAACCCGAGGAGCTGTATTTGTGTCCTATTTTTTGTTACCTTTGATTGAAATGTTAAATGTGAATGTAATATTTCTTATGGAAACTTTTATACTATGTGCTTGCACCCTTAAGTCAAATGGAGTACTGTTGAAAAATAAAGGTAAATTCTTGTCTGCTCATAGATCTTACTGTTTGTCCCAGTGAGAAACAAGACAATGTTTACAAATGTTCTTCGTAAAGTTTAGTGTATGTGTAGTTCCAAGCAGCATATATAGAACTTTACAAGAAAAACAGTGAAGATTTAGATATTTTTAAACATCTGTTTACTTAGTCTTGTTATTTTCATGTCACTGCGAAATTTAACTACATGTCAAAGACACAAAGTATAAAATGCAATAAGGGAATGCAGGCTCAATGAGTAAATGGAAATATGGTTCTTTTCATCTTAAAGAGTCATTTGAAAGGCATGTTGCAGACATCAAGGGACAACATCCTTAATGAAAGTAATATTAATTTGATTATCTATGACTGAAAGACTGGTATCAGTACAGTCCTTAATGAAATGAATATTACTAATACTTTTTAATCAAAACAGAGTTTGTAAAATATCAAATCGAAATTGATTAATTCATGTTGCAATCAAGGATCACACAACCTAATCTTCACAACTTTCTGGCATCACTGCCACAACTGGAAATTGCCTAGCTGAACCTAATTTAAATCTTAAGCTTCTAATTAATTTTATTGTGCATATATGTAGAATTTACATGGGGCCTGGGATGGTACCCTGAGGAACACCGCCAAATGAAGGACCTTGCTGATGTCACTCTATGCCTCACACTGCGTCCACAGGATGTTTATCAGACTGATAAGGGATAGCTAAACAAAGTCATGATTTGCTAAAACCTGACGCTAAAATTATTTTCATAAGGGTCTTTCACAGAGTACTGGTACTGTAAAATAATACATGGCAAAAAAATCATCACACTGAACATCCTGCTAACCTCATATCATAGGGAGGGACTAGACTCTTTTTTGCTGAAAGCTAATCTTCAAACAGATCCGGGATTGAGCCTGTGCAATAAGGCCAAACAAACAGAGCAAACAAACGCCGGCAAACAGCGGGCAAACAGGCCGGCGTTCCAGATCCTTCCGGTGGAAGCCAGTGTTTTGAAAACATGCATTCCTGACCTGCGCCAAGGTACATTTTGTATACATTCTCGGGGCTGTGCAGCTAATCAGTGGAACATATGTGAAAATTTTCTTTTTTTTTCATTCATCCTGGGACTGAAAAAAGGACACAAAACACCGTTGACCAGAGCACATGAAATCCGATGAACCAGCTGCTACATTTCACATTCAAGGTGGATGACATGTAGCATAGTGGATCAAATACTGAATTTCTGATTTAGGTGTTAACAAAATATCCACCTCTGTTATAAATTATTCAAGCAATTAAGTTAGCCAATTAAATTATATGTTATTAACAAAAAAAAGTGACCCTCCTATGAGAACAATCCAAAATATTTCTTGGAGAGATCTGATGATGAAGAGTTTTTCTTTTCAAATCACCAAAATAAAAGCAGTAAAAAAGATTAAAGACCTTGCGGCAAACTTCAAATGCGTCGTTATTGATCCCATAACCTCTGTGTCACTGAGGGTTGATCAAAAACAATAAGGCCAACCTCACCACCCTTCCCTGGTAAATGAATGATCTGCACCATGAGTTAGCAGATATCTGGTATCTCTGTGGCGTCATGAAGGTGGGGGCATGCGTGTTTACCCTCTTTTCACGCGTGGGAATCTGTCGCTTCCTGAAATTGCCGCTCCCTGGAGTTGAGGAATAACTGACATACTTAACGTATTCGATCCAGGGGCAGAGTCCATGTTCAAACAAAATAACGTATTTTACAGTAAATAAGGAAACACCCTTGGGACAGATCCCCACACCCTGGCGCCATAATCTTGCACCGGATAAACCAGAAAGGCATCATCAAACCTTTAAGTCTCCGTTTCCAAGTCGGATGGTGGTTTGAAGCACCGAGATTTGGTTTAACCAACGGAGATGCCGCAGTGCCTGACAGTCGTGCTGTTTGACGTAAAGCTCATTAAGGTGCACCACAGAAACAGACGAGATGCTAATTTAGAGTTTGCTATGCAAGACCAGACTCCTCCTTAGCCCTCAGAGAAGTGGTACAAGCCAAGCCTGGGGAGGCAGCTTTTACAATGGAATGTCCTGTAATGTTATATTATATGGTAAAAAACCATGAAACCATACCATCTCATCAGAATTTCTGCAGCATGGTAATCATCCTTGTGGGCAGTGGGTCCTGTCCAGTTCGAGAAAGTGCTTCGTTCCATTTCAACAGAGATAAGAGAGGCTATGAATTGGTTGTCTTACCAAGATGGAGGTCACTACAAACAAAAGACACCTATAGAGTTTATTCTATTTTAGATTAGGTTTAGTTTTGTTTATTCTATAACACTCGCAGGTGACATTTGTGGTGAACTTGACTGTAGTTGATTTTTTTTTGTTTAGTTTTTCTTTTTTTTTTTATTTGACACTATAGCCTAAACATATTAACAAATATGGTTGATTTGTCATATTAATAGTTGTACTCATGTATATGTATTTACACATTGCTGCCTCAAGCTCCAGGAGTTTTTCTTTTCAAAGGTTTATGGTTTAAAACCTGACTGCTGTTATGAGTTAGATACATAACCTGCTGTTAAGAATTATGGGTAAGGATGCTCATAGATCTCTTTTTGAAAGCACTATGATGTAAACAATTGTGTCAACCTCATAACACCACATAGGTCAAAAAAAACTCAGGGCCCTAAAGTAATGAATCATCAGGGTGGATACCAAAATAAACAGGCTTACTGGCTTAAAAATGCATTGTTTCTGAAATTGATCATATTTAAAAAGAATAAATTTGAGACCTGAAGAAACAGTGCCGGTGACTGAGGGATGTTCACAGAGGCCTATCTCAGAAAATACGCTGAGGATTCCTGGCCATCTGTAAATGTGGCAGCTGACATCTAGCAGCACTGTACTCTACTGACACAAGCCACCTTTCACATTCTGCCCACTGGAGTAGATTCACAGCACTACATATTCCAGAAATTTCCACATTCCGTTTCTAATGTATTGCCAAAATGTAAAAATTCCACGGTTCTCCCCTGCAACTCACTCACGCGCACACACATACACGCACACCCCAAGTCTGCTAATGCTAATTTTAGCAGCACGGACGCTGAGTGGGGGTGGGGGGGATGCGAGCGAGCGGTGTGGTGGGGAGGAAGCGACGTGGAGGAAGTCGGGCTGGCAGTGTGATGCGGCCTGCGCTTCCCTGGGATTCTCACATCACATCAGGATTGCTGTATGCCTTTATTTGTGTGTGACACGGCAGAGCTGTTCACGGGGCAGGAAATGAAGGTGCAGCACTGCGGGGGTCCATGTGCAGTTCGCCCTCATCCCGGCAACCCTCTCTGACGGAAGCTGGAGGAACTGGGACACTGGATGTCCATACTACAGGATACCCCCCCCCCCCCTCGCTGCCCTTTTCAGCTGGATAATGGGGGTGGGGGGCAATGCTCCACAAAGAGGAACTATTCCAGCACTCAGAATGGAGGGAAAACCATATCAGAAGCCCCCCCCCCCCCTTTCCTCAACACACCGGGGACATACTCAGCGTCACGTCCTTACCCAGAAACAACACCTCTTTCTCTGACATATCCCATAATGCCTCATGAAACAAATATATCTCTTCTCAACATTGCCTCTGAAGTTCATTTCCTTTTGAATTTAATTCACATTAATTCAGTCAACATGTCATTTAACATTTATTAACATCTGTTTTTCAGAAACTATTTAAATCTCTCCACTTTTTCTAAGCTTTGTTGTGTTGTAGACTTTTTTTCCAAAGTGGATTGGATTCAATCAACAAACAATAACCCATAAAATGAAAACATGTTTATAAGTATTTTTGCAAATTTGTTAAAAATAAAAAAGCCAAATCTCCCATTTGTATAAGTACTCAGATGTTTCACTGCGAATTGAACTCATAAGCATTGAGAAGTGTCTAGAACAGTGTTTCTCAATCCGGTCCTTGGGAACCTACAGAGAGTCCATGTGGACTGTCTGGTAGGGAGCTTGAAAAGAGCAAAAACATGGACCAACTGCGGGTCCCTGAAGACCAGATAGGAAACACTGCTCTAGAACATGATTGCAGCCACCTGGGGCATATTCACTTGATTGGACCTGATTTAAAAAGGCCGGGTATATAAGGCCTCGGAGCTTGCAATCCATGGCAGAATTAAGGCCAAGCTATTGGCCTGGGAACTGTCTGTATGTGGTTGAGGCTAGATGGTGATTATGTATATATCTGAAAATGGGGTTTAAAATTTGGCAATGCGTTGGTGGTTCCCAGGAGCACATTGACTTCCATCATTGCCAGATGCAAGTACTTTGGAATCACTATGACTCTATTTAGCCATCCAGCTAAATAGGATTACTGGGCAAGAAGGGCCTTGACCATTTCAGCAGAGCTTCAGTGTTCCTGTTTACAGATAAGGGATTGAGCTCGAAAGACAACAGGTTATTGCAGTACTCAGTCCATCAGGTGTGTAGAGTGGTGTGCGACTCAGCGGGTTGGATCTCTGTGCCTATCATAGGAAGGTTGCTGGTTCAAATCCCAAATTTAGTAGAATAGTCACCTCACTGGGCCCTTGATCAAGGCCCCAAAAATGGCTCTGCAGCCTGAATAAATGACTGACCTTGTGCTCTGCTCCTAAGCTTCAATCTTGCCTGCGTATAGGAGAGCGAGATGGGGTATGTGGATATTAAATAATGTACCTCATTAGACGAAGGTTTTTTTTCCCTTCTTGACGGAGTGGCTCAGCTGAAGAAACTCTGTAACCACCTGGTTGAAGTTTTGCTCAAAATCAATAATGCCATGTTTAGTGAGGACATTGCACCTCATCACCTGGTTAATACCATCCCTATGGTGAAGCATTTAAGTGGTAGCATCATTCTCTAAAGATCCTCAAGCCTCTAAAGATCCTCAGGTGGCCCAGCCAAAGGCTAGTCGTGAAAACTCCTAGCTTGAGAGGATCGTGGCCAAGCAAATTCACAGCTGTATGCATATCTATCTTATTTTATCTTATCTTATGGACTTCTTACCCTTTATGCTTGGAGTCATGGCTACGTCATGATTTTTTCCAGCTCAGCTATACTTCACCATTATAACTCCATTGAAAGGTGCCCCACTGGCTATACACTTCCAGCGTTGGAGATTTGAACCCTGCCCCCACTCTGTGCTTCTGCCAAGTTCTTCAGGGTACTCTGATTTCTCCCTGCAGTTCAAAGACATGCAATTAGCATTACTTGCCTCTATAAATTGCCTGTGGTGTATGACTGTCCACCCAGTGATGGTCGGGCATCTGGGATGTACCCCTGCCTTATGCTGCCTGGGATATTCTCCCACACCCCCCAACCCTTCCAAGCAGTTGGAAGATGGATGACTCCTTTGGGTGCTTTTAATTCTTCTAGGAGATGTTCATAAAGTATTTTTCCCCCTCATATGGAAAACTGTGACCTCATTCATCTGCATTCCATGGATGTTCTTCCTTCAGAAATGTTGTGCTGTTGCCATTGTTATGATTACGGTTGCTTTCCTGAAATATTTATCCAAGTGAACTCAAACCTAGAAGTCAATTCATGTTGAGAATTTTGGTAGGATAGCAACAAGCTGTTCTGACCAAAACAGGCAGGATTACAATATAATACAAACTCATAGTTAGTCATGATGATATAGCTTGAATATTTTGTATTTTATTGTTTGTCTATGGATGTCAGGTGATCCTGAGAATGAGCAGCTGATTGGCTAATGGTGAGCAGATCCATGTGATGTCATTAGTCATATTTGGTCGAACTTCCACCTGGTCATGTGACCTACAGGGGCCGGTAAGCAGACACACAGGGCTCAGCGCACGGGCCTCGTGCTTCTCAAAAGCGGACACTGAACTTTGGGGTCGGTTTTTTTGTTTGGTCTTGCACAAGCCTGTAAGCCAGCGAGAGGTTATGTGGAGTCACCGTCCTGCAGAAAAACACAGACGACCAGGCAAACAATTTCTGGTATCATCTGCTCCATCCATAATGCAATAGCTCACCACCCATTGCTCGGTCTCAAGGATTTGAAAAACATCCACGCCTAATGAAAATAGCCGGGAGTGTCTGAGAGGGTCAGTGTACCCTGACACGCTTTCGAAATCCAGATGCTCTTTCGAAAACAGGTTCCCATGTTGCTTTCCCTAGCGACGCATTAATCAATGTTGGGCCCCTAGAGTGGATTGCCGGGATTGCATTGTCCGAAGATATTGTATGAGACCATGAGACAATGGCTCTAATATCTCCAGCCATCGAGGATTCCGTCTGTCCCCCCCCATCGTACCAGAAAGCTCGTCACATGAAACCTCACTCTCAAAATACCACTGTATATTGGATCACCTCTGAACATCACTTTACATGCTTCTTATATGCAGGCAATATATGCACTACCTATTTTATATAGAGATTGTACACACAGTCGGAGTACACACTGGCCATGTAAATACAGAAAATGTACCTAATACTCATTTATATTTGTATTCTATGTGATTTTGATCCGCAAGCTAGGATTTTACGTTATAGTTATTTGTACACAAAGATTTCACATTCAAAGTACCCATTCATGTATAGAAACTAAACGTTGCTAATCAGGAATTGTACAGGTTATGCTTTATATGCATATATTGTATGGAACACATTCACGTTCAGGGATTGTACAAGTTGCCTGTCCATATACAGGGGCTGCCCATTCATGTACAGGAATGTTTACTAAGGTAATTTAGGTTAAGGAGTCCTCCAACGACACAGTGATGTTCTTCTTCCTGTGATGGAAACTGCCAGTAGTCAGGAAGGAGGTCCACTACATTAATCACCAACTGACCTTATAATCTTTCCTTCCCTTCCAAAAATAGAGCTCTTCCAAATGAGCGCAGTTAGTACGCGACTCTGTCCAAAGTATTCTTGCTTCACACCTACAGCACTGGAGATCCCGATGCGAAGAGGGCGGGCTCCCCTGCGCCACCGCCCGCCTTTCCCCGCTGTGCTCATGCAGGTTTCCTCCAGGCAGTCCGGTTTCCTCCTATAGTGCAAAGACGTGCAGCTCAGGTGACCCGGGGAGTGTGAATATCTCCGGGTGTGTGCGTGCGTGCCTCACAATAGACCGGCATGCCACTACCTTATGTTATCAGCCTCGCGCCTTTTGCCTCCAAGGACATTAGGCATTTTCTGCATCTGTTGAAGTAAGGATGCGCTTTTGTCAGAGCAAGACACCGGAATCACTCTTGATTTCAATAATGGCCAGATTGTTTGTAAATTTATTATTCTGTCTTTTCATATACAAACAAACTGGGTGGCAAGTCACTAGATTTAGAAATGTTTCTTCATATAAACGGCTTTAATATGTTAACCTATATTAAATTAAACTGGACAAATCTATATATACGCAAGTCTCAGTGCTCCATATGGTCACTATAATTACTGGAGAAGGGGGAGAGAAGGAAATCTCAAATGATCGTTGGCATATCACATCATCGTCATATCGGGAAGTCCGGGTCCTCTCCCTGCTTTGGGTCACTGGTCGGTCACTGTTCGGTCAATGTCGGACTTCATTCACTGCATATTTTCTGTATCGGGTATTCGGACCGGTGACGACAAAACGCACCGCTCCTTGCGGAAGAATCGGACAGCTGCGCGACTAGGAGACGTGTCTCCCTCCATGACAGTGTTTGCTCTAGATTAAGAAAAAAAAAACGTGTGAGTGACTAATACTACACCAGGAAATGGGTAATTACAATAGGGTTCCTTCAGAACTAATCCCGCCTTGGCTTCCCTCTCCTGAGAAAGGTCACGTAAGAGAGCTTGGGCAACGATTTAGCGCAATCTATGACAACTCCTTTATTCACACAATAGTGTGAAGGCCAGGTGATCTCAAGAGCAGAACAAAAACTAGACGCTTTAATTCGATTAATGCCATTAACTTACCATAGTAATTATGCCGTGTATTTCAGCGTTATGAATTGGCTTCTGGGTGTGTGGTGAATGGCTGAAAAAAACCGCAATGAATGGGACACAGTGTGCTCATTATTCCATCATAGATAGTCTATTGTGTGCTTCTGTCCAGCATCACTAAACACATATTTTATCCAGTTTCAAACGTTTATCTGATCAATTCCGATATGCATCTATACTTAGGGGGCAAGTGTACTTTCTGCAGAAATAGCTTATTTAACGTAACGATTGCCTGGGAAAATAATAAGAGGCTACCAAAGGCAGTACACGATACCATTTATAGAAGCTAACTCATTAACGCTTGTGGGAAGAGCCGACTTTCTTTTTTTCTTTTTCTTGTCGTCACTCACCGATATTGTTTCCTTGCAAAGCGACGTGCCGGTACCGTTTGTTCCTATGTAAATATTGACGTCTTTTCCATGTTGAATTCAATTAAGCCCCGGTCCGGATCTACGCAAACCAATCAGAGGACATCGGAGTATCACACCTTCTTTTAAGAAATCATTAATATCAGCGATGCGTCAAACATTAACATCCACTGGAGGTCAAGCCTCAGTATAAATGCTGCCGAGCGCCGGCTGAAGTTAGTCATCCACCACAAGACCAACTTACTGTAGCGAGACACTGCAATACTTGTTAGTTGTTTTCTTTACTCTCCGTTTGTGATGTGTGGATTATTTTTGAAATTCTGGGTGGTGGCAGTGTCCTCTATCCTTCTGGACCCAGCGCTGGGCTCGCCTGTGCTGGCACCGGAGCCCATCCGTTGCGCTCCTTGCACGCCGGAGAAGGTGCTCGAATGCCCGGCGGTGGCGCCCGGTTGCGAAGAGGTGCTCCCGGAACCGGGCTGCGGATGCTGCTTCGCCTGCGCCCTGAAGAAAGGGGACTTTTGCGGGATCT
Organism: Mormyrus hasselquistii; assembly: GCA_026779605.1. NCBI lineage: Eukaryota > Metazoa > Chordata > Actinopteri > Osteoglossiformes > Mormyridae > Mormyrus > Mormyrus hasselquistii. The sequence goes on along the minus strand of JAODKE010000001.1, from coordinate 20,323,234 downwards.
ACACGGCGCATTGTGGATCTGGCTTACGATGCACACCGAGACCCGGGGACCCAAGACCCCTTCATTCTCTCACCCGCGGGCAAGCTGTCTGCACGGAGATACCCGAAGCTGAGCAAAGCCAACCCATGGGTACATATAGGCTACACATTTTTTTTCCAGTTTGACTTTCTATGCCATTTATTCCGATCTCTCATGTTAATCATTTTTACGATGTTGAGTTATTGATTTTGTCCTCAGAAGTAGCTTATTAAAAGTTGATTCAATGAAAATGAAAAATCCATGCGACTTTTGGTATTTCGTGGTTTTATTGGTATGTGCTCGCTGAAAAATAATTAAAACGAATTAATATATTTATTGATTGCACTCTGCATTATTAATATGAATGTCTCACGTGTGACTACTCTGGGTATCTCATTCAGATCAGGATGACACTGACACCGAAGCAAGAAACAGCGCTGCGGCTCCCGATCATGGACCAGCCCTGTACCTCCCGGGGCACAATAAGCCTTTTGATCCGAGAGCTGCTGCGGACGCCCAGGAGAGTATGAAAGCCAAGGTCAATGTCATTCGAAAGAAACTGACAGAGCAGGTAAGCATCGGACATGCATATGTGTCGGTATTGCCGAAGACGCGTCATTTCAGTAAAGTTGGCCATAAAGTGACGATCTCAGCGTAGTCCTTTTTAATTCAAATTGCAGTTTTTATTTATTTATTTTATTTATTTGGGTAAATCCTAAGATCGTTTAAAAGAACATGTGTTGCAGGGAATAGAGCGCTTTGTAACGGCTGAGCTTTAAATCCGACGGCAACCACTAGGGGACACTAATGTGCTATGAATTGTACATAGAGTTGCGGCGATCGTACTGCATTCGATCACGTTTAACCCAACTCCAACAAGCATTTGGTTTCGATTCGCTATGTCATTAAAAAAATCGGATTGCCGCACAGTGACTGTTGTAATGCTTAGTAAAAGTCGGCATGTTCGTTCATTCACACAGAACCAATCTAAAGTAGAAGATAATGCGGCATATATGGGTAGCACGTATTCCCTAAGGCAGGCCATGATAACCCCCTTGCTACTGTACGAGCATTGTGGTTTACGCAGTATTCAAGTAATCCCAACTTTTGTCTGGGCAGGCAGCGCATAATTTTTCGTAGCGGACGGGTTGGTTGCATGTACAATCAAGCAACCAATAACTCATCGCGCGTCTCCTTTTGGCAGGGCCCTTGCCACATCGAGCTGCAGAGAGCTTTGGAGAAGATCGCCAAGTTCCAACAGAACCCAGGGGACAAGCCCAACAGATTTTACCTCCCCAACTGCGACAAGCACGGCTTCTACAAAGCCAAGCAGGTACGCGGCGTGTCGCCTTCTGACCGAGCTGACTCCACACGGTCAGTGGAAAAGCATCCCACCTGCACGTACCCCTGCCGCCACCTGCTTATCAGGCACCGAGCCCAAAGCAATGGCCAAAGCCGCTGCTTTAATTCTGGATGCCGTTCAGAGTGTAGATTCTTCCACTCTTATGTCAAGCTCGTACATGACTAGTGCATGACCGCACAGGCGTTTATTGAGTCAGCTAGGTGTTCCGTGCGGACGATAAAACACGTCGGGTGGGAAGCAGGACAAGCATTTGAGATAGGGAAAACCTCATGCAGGATCCAGGGATTCGGTGATGCCACACCATTCACACGCTATATATGGCAATCATAAAAAGGCAATTGGGAATATGGTGCATTTAAACAACCATAAATGCGAATAGTAACATAATTTACTTATCCTTCCCTAACAGTGTGAGACGTCTTTGGAAGGCCGGAGAGGCCGGTGCTGGTGCGTGTCCTCCTGGAATGGGAAGAGAATCCTCGGCTCCATCGACCCCCTGGCTGAATCTGACTGCCAGCAGGAGCTTACCCACTGACAGCGCCGAGACCCGCCACCACTGACACACACACGCACATCGTGTTGTCTTTTGATACCTATTTATTTTGATGTACATTATTTTGATTCAGGTACCCTGTCTGCGATTGTTAACTGTGGTTGTCAACCCCACCCCTTAAGGAAAAAAAATCTATTTTTCTGCAAGGAAAATGAGGAAAAAAATGAATCTAAGTTTATTTACGATATAGCTTTATTTATTTAAACTCTGTGTATGCATATTGGTATTGAATATTTGTAATTATTTTAAGAATATTTATATAAATATTATGCCTTATTTTTTGTATCGATGTATATAGCAAAAGTGTGTCAATCTGCGTTCTAAATAACTCCATTACAGGGCTTACCTCAGCCGTCTCTTTCTCAATGTCCCTTTCTCCCACAAACCAGGACAATGTTGATGTAGTTTATTAACCGGCATTTTCATTCCCCGGGGATTCCTTAATCGTAATTCTTAACCATTTCGACCATATTTTTCTCCTCGTTTCTGTTAGAATAAATGCGCTCACCCCGTGAATATGAGGTGCTTTAACCTTTATATACTTGTGGCATTAAAGAGTCGATGACATCAGCCATTTGCGTTACCTTGCGAACGGGTACTGAACCTACCTCTGTCACTTGTGCTCTGTTGACCCCCAACCCCCCAAGATGCGTCTGTTTTTACGTTTTATGTTGCGTGCACGTTGCAGATCACGCTGAACCTCGGTGGCTGCAAGAACAAGACGGAGGGTTTCCGCTTTGCCGTAAACGCTGCTGTTGTCCCCGCTGTATTTCTGTTAGTGTGCGCCGTTACCGATCGATTGAAGACAGCTGCTATGATCTTATTGTATCCCAAAGCAACTGCTCTATCACTTGTATGTACACTTTTATAATTTTTGACGTATTGTTTTATGTAAATAAATATATAAATGTGTATATATACAGGTAGCATATGCATACGCACGCACACACATAATTTAATAAATTACTTATCCTCAACCACGTATTATCTTGCCTTTTTTACAGAAACTTAAAAAGATAAGTAGATTATTAAGGATAAAGCAGGAACCAGAGTTTGTGAGAGCGTTCGGCCATAATTTGCACCACTGTCTTCACACAAAGGTCTGCCGACGGAGCCCTTTTTGGCTCCTGTTTGTTTTGGATGGTAACTGCCATCTCCAGAGGTCCCAAAATGGGACCTCCCGTATTCTGGCTTCCTCTTCTGCTATATACTTAGCGATCCACACTCACCGTATTTCCTGGTTTGCACTAATAAATCTCAGCTTTTTCATTTCTTGGAGATTTTTTTTACTCAGTTTCACAAGTTCCTTTCATAAGGTGTTGTGTTTGTTTGATATATATTTTTTTTTTTCAGAAAAGCTCCATGCTTTTGGCCACACACATTGAATTTCAAGTTCTCATTAAGCATGTAGTGTAATGAGTAACGACTCAACTATTAAGTAATCCCTTACTTTTACACTAATTTCTGCCACAGGATGAAATCTTGTAAAGTTCAAAAAAGAGTTAGATATTTGATTGGATTTAGCTTCCTTTATTGTCCTTATGGTGGTTTCCTCTGCACCAGGTACTGTACTTTTGGTACTTTGCCTTTTCTATTGACTTCCAATCAAGTTCCAGTACCAAAAGTACCAAACCAGCTGAGGTACTTCTTAGGTACTTTGGTAGGCCTCTTTTGGGGTGGGACTTGAAACGATTTCTTTGTCGATTAATTATTCAAATAGACTGCATCTGATACACAATACACCCGATGTCTAGAAATAAGTTGCAAACTCAGGAAAAAGGAAAAACAAAGAATAAATGAACAAACAAATGAATAAATGATGCGTGGACAAATGAAGAGACCAAAGCTAAAATTGTGATGCAAGTTTCCCGATAAAGGCGACTCATATCGTCTTACGAATATCGTAAACATGTATCTTACAAAAGGTATTTATTTTTCTATATCTGTTTATATCTGGGAGAACTTAAAAAGAAAAATACAAACTTAACGAATTGAATTAATCATCTAACTTTAATGTTATAAATACAATTTTCATCGATTGTGTGCATTAACCCAACTCCCCGGACTGTAGTATCGTACGTCATAGCAGTAAGACGGTTTCAAGAACTTAATTCCTGGTAAAGTATTGTGTATAATATAGATACTAGGATAGCAATGTGATTTTGTTGTAATAAATACTGAGGTGAATAATGTTCTCACAAATCTGTTTCTGTCTCAGAGAAGGCATGCAGCCTTCATGCAGAAGCAGTGGAGGAAAACTGATTTTTGAATATATACTAGGTCATGAAAAAGAGTAATGATTAAAATTGTTAAATTGTTTTAGTGAAGCTTCAGATCAATGCGCTATAATGTCTGTAGAGAATTGAAGGTAAGAAAAAGTCTGGGCCTGGTTTCTGGAAACCTTCTTAATGCTGCATTGTTCCTAAGTTCTACCTTAAGCTGTCTCTTAATGCTCCGATGTGTTTCATGAGACATTCATAGTTTTGTATATCTGCCATAAGATATTTTTCCGTAAGGTGGTCTGAGCATCTCTTAACTGTCTCTAATCGCTGTTGTCGGCTCATAATGCCCATTTAAAATAAGACTAACATAGTTAAGGGTACAGTTTCGCAACCAAACATCACTTAACTAAAAAGTAACTGGTCCATATGATAAATTCATTTTGTCCGATACTGGACTGCAGTTTTCGTTAGGTTTCGTCCTTGTGCTCTGAACGCGCAACAAATTGGCCTCAATATTGCGCGGATTCATAATGAAACCTCAGGAACACGCCGCTGATCATATATTAATTTATGAATCGTGAAGGATGGGGGGCAGGGGGGGGCCAGGGTTCTGCCGATATCGGGGTGGATGCTTCCCCCAACTTCCAACACCCCTGGAATGTGCCAAAGTCACAGTATTTCAAAATTGTGGCCCATGAGGTTGGTAAGAGCAACACTCTCATCTTCATTCACATACTTATCTAATATATTTTCCCCAAAAAGCACCTTGGAATAGTCACAGTAGTTAACAAATAATGGTGATACTACAATCTGGGAAGGCGAGTTTGTGCACCCAATCAGTGAAAATCATATTTATGATTAGATGATTCAAGTTGTTATTGAATTTATTTTTCCCCACTTCTGATTCATGCAACATTTTCAAGCTTTCCTGCAGTATTATATTTATAAATAACACCACTTTCTCTCATGTGGCAGTGAAGCAGTTGCTTAAATAATCAATTCTCGACCCATCAATGTCAACAAATCCGGCGCCTATTAAGGTCACACCTATGAAGCTCTCCCTTGAGCAATCTTGTAAGATTGTTCAAGAAACATGCGTAGAAAAACAAATACCTTTCGTAAGGTACATCTTTAGAGTTTTCGTAAGACGATATGTGTGACCGTTATCGAGAAACCGGGCCTTGATCTTATTCCAGCTAACTAGCGATGTGACAGTATGAGTAACATGCGATGTTGGTATTAATACTGCACATCATCCAGCCCTATGATACACTACAATCATTATTTGAATTTAGTACAAAATACCTATCTTTGCATTGTGATGTCATTCTGTGTTGGTACCAGTTTTTTCACCAGTGGAAAACCAACACCTTGAAGTACTTTTTGTACTTACTTGAAGCTTGGTGCAGTGGAAAAGTGCCCTTAGTGACCACTTCAGTAGGCATATAGGTCTATTGTTTTATGCAGTGACACATTTTTTTCCCAGACAAAATAGGTTGAGGGTCAAAGGTACAACAGCATGAAACTCTACTCAGAAATCTTTTCTCCTCCCTGCTGTAGAAAGTTACAAGTTCACTCTGTAAAAGGTCACTTAATTATTCCCTCAGAAAACTCTCATCAGATTCTGAGCAACTGAGCAAAAAAGAGAGTTACACTGGTAAATTAAAATAGCATTTATTTTTCATTTATTTAAAAAAGAAATTAAATACAAATTATATTCAAACAGAATCGTTCCCTTTCTTAAAAGAAAATAATAGTTGTGATTTCTAGCTTAGTAATATGAAAACTTGAATCAATATTCTTTAAAATGATATTAAAAACACAGTTACCCGTGAAAGAAGAAATCCTTACCAGACCAGCAGAAAAAAAGTGACTTTTATCATTGTTTAGACTCACTGCCACAGTACAAGGAGCAAGTGTAGAAGACCTGTGATAATGTTTGTAAGACAAGAGACAGAGCTAACGCTAACAAGACTGCAGGTTAAGCCGCCTTATAAATCTTGGAGTGCCTGCATACCTGTAATTTGATCTGTTATGTTTCTGAAGGACAAGAACAAGAATTAAACATTTAGTGATTATATTCCCCGAAAAAACATGCTGCTTTTCTCTGTTGTGCAGTCTGTAAGTCACTTAATCATTCTTAAGAAAAATTATGGTTTGGATCAGCTTATAGATACTCTCAGATAAATGTTTAAGTACTGAAATATATGTCTACCCAGACACAGCTGGCCAAAATAAACACTTACAAAGGAGTGCCATATCCACCAGCTAGACAAACGTTATAATCCTCTCCCCAAGTCAAGTCAAAATAATTAAACATTAAGGTAATAGCACCAGCATTTTTTTAGCATATTCAGACATCCAATTATATGCTACTGAGCTACTGGGATAGCAATCCAGATGGGCACTCTCCACCGTTCAAGTCATTACACAGGATGTGATGGGAGAGAGCTGGACCACGAATCACCACTGGCTGTCATGAGTGACGTCACTCCTGATGTCATTTGGTTGGCCCTGTAAGCCGTGCTCCCGGAAAAGGGGGGCGGGTCCATATATGACAGCCGTTTAGCATCACGCCACGGTGGCCCCTCTGGCAATGTGGGGGGGGGGGGGGGTGGCGGTCGCCTGGGGGGATTTGGCGGCAGTGGGGGGGTCCGGGCGGGGGGGTTTGAT
>JAODKE010000001.1:20305717-20316305 GCA_026779605.1 Mormyrus hasselquistii | reverse complement strand
GGGGGGTGGCGGTCGACTGGGAGTATTTGGCTGCAGTGGGGAGTTACGGGCGGGGGGGTTTGATGGAATCCTGAGCCAGTCTGCCGGACCACCCACAGACAAGATGTCCCACATCACACACTGATACACACTCTGCCACACACGCACACAAAATCACATGCACAATCCCTCACTCACTCACACACGCAAACTCTCACTGAGACCCTGACACAATCACTGAAAAATACACACACACACACACACACACACACACACACACACACACACACACACACACATAAATACCCCCCACAGCTCAGGGCCATAGAGACCTGCAGACAAGCACAAGTTTACAGTAGACCCAGTGAACAGGAAATCAGGGGGAAATTTCCCTGCAGTAAAGACGTGTACGGGGGTACTTCAGGAGACAGAAAAGTGCTGGGGGGGTGGGGGCACTATAACTGCTAATGGGGGGTGGGTGGCTTCCAGACCATGTATATGCATGAAACGAACATTCAGGGGGCATTTAAGACATTTGTGTTTATGACATGTGCATGCATAGGAGCCCCCATCACCGGTGGGCTGGGCTGGGAGGGGGTGCGTGTGCTTGTGAGTGGGAATGGCTACCTTTTCTGGTGAGCCTTCATCTCACATCAGAAACCCTGAGCAGAGCCAGATAGCATGAGCATGCAGCCCCCTTGCACCCAGACACCCTCTTGTTCCATCACCCCGCCTTCCGGAGCATGCAGGTGTGCGGAGACGGGGTGGAGAGGTCCATCCACCGGGATTGCGTCCGTGTTGGGTGTTGCCGCACACGCCGGCGCCGGACATCCAAGCAAATCCGATTTGAGTTGGTCACATGCAGTTCTTAATAAGGCAAGCAGGGGTGCCCTTGTCACGGGGTGTCCCCGCCCTCTAAAAAATAGTGCACTTTGCATATAGATATATATATACACACACATATATATATTATTTCTCTGTTTCTCAGGCTCTCTTTCAGATATCTAAGAATCCAAATGCTCCCTATGCACAGTATAGAAAGCCGTAAGAATGAATTGTCTTGGCCCAGCTGCAGTCTCCAGTCCTCACAAGCTTGCCGTAATCCCCTCCCCCACGCAAGGTCAAAGGTCGCACAGCTGCCCGCACCCAGGCTGGGCTTCCTAGTGCCAGGTCAGCTCCTTCAAAGTCTTTGTTTGTACAGTCTTTGTGTGCATGACCCCCTCAGAGCTGAGTGGGCCCTCTCTATCTCTATCTCTCGCTCTCTTGCTCACTCTCTCTCCATCCCTCTCTCGCCCTCACTTGCTCTCCAGGTTGTAGCAGTGAGCGTCACTCCTCTCCTTGCCACTGTAGCCTGGCAGGGACTGCCCATACTTGTCCACACACCAGCAGGATCCTCGCTTCCTGCCTTTGGATGGGTTACACTATAAAGAATGAGACAGAGAAAGAGAGATAGAGAGAGATACATTAAGTCTTTGAAAGTGATCCTTTGTTACTCAGTCGGGCTCTTTTCTGACCGTTTGTTAACAAGGGTGAAGTCACATGGTCTGAGACCATCGCTCATTTTCATCCAGTATGGACTCGGCTGGCGCTGTAATATTGCCACTACCTCACCCCTGCTTCGAGGACACTGGCTGGTGAGGGAGGATCGGGTTAAATTCTGGATATGCCTCAGGGATCTCTCCCCGATCCCACCCCCCCCCCCACCACCGCCTCCCACCTTTCACTGCTTGGATGCCTTTCAAAACTCGCAAGTCACGCTCGAGCAAAGTTAAACATAACGTCCACTGGCAGCAATGCTACGCCACCATCAATGTAATATCCAGATGGGACTCATCTTTCTCACTCACATCAGTATATCAAACGTCAAATTCACCAAAGTATACATTATTTACTGGTATATATTTTTAATTTGTGTTACAGATGACTGTGTCCAAACTGGCTTATTCGGTTTTAGGTACCCCAATTATTCTAGAGAGTTACACCTTAATGTCAATTTTTTCTTGCTGGTGGTTGTAAAGTGTCTGCTGTCTCAACTAACCCACTACCCAATGACCTCTTCAACATGGGCAGTGACCAGCTCTCATATCTTCTATCAATGGTGGGGAGTTTTCTTGACTTGATGGCTTCTGACAGAAACATTTCAGATTAGCCAAATGGATTGCCGAAGTTCTCAGTAGCCCCTCTCGCGCCAACAAGTTTCTCGTCTGTGCCAGTCACTCTATGTGATACCTCAAGCATTCCAGCAATGTTCTAGTGACATTCTACCATGGACGTTCCAGGAGGGTACCAAGAGCATTTCTCATTGTTTCAGGAGGGTTCCATCTTGAGTTCCCAAAAATATTCCATCTTGAGTGCTTTCAGGAGTGTTCCACTTGGAGTATTCTAGCAGCATTCGGCCTTAAAAGTTCCAGGAGTATTCCAGGAGTATCCTTCATTTGGGATTAAGTAACGTTCCACTTGGAATGTCCCAGAAGTATTCTACTTTGAGTGTTCCAGGAGTATCCCATCTCAACTAAAATCGAAATATTATTAGCTTGTTTAGTTTTCCTGAATGACAAAAACCTTATAGTCAACCTCTCTTCCGAGAGAAGAAATAACAGAAACCTGCCACTAAAGCAATGTGGGCCAGTTTGAGCATCGCTTTGACCAGAGACCTATTCCAGGGCAGCTGACAGCCAGACAAAATCATCTCTCCATGATTATATGGTGCAGAACAGAATTAGGGGTACAACCAACAGCACACAGGCTCACAGGGATTGGCATCTCATTGCTGTTCTTTTCAAACCTCAGATGTTCCTTCGAAAAGCCTCAATGACGCTAGTTGGGCTGTACTTAGTGTCACAATGAGTAACAGGACGTGTGACCAAAAGGTAACAGGCTAAGGGTATAGAAGAATTCACACACTCATACTCAATATTCTACGACAGTGAAGTGAGAAGGATCAAAAGACATCAGAATGCCTAGTGAAGAGGCACCACCAGAGTCTCATTGGGCAATTCAAGTCCAAGTTCCTCCAAACCTTCAAGAGTTCCCCTCAACTATGTGCTCTTGATACATCATGTCCACTGTGCAATGTCATACTCTCATACACTTATGATGCTGTAACCACTTAGAAAACAGAAAGGCACCTGGATCACCAGGTGCCCACTGCATGTCTGTGATAGATGTTTACTGATGGATCTCGTTAACTGGTACGGCACAAAGGGGCCTCTCAGAACTTTCTCTCGGACTTAGAGAGAAGTGCATATCTGAACCAGACTCAAGGTTGAGGAACTGTACACTAGAACAGGATCATGGTGACCGCTTACACAGATCCTTCACACACATTTCCAGGATGTGGGCCCAAGAAGCCCTCCCCAACCTATAGCTTATTTATAACGAACACCCTACAGTCTAATTACTTTAGATTTTGTCAAGCACAAGTGAACTGCAGATCATAATGGAAAATAATTCTTATCAATAAATCATAATTCATTAGTTTGAGATTTCTGATATGGATATCTTATAAGATTCCCCAGCGGCTTCTTCTGTTGCAGCCCTCAGCTTAGTATTTCACCTAGCTTTATTCCCTGCTTTGTGCCTGTTGCTTCTGGAGTAGATTCCACACCCCTGCAACCCTGCACAGGACAATCGATATGGAAAATGAATGGATGGTATATGTGGGTTACTGGGAAGTTATGTAGCATGGAGTCTACTGGAAAATTTAGTTTAGCTGGATGGTACCAAACTGTCCTGATGAGCATGTGGGTCCATCCATTAGATTATCATGAACAGCAAAGGTCAACACTGGATCGACACAGCCCGTATTGCTTTATGCTTCTGTACAAAACCAAATTTAGCTGGGTTCTGTCCACTAATGTCTTCTGTCTTTGCGTAAACTCCTTAATGTAAAACTCTAACGCAGTCTTCCAAACAATAGGGATGAACGTAAATATAAAACCCCAGGATAATTTCTGTAACGTGCGAGTAACACATTTCTTTGATAAGACATGCGATGCGTCGGATTGGCTTTTTAGGGTTGGCCCTATGATCACTTTGTGTCAAGGTGTCTGCACTTTGCTGCATGTTCAGAGCTCCAAACGGAGAACTTCAAACATCCTGCTCCTCAGCCTCACCCTGCCTCATGTTTATTATTATTATCTTTTCTTCTCCTCTGACGTCGCTTTGCTTTCGCGGTCAAGTTCTATTTCTGGGGACCTCCAGACCAGATCATTTTGCGGGGCAGCGTTAAATATTGTGTTCCGAGGGGGGAGGGGTAGCCATGATGGGGCTTGAGCTCGTGTTAGTGCACTGGCTTTTTGTCTGCCCCCCACCCCGGCCGCGAGCTGGCTCCTTCCCAGGCCCCCGGCCTCTTTCACTAGTCCCGCCAGACCTCAGTTGGCATCCCTCTCACCCCCCCCCCACCTCCCACTTCCGCAGTAGGCCCACCACTGGCGGCATCCTTCCTGAACATCCTCTTGGCCGATGGAATAGGTGTTATTATTATTTTTTAAATATAAATGGTCCATTCTGGCACGTTCCCGATCCAGAACCGATAACGAGACAATCATAACTTTAACACCTCAACGACGCCCTCTGCAGCACAGACATAATGAGCGCATTTGAACCTAATAGGAAGAACATTCGGCTGCCTAGGAATTAAAAAGAAATTGTAAAACCCCAAAGTAAATACAAGGTCACAAAATGACCTACACCAGTTCTGAGATCTTCTGCCCCGACTTCTCCTTGAGGAGGAATATTGCATTCCGAAATAACTACTACCAGAGGAAAAAAATAGCCAGTAAAAGTTTCATTGGTTTACAAATGATTGCGGGTCAACAGAAGATCGTACATTAAACATCGCCCGCAACATAATATAAATGTTACTCCAGTAATTTGACGGCACAGGAAAATAACTGCATAAAAACATAAAATCACAGGCTGAGGCCGTGGGTTAGCCATCTATTACGGGGCAATTGTGGGCAACGTGATCTGAAGGGGCCTTTGGATTTATTTTTGTAGGGTTTCCCGAGTGAGTCAGACAATTATGGGGAGCGCTCCTTGGGGGGGATGTGGGGTTCAGGGTGGTGGGTGGGGGGGCGGCCACCTTGTCAGCCATCCATGGGGGGCCCTGCACCCGGTGGTCACTCCATCATCCCACCCCCTCCTCTCCCCCATCCTGCCACCAGCACCCACCCCTGAGACAACAGCTATGATTAGCAGCCTGAGGAGAGGGCAACCTGCCATTCTCCCTCCCTCTGCTCTCCCTTGGAAGCCCCTACGCACACATTTAAAAGGGGGGGGGGGGGGTTAAGCATTATTTCCGCAGGGCCAGAATTTCAGCCCTTTTCACTCCAGCTAGCATGATACAAATAAAGGAGCATGATGGGTAGCAGCGTGCACCCAGTAAAATGGGTCAGCTAGGTCCTCGCCCACATAGGCCATGTCAATTATTCTAATCAGCCAGGCCCCGCCCACATAGGCCATGTCAATTATTCTAATCAGCCAGGCCCTGCCCTCATTGGCCAAGTCAATTATTTTAATCAGCCAGGCCCCACCCACATTGGCCATGTCAGTTATTCTAATCAGCCAGGCCCCGCCCACATTGGCCATGTCAGTTATTCTAATCAGCCAGGCCTTGCCCACACAGGCTATGCCAATTATGCTAATCAGCAAGATCCCACCCTCAGGGGCCGTGTTGATGATCCTAATCATGCCTTGACAGGTTATTGGACTAACGGCTTTGAAACGGTTTCGACTGAATTTCAAAAACTTTTTTTTCCGTTTTATTTTCCTCGATTTTCCATGCATACGGAGCCACACATACATGTGTAGTTTGTCTTTGTAGTTGCACACATCTTTTGTTTCACTTCCTTGAAAAGAAGCCATTTCAACACCCTCTGCTTACATCTGATGTAAATTGACTGGGGCATCCTGGCAGGTACTGAGTTTCCTGTGCGCTCCTGCCGGCAGTACAGCTTGGGTGGAATGGGCTCACTTAATGTGTGCGGGCTAAGGTCCAAATCTCAAAATATTGGCTAATTACAAAAGAACTGCCCCCTGTCCTTACCCCCATGCCTACATGCTCCCCCAACTTAAGTGTTCCTGTTCCCTCATATTCAGAGAGGTGGTGGTCCTGGGGGGACCTTCGGCCCAGTTTCCAAACTCTCATCCTCTCTGCCATCTCGTTTGATGCACTGTGGGGCTCAGCAGGTTAGGATTCTGTGCCTGTGATCGAAAAGGTCACCGGTTCAAATTCCAGAGATGGCAGAGTGATGTCACCGTTGGGCCCTTGAGCAAGACCCTTAATCCCCACTTGCTCCAGTGTCTGACCCTGCTTTTCAATTGCTTTGGATTAAAGCATCTACTAAATAAATAACTATAAAGCGTCACAAGCTATTTGTGGCAAGGGGAAGCGAAATGATTTGGTTGGAAACAGAGCAGGATGCCACCAGAGAAGCAAAAATGAACAGCAGGCCCACTCACTGGGTTTTGAGTGTGTACACTAAGCAGCCTGTCCAACTTTGCTTCCATCCTCTGTCAGGAGAGAAATCCTCAGTTCAAAGGGGCTCTTCAGCCCTAGAGTATCTTTCAGGTGAAAGGGACTCTCACACTCCATGTGTCACATGACACCTCAGCAGTCATGTGACCCACTGTGTATAGCAAGCACCACATCTTAAATTAAAACCAAGGAAATCTTTGACTGGGGTGGGGGGGATTTCAACATTTCCCAGGATTCGTAGAGTTGCAAAAACACCACCAACCCCATCCAAAGTTCACCAATAAAAGCAATACACAAAAGAACAATCCAGACGGCATATCCTCCCCTCTTTTCTCAGAACCGGTGATGCAGTGCCTTTTGTGCGACTCGCCCTTTTCCCAGAACTCCGCTGATGGCCTGCGTGACTCATCTCTTCTGAGAATAGTGAGACCTGGCCATCCCATGAAGCACGCCTGAGTTGGGGATGGGGTGGGGGGGGGCATGTTCAGCACCTCAGACAGCTCCCATCTTGCAGGTGCTTTCCATTTCATGCCAGAAAAAGCCACCTCCCCTTGTGGGACACAAACGTCTGGGTGGGTCACTTTTCCACGTGATGGTCCACAGAGGGCCGCGCGGTGTTTCCTGACTCACTCGATTCCTTCATGATTGGACTCCAGAGATGTCTGCACTGGCCAAGAACCTTCCGTCCCATTGGCTGATATAATAGAAAGCATGCCGATCCGATCCAGGACATCATGTCACGCCTCTGCCATCTTCTCCCAGAGGTTCCGATTTCATCAGAACTGGGAAATGTGGTCTTGTGTACGTGCTGCATGGGCCAAAGTATGGCACCATGCAGGTTGTGGGGAGATTATAATGTATTTTAAAAAATAAAACAAGTTATACTAACAGGCCTCTCTCAGCATTGTAGGACCATAGCCCAAAAGGAAATGAATGTCCCAGCGTAGCCTTGGGAGTAGAAACAAGCTCAAATGGGAGGAATCACACTCACCTGCTTTTTCTTGTAGAAGCCCTTCTTGTCGCAGTTGGGAATGCGGAATCCCTTGGGGTTGAGGACGTTAGTGATCTTCAGGCTGTTTAGGACACTCTCCATTTCCCGCCGACACGGACCCTGGGGTGGGGGGGAATGGGGGCATCAGAGTACCGCATCATACTGCCTGTAAAAGCCCCGCCCCCACCAAAGTTCTGTTTCACCGCAAGCTGTAAGACCAAGGCCCCCAGATGACTCACACATTCCAGCCACTGGAGCCTGCTGCCCTGCCCCCCCCCCCCCCTTGACATCGCAATTAATTATGGGCAGTTTTGGGAGAAGATGCCAGGGGGCTGCAAAAACACTGGCTTGTACCGTTTCCAGGAAATGGGCAGAGTAACCATTTTCGGGGGGGGGGGATCAACAAAGGCATCAAGAGCCCCCCCCTCGCTGACTACCCTGCTATGCCACAGGAACCAGAATGTCAGCCCCCCCCCCCACCGACACTGACAATAATGTTTATAGGGTGGAGAGGCATTGCTGAGGGTGGGGGGGGGGATTACAGGGCATGACCGAGACAGGGGGGCAGAGACTGTGGCCATACACAGAGAGCCAGATGGGGGTGGCTTGGTGGTAGGGCAGCAATTCCAGTGTTCCATCCTGCCCCTGGACATCGACCAGTGGAATGTCCCGCCCCCCCTGTGTAGGACACCCACTGATGAGTGTAGCATGTTAACATCTCCAGCCGAAGCAGCATCGCTCCCATTTACATGCCGTCATGTCCGTTGGCTGATAAGGATGTCCCTTTTGTCTGGTCGCGTCAGTGAGGGGGGGGTCTCCATCTTTTAGCATCCATTTTCGATGACAAAGGTACTGGCCCACGGTTTGGACCTGTGCTGTGTGACATGGGCGAACTATTCTGGGAGCTGCCCAGTGTCAGCCAGCACATTAAACTGGGGTGGGGCTAAACACCGCAACCCTTTCCAGCTCACTCTAGGAAACATAAAACCAGCCAGTACACTTTCAGGGGGGTAGTTTATCCTGCGGTGCATTGTGGGTTTTTATTTGGTCAACTGCCACACCAACCATCCGGTGACCTGACAATGGGCCAGGAGGACACAAAAACCCTTAAGTAGGACCTATACCTCTCTGGGGGGGGGGGGGGCACACAGCAGGACACCCTCATATACTTGTGGTGTAGATTTCCAAACTCCCCCAAATCCACAACCCTAATCAAAATTTTGTCACCACCTGAAATCAAATGGGTTTTGTGGGGGGTAGGTGGACTGGACTTACATACTCCGACTCCCGCTTGGACTCCAGGGAGAAGTTCTGCACATCCACGCTAATCCCGCCGGACACAGACTCCACCTTGTAGCTCTGTAACTTCTTGGACTGGTCCCTGCGGATGGCGTCTGCTTTGGAGTTTGGGGGAATTCCTCTGGGCTCCACCAGGCGGTAGGAGCTCTCCATCTCCAGGGCTCCAGTGCTGTTATTGAGCCAGTCCTCCTCTGGGTCCTGATAGTTCTCTGCTCACCATGCAGAAGAGGGGAACAAATGCGTGCATTACACACGCAGCCATGGCTTTGTTTACCTGGACTTATGAACACTTCACATTGGCAGCCGGTTCAGCCTCTTGTTATCGGACCCAAAAATACTGCATGAATTTCAGAAGGACCCTTTTACCCGTTTATTGAGATTTACAGACAGTGCAAAGCTCTTCGGTATTTGCTGTTCTTGTAAGGAGATTACCTTGTCACCAAAAGGTCACCAAAAGGTTGAGAAGACATAGTCATACACATACACACCTATCACTTTTCTTTCAGGGTGGTGTGTGGCTCAGTGGTTTAGCCATCTCTGTGACCCTGGACATTGTTGCTTCAAACACTGCACTCATAGACTAATCATTTGACTGCTGGGCCCTCAAACAGGGTCCTTAACATCATGCTTGGGGCACGCTGGGGGAAAACGGCCCAACCCCGAGCTTTGCTCTCACCTCCATCTATTGTTTTATTGCCTCACATATCTGTGAAAACTAAAGAATCCCAAAGTGCTTGCACAATGGCAAATGAAGTATCAACATTATAATTACCCAGCTGAGGGCTGAATCAGTGGCAGCTGGTGGTTACAAAAATGAGGAGGAAAGAAGTTAATACATTGTATATTATTACAATAGCAAATCTTTCCAAAGAATACAGAAAATGTGCTTTTAACTGACAATAAAATAATAACAATGAGTTATTCACCTGCTTCATAATTTAATCTGAAAAACAGATGAGATACCACCTCCTCTACCTCTATGGAAAAGCCAGCTCTGGTTGGGATGCGCATATAATATATATTACTCATTTGTCTATGAGTGCATTCATACAATCATTCTGCACTGTCATTTATACACAACTTGTGCATCTGAGGGGTCCTACAACGATGGCGCAGGCTCATTGAGATCTACATAGAGAGTGTGCTTATACCATGAAAAAAATAAATATATAAATTTTAAAAAGAAGCTGCCTCACCACACTGGACGTGTTTCAAAACCGAGAGGCGGAGCCACAGAGAGTCGCCCCGGCCAGCTAATAAACAGTAACACAGCTATTTGACATCAACAGATGCTGCCTTTCCAGACGGCCTCTCTCCAAGCCGGCTGAAAGAAACGGCGGAGCTTATTTATAGAGCTGTGCCCAGGATTCTTGACAAATCGTTAAAGATGCAGAGAAGACCGGCTGACCAGCAGCTACCCAGATATAGGAGAAGGCAGAAGTGAGGCCTGTGGGTTTGCCGCGGGGTGAGGAGGGCTGCCCCGGGCTTTTCCGGAGATGGGAGAGCTGGATCCACATTGGGTGACGTGCCACAGGGAGGGGGGGGGGGGAAATGCTTGTGTACTCTAAATAATCCGGCACACTCAGGAAAGGTAGTTATACATAGCAGGCATGTAGCCACATAGTAAAATTCAGGTCCCCCCCCTCCAAACTTGTTTGCTCCAGTCCAGGCATGTAGGCAGGTAATTAAATTACAGGTTGGAATACTCCCCTACTCAGAATTTGCTCAAAATCTTCAAAGGCCCCTACTCCAGTTGGTGAGATCTAACCCCCCCCCCCCCCCCCCCCCCCCCCCCCCCCCCCCCCCCACCCCCCCCCCCCCCTCCCCCCCGCTTCCCC
>JAODKE010000001.1:20256550-20281680 GCA_026779605.1 Mormyrus hasselquistii | reverse complement strand
CCCTCTCCGCGCACGCACCACCACCTTTCTTTTTTTCTGTTTTAGGCAGTTGGCGAGTTTGTGGGGGGGGGGGGGGGGGGGGCGGGGGTGGTAGGTGTCAATGAGCAAAAGAAAAAGGTCATTATCAGACCCAAGATCAAGCCTTCCTGGTATTTATAAAGAGAAAACAAGAATTCTGAGAAAGGCGACCCAAAGGAACCGAAGTATAAACACCCAGTAAAAAAGATCCTGATCTATGCATCTACAAAGGCCAGAAGTTGACCCACGTGAAGGGGAAATTCAATCTAAAGCTCAAGAAGTGTCGTGTTTACACAAATCAGAGCACACTGGCTTGAAATTCTCACGGGGCGTGTTTGTCTTTGTAATTTTTCTGTAAATAAATGATCCACTTCATCATTAAAAAATTATTAGCTTAATTATAAATTTAGAAACAGTCAACGCAGTGAGCATAGCATGTTTGTCAATACACTACTAAGACTTATTTTGCATTATTCTGTAACATACTGGTTTCTCTGTACGTGCATTTATATCTAGTCTTTAACCAGAAAAGTGTCAATAAGATCTGGAAATTACAATTACTGCTTTATTTAAGGGTCCAAAATAATACAATCACTTGTAAGGAAACTGACATGACAATAACATAATGACAGAAAAAATTATCAGAAAACATGTAAAGTTCTCCTTTAGAGGAATTTACATAATAGATCATTCATGTTCATCTTGTGCCTTTGTCCCTAGTCCCGTCATTCAAAGGCAGTTAGCAATTCAATGTATTTATTCCTAATAGGAGCCTGTATTAGCATAAGTTCTCCTCAATTAGTTTTTTTTTTGGGGGGGGGGCAGTGTGTGGCTCAGCAGGGTCAAGACTCTGTGCTTGTGACTGGAAGCTCACCAGCTCACATCTCAGTGTTGGCAGACTGATTTTGCTGCCGGAGTCTTGAGCAGGGCCCTTAATCCCAAGATGCCAGGGGACCATGTCCAGGGGAGCTGGACACTAGCCAACCCTGCACTGTAATCCCCAAGCGTGCTCTCACCTGTATGTGACTCTCATGGACGGTATGGTTTAAAATAAATAAAAGAATAGCCACTTTTATTGTCATTCAGAAATACACCGGTTAGTGCACATCAGAACAAAATTTCGCTGCATTTTTCCTCAACGTCGGCCTGACAGAATGTGTAAAAAAAAAACTAAAAAAATATATATTATAAATAGAAAATAGAGAATAAGTGGAACTAACACATAGATATATTAACTACAGTATAGCTGCAAAAAAATAACTATTTAAAAATGGTGTCTTCCATTCCACCTTTTTGTTACTGTCCATTACTTCTTATGACTGAATTGTTTGCCTATTTCATGTTCCTCCTACTATGTTGTTTTTTCAGTCATTGCACAGAATAATGAGAATTGGAACATTCTGATCATCCACATAGTTCATATTTCCCTTTATGAAACACATATCTGTTGATTTTTAGGCAACATCTTCCTTACCTGCAGTGAAAACATTGTACTATTTTGTTATTAGACACCTGAACTGTTGAAAATGTAGACAGAGTGTTTTATACAATAAGGTGTGTTTATGTCTGATATAAAAATAACACAAAATTTCATAACATTTATATTCTGAGTAACAGGCTCAGTACTTTAGGGCAGAGGTAGCTTGGTGGACTGTGATAACGAAGGTGATAACAATGTCACTAATAAGCCGTGTAATTAAGCCTCTTGCATTGCGTCTGCGCTCACCCCACCCCCCTCTCCAAGAGAAGGACTGAAAGGCAACAATTTGTTTTCCCCTTGCCTTGGGAAAGTACTTAAGTGTCACCTTTCAGACCTCTCGGCACCAAAACAGGCCCCAGGGCCTCTTGGACATGCAGACATCAGTTTCCCTATATGTCCTCTGTCCACTGTGCAGATAAGTGTCAGTCACTACAAATTCGTTCTGTAAGAGGTCCCTGTCTTGACATGTACTGACAGAAATCAAGCAGGACCCTGCGTGCATGGTCAAATTTCAGTAGGTCATGCTGTTCCCAGGAACTGGACAGTGAAAATGAGTTAAGTTAGTACATTAAGGTATAGCCAGCATTTTGTGGCCAAAGTGTTTCCCGCATTATGAATATTGCCAAAGGAGCACACTGGGTGTCTCCCATGTGTTCAATGTGCACACGTGACAATAAACAGTTTCTCTCTGATAATGGACAGCATGTTTATTTTGTTCCGGAACGGCCCCGTGGGACAGCAAACAGCATGTTAGTGGGTTTTTTTTCCCCAAGAGACCCTAAAACATCTGCGTGTGTTTGCTCCACTGACCTTCTTACATATCTAGATCGAATCACAGTTAACCTGCCAATCAGGGGGAGAGATTTTGTTTATATTAAAAACCTCCGTATTCATGCTAAAACAGGAACCAATGGGAAGGCATAACATTCAGATAACATCAGCTCTTCCATCAACGTAAACACCACAGACAATGGAAGCTTTCACAGAAAATGTAGGCCTTCATTATTATTATTATTATTATTATTATTATTATTATTAACAACAACAATAATAATAATAATAATCTTTTCTTGCTCAGCAGTCTGTGGCACTCACTCATTCCATAGAACCTTACTGTTTTTCTGAATTAGATGGAGGTTCCACAACATATTCATTACTTATTCAGTGGTATGAGTAATGTTATAAGATGATTTTGAATTTCCAGCACTTATAGAAAAAAGTACATTTGAAATATAACAGGGAAAACCTTCTCTTAATTGAAGCCATGAATTATGGCAAAATCATATCTTATCTACAGATCATTGTTCCTATGAACATGTGAGGGTTTCCCTACTGATGTAAATGCAGGCCTAAAAACAATGGGTATTCAGTGAGAAGCAGATAGTTAATTTAGCCCTGGCGTCAATTCAAACCACAATTTAGACGTTAAGAAAAAAGGGAAAAGATATTGCACTTATCATATGAAGACAGAAAACACCCTTCCTTTGTGTATTTTGACACCACAAAAAGGTTTCTCAACTGTTTGGGGGATTCGCATAGGCTGAGCGCCAAATTTGAACATGAATCAGCCAACCCAGTTCAGGCTGACTTTTAATTGGCCGCCGCTCTTTGAAATGCCCACCTTTTTTTCAGGGAGGGGCCTTTTTTCTATATAACTGCAATTTCACTTGAGGACCCACGGCCCTGAAATTGTGTCAGCATCACAGAGCTGCTCTAACCCCAACTGGCAACTTCCTGTTTTCACTGCCACGTGAAACTAAAATTTGCTCCTACGTGTACATCATGTTCAGAGGTTTTACATGGTGCATATTTTTATGCACATGCATATGCTAAACAGTTCTGCCTAGCAAGCCCTAGTCGTGGTTAGTTTCCAAGTATGTTTACTCATCTGGCTGTCAGTCTCACCAAACCAGGCACTGAGCACGTAAAGCAGCTTATTTTTAACTGAAGTGCCAGCTGAAAGAGGCTGCCTTATGGATGGTGCGCAGTGGTTGAAAAAAAGTTGGGAAACACTGACCTAAAGCAAAGCAGGTCATGTGGGAGACGGTGGGTGATCCAAGGGTAAATCAGTCAATAAACAGGAGGATCTGGGCATCATCTTCTACATGGCCAGATCATTTAAAAGGCTTCAGTGACAGACAACTTTTCAGTCTGAACCTCATGTTGCTCTCTTGACGTGACCCAAGTATGACTTTAACTTTAACGCCTAGAGAGGAAAAAAAAAAAAGAACAGGTTTTAATTATACAGTGGGGGGCATTTGTAAACCTAATCCATACACACACACGCACACGCACACACACTACGTGAAGAGCGTCCGTGTCCAGTGTTGTTTCAGCCCCTCTGAAATAAAGATCCATTCTAACTCCATTTAGTGATTTTCAATTACTTTCACGCAGGTTTCATAACCCCCAGCTCAGCAGATTTTGTTGTGGGTGGAAAGTGGCAACTTTACTGGGGGCAGATACCATAAAATATGTCAGAATAAGAAACCCAAAAACAGCAGCTTAAATGCAATTGTTACTTCACACATTGGAATAAAATCCATTAGAGTTCTAGAAGTGTGAAATTACTACACTAATCACTGAACCATGATTATGTAATTAATAAGTCAAGTTTGGGTGGGTGTGGATGTTTTGATGGAAGAGGCAAAGGCCAGGGAAGAAGCTCCTCTTCTCCCCCATGACTGGTTTTAAAAGTATAGAGAAAGTTTACAGTATTTCTGATGCAATATTTGTTCTACTTACCATCATATGCATCCACTTTATTACCATTTCTATATGTTATGCTTATTTTTGTTTATACAGAAACTGTTCTAGATGGAAGAAAAGAAAAAAAAAAAAACTTTAACGCCTAACAACTTTAAACAATTTTATGCTGAATGAAGTGTGTTACTTGACAAATCAATGGATACAAAGCAGTACTTCACAGAAACCTATATTTTAAGTGTTAAAGCTACTTTAAAACTCACATATAGATTGTTTTTTCTAAAAAATATCCAATGCTCACTATGCATGGGCTCACCCTTGTAAGTTACCATACAGAACTACTGATTGTTTTTCACAGACTTCATTTGTAGTCCATCATCAAAAAGTAGTTGTGAACTTTCATATGTATGTCAACATTGCAATATGGCTACACTGTCCTTCCATGCAGATATTTAAATTATACACAATAAAGATTTTAATATAAGTTCTTCTATTCAACTACATGTGACCCTGTCATTTTACATTGCAAAAAACAAAATTTTACATTGCAAAAAACAAAATAACAAGCTATAACCGGAACCCATCCACAGAGGTATTCTCATATTTTTTGGCAAAAGATTTTTTACTCATTTGCTATTTTCAGTTTGCTGTGTACAGTTTTGAAGTTGCCACCTGCAAAAGCCTTTCGCAAAAAAAAAAAAAAAAAAAAAAAAAAAAAACTGCAGGTGTCTGATGTTGACAGTCTTAGCACAGCAATGCCATTCTAACTATGAATCATTATATTGCAAAACAATTCCACAAAGACAACTTGGGAATTCAGCGGGAAAAAAATGAGTAATATTTGCCTTAAGTATGTAGTGTTATAACATCAAACCTCACGTTACCACATTATTTTTCCGAGTGCCATCCAAATGTGGCAGAGAGCCAGTCTGCTGCATGCTGGGCCATTGTTTCCACAATTCAATAACAGAGACCATGTTTTCAAAAGCACACATCCATAATTATCCATATGCATGTACCGGGGCTTTCTGCATACGAGCAATTCCTTCTTCCATTCCCTTGGACTTTGAGCTGCAAACAGGGACTGTACTTAAATCCCCTTCTGAAGAACACTTGCATCTTATAGACAGAACATCAGTTTCTTTAGTGTATGAAAACAAACAGTAAGATTAGATTTTGTCCAATGATTTAAGGCTGCCTGGGGAAGGGCCCAGTAGTTGCACATCTGCCAGGCAAAATGTTGCTGTAGATCATCTTCATTTATTACTCTACTACTAGGCATCACATGATGCAGATTGGACAGCTCAACCAGGCCTTATGCTGCATTTTGTTTACCTTGGAGATCATAAGTTGCCACACTGAAGTTAACCACGTTCCAGTACAGGTACAAGTCAGAAATCCATTTAGCAATACCAGGGACCACTTTAAAAAAACAGGATTTCTTGCTTAGTTTAAATGAGCTTTATCTTCGTTCACTTACATTTAGAGCAGACTGTCTTAAACCTGACAAGTTATCTGGCTAAGCAAGAAACCCTGCTTTCTATACCAAGCCCCAGTTCTAGCCAGGTTCATTTTTAGCCACTGTTAGCAATTTCTTGAATAACGGGGCGTACAAACACCATAGCAACATGTCCACAGATAGCAGTTGGACAGTACTGAGTGTACAACCGATTTAATGAAACACAAATAAGACATAAGTGCTAATAAACAGTATACAATTAGAGTTTTCACTTCTGTTAATAAAAGGTGCAGTCTGAAGTCAGAGTTGCAGTGTCGGAATTCCAGCTTCAATGGGTATTCCAACTGAAATTTCCAACTAGGAACACAGAATTTCCAACTTCTGAGTTGAAATGGAAAATAGCATTACACCACAGAATGTAGATCACAGGAGCACACTGTATAAAACAGGAAAAGAACACGCAGATTCAATGAGAGAAGATTTCAAACTTTCAAAGGTGATGAAGAGGAGCAATCAGCCCCTTTTTCAGGCAGCCAACATTGAGACCTTCGTTCATCGTACTTTTCCAATGTACAAACTGCATCAGAAGCACAAAAAACAAGTTTTTGTGTTTTTTCTCTTTTGCTCCATTCCCATGCAGATATAACTTGCTTTTCATTTTCAGTTTCATATCATAATTGGTGTGATATTTACATCAAACTGTTGATTCATTGAATCCTTCTATATACCTTTAGTGCTTAATTGTTCTCGTAGATTGTTCTCCTTCATGCACTCTCCTTTCTTTCTTATAAATCTTCCTTTGTGATGAAAATTAAATTACCTTTGTGAAATTGAGAGCATCTAATATCAGCCTTAGACTGTTTAGCTGTAACATAATAAACAGACATTTTAAGGGTGTCCTTATCCAAATTTCATAGCCTGTTAATCTTAATTGCTTACATTAAGCAATACAAACCACCTAGCCTGTGTGGATGTGTAAAAATGTAATAGATTGTTGATGCATGTGAACAAAATTCTCCATTGTACTAAAGTTTAATAGTATCTTACTTCATAAGGAATCATCCCTCATTCCATCTTGCTGACATTACTATGAAAATTGAGTTTCCTACCACAACACTAATTTATACAACTGGAAATTCTAATTTAAAAAAGCAAAATTACTCATATATATCATCAGCGCCCCAATGGGTATTAACCCCATGCACATAGCTCAGAAATTGAATTACATAAACAGGGAGATCTGCTATATGACTGCAATTAATTGGCTGCTGATGTAAAAGAGATATCTGCACATTCTCACCTTCATTCATTCAAATTTCAACACCCATTCTTCTCAAGAGGTTCCTGATCACTCGTCACACTGATTTGTTTGTTTAAGCACAGAACTCCTGCAGTTTTGCTAACACCACTCCCTCTGTGTTAAAGCCTTTTTAAGAAGACTGTTCCGTTTCTCAAACGTCTTCTGTAGCAACAACTATGCTAACCAAACACTTCAGCCAAGAGCAACTTCTTGTTGCCAAAAGGGACAAACAGTTTTTACACATTTATACTTATTTATACTTGGCTACCTAAGCAAAACAATTCAGTTCAAGTAATTTGGTATTAAAGCAGAGTACCTCAGGCCATTTGAGCCTTTCAGAGTCTGCATCCATATCCACCTCGTCACCTGCAGGTCAGTCTAGAAGTACAAGACAGCCATGACAGTCATGTACTGATATTCATATCCCACAGCCACCTACTCGCCTGACATCTAACAATTAGACAGTCCAATAAAATTTTAATGAAATAAAATATATAATACACCGTTAGACAGCCTCCATGATTAGCGCCATAGTGTCATACTTGCTGGGATGTGGATTTGCAGTCCTCAAACAGGTGGTTAGTTAACCTGATGCCTCTAGATTGCCTTCAGTGTGAGTGCATGCTCTGTGAAGGACTGCTGGCCCCCACCCCATGGCCTATGCTTTTATAATGGGCTTGTTATTTCATGTGAATACTTCTCAGTGCAGTGCTGTGGCTAGAGCTTTCATATAACACAAGTAAAATATTTTAAATTTCAAATTTTGGTGATACAGTACAGTCTGGTTTCAGCTCTAATACTAAGCAATGAGGATTAATTATGGTTAATTTTCAACATAACTATATCAAAGGAAAAAAGTATTCCATCCCAAAACATCCCTACTTTATGTGACTCACTGACTGCAAAAAAAGATTACAATAATAATGTTACTGCAAACAAAAAAACTCAAGATTTTAATCTCAATCTTATTCAGTCAAATTATTTAAAAATAATATATACATCGGGGTCAAATGAACAATAGGACTCGAAATATCAATCATGTGTGTCCAGTTTCATGACCTTCTGACCTTAGGAGAAATCCTGGGGAACTTACTACTCAGTCATCGTGAGTTTAGATCCCTTTGCCATATATAAAGATATGATAATTATTTAACTTTCATTTAGGGAATGACCAGCATGTTTTTATGACCTTAAATAATCCCAGGGGATATTGTGAAACGGGTACAACCCATGCAAATAAGCAGTCGCCTGTCATCGCTTCTGAAGAAACCTCTCAGAATTCCCAGTGCAAAGCATATTCAATGACGGAATTTTCAGCCGTGAGGCAGAAAAACAATCTTAATCATGCTAGCCTATCCATTTGGGTATAATCAACAAACCCTAAATAAATAATAGTTTCAAAAGTCCTGCATGTCAGTCACTAAGCACACAGTTCAAACCCAAAAGATATTTGCTCTAGATGACAGGGTATAAATTATTGTTATGGCAACCAAAAAGGCAAGCCAGCGTGTTTGTCTCACACCCACCTAATGCAGTTCAAGTGATTGTACCCCTATTCAGATCAGTACACCAGTTTCATGCACAAGGTCCTTGTGCTGCTTCAAAGAAAAGGGAGTACAATTACACAGGCATACCGAGAAACCATCTGTTTGAACTCAAGCCGTTTCAGTGATGAGGTTCTCCCCCAACCCATTTTTCTCCTTCTGTCCTACATAAGGACTGATGTTTAGCGACTTCAACCTCCAGCACCCGCGGGATGTGGGATACAGACTAAAACATGCTTCTGCATCAGCACACCTTACACAAACACACTGAGGGGGCCTGGGGATGGAATCAATCAATCAGTCAATCATCTCGGATTTCAAAGGACAAGCAAAGGTGCTCCAGTCACTCAGTGAGAGTTTAAGAGGGTTGATAAACGAGCATTACCTCAACGTGCAAAGTTTCTCCCAACGCTATTATGAGGTTGGGGTCGGGGGGGCAAAGAGTGGAGCTCGAGTGACGTATCCCAGTCTTTGCCTTTCTAATAGCCTCAACAGGCAAAGTTTTTAAACAAGAGTAAAGCCTATATGGGTTAAATTGAAAAAAAGAAAAAAAAAGCTTCAAAAAAAAAAAAAAAAACAGGGAGACCAGCAGAAGGAAATGACCCAGTCAGCTCAAGACTGATAAACCACTTACAAGGCACTGGGCTGGGTACAAGCAGGATTTCCTTCACAATCCTTGAGGTGACTGGGCGAGACCCAACACAGACAAAACGGCACTAATGTGATGACAGGGTGTAGAGTGACGGCTGAAGCTGTGGACATATGTAAGAACGCCCCCACAAAACCTGAATAAATGTTTTCCTGGAGACACGGGTGTGAGCTGAGGCCAGACAATACAGCAATTCACCTGTCAACCTCTTATTTCTAATTTGGGTATCCATAAATAACATAAATAACATAAATAATGCCAAATCTTAGTTTTCAAATGATATTGCTTGTGAGAGGGCACTTGGGACATCTTGGTTTAATGTGCCTTCCTTATAATATGAGTAATAATATAAAGTTTAAATATAACATCACTGACTAAAAACGTACCGGTCAACTAGCGACACCTGGAGGATGTGGTAGTACCGTTTTCTTTCAGTTATGAAAGAGAAAGCACTTTTAGTTTTACATTTGTTATCTGTATATATCATAACATATACCTTGTCTTTTCGCGCTAGGTACTACTTAATTTATTTAACGAAGACTGATGTTTTCGCTCACAGGGCAGCGCTAGCGATCCAAGTAATTGCCTTTGACCCTCACAGAACACCTGGCTTCGCAGCCTAGAGCACTTGACACACCAGTAATATAAATCTTAATAAAACTTATATTAACTTAACTGTGGCAGGTTTAACTGCAAGGTCGCTTGGATGGGACTTAATGTCATAGACATTCTGAATTTTTACCGCCAGAGTATTAATTCCTCGGAGCGCCAGAGACTCGCGCCCACTCGGCACGCGGCCTCGCCTCAGCCCGAGTCCACGTGACCAGCTGCCCAAAACCCCACCCTTGTGGGTGGAGCGAGCCGAAGGTACGGGGTTTAAAATCATGCTCGTGCTTTCTGAGCAAAGCAAAGCTGTTCTTATAGGGAAAGTTAAGGAGCGCGTGCTGCCAGGGGAATTCGCACCAAAATGTCTGACTTACAGTTTGACGAAGTAAGTATGTTCATGTGTTATCGTAAAATGTGCTTAACATATACAAATAGCTAGGTTATATTATAGGAAATGTATATATTAAAATAATTTAACACTGAAATATGTATTTTACGTGTGTGCAGATTAATATCTTTTTTTTGCTTCTACGGTAGTTGGAATATCGGCATTTTTAATTAATGTGTATACATGCAAAACTTTTTATTTAAAAGTATTAAATCCGGAATGTTACTTATCTTTTTTTCAGAGTTTCGTACTGGACTATAACGACTCCGGATCGGGGGAATTGATGGACGAAAGCTTTGAAGAGCCGTGCTACCGAGCTATTGATCCCGAATTAAAGAAAATCTTCCTGCCAACGGTTTTCGGAATAATGTTTGTTTTGGGAATAGTTGGCAATGGACTGGTGGTCATAGTAATGGGCTATCAGAGAAAGTCCAGAACGATGACAGACAAATACAGGCTTCACCTCTCTGTGGCAGATCTACTGTTCGTCCTTACGCTGCCGTTCTGGGCTGTGGATGCAGCGAGTAGCTGGCACTTTGGGGGGTTTCTCTGTGTGATGGTCCACATGATCTACACCGTGAACCTCTACAGCAGCGTTCTGATCCTCGCTTTCATCAGCCTGGACCGCTACCTGGCAGTCGTGCGTGCCACCAACAGCATCGTCCCAAGGCGCCTCCTGGCCGAGAAGGTGATCTACCTGGGGGTTTGGCTGCCAGCCGCGCTGCTCACCGTGCCAGACATGGTGTTTGCCAAGGTGCACGACTCCAGTACCAGGATATCCTGCGGGCGCACGTACCCGGATCCGGGCGACATCTGGACCGCCGCATTCCGCTTCCAGCACATCCTGGTGGGATTTGTGCTGCCGGGGTTGATAATCCTCACCTGCTACTGCATCATCATCTGCAGACTGTCCCAGTGTTCTAAGGGGCAGCACAAGCGCAAGGCGCTCAAGACCACCGTGGTGCTCATCCTGTGCTTCTTCAGCTGCTGGCTGCCTTACTGCCTGGGGATCTTTGTGGACACCCTGATGATGCTGAAGGTGATACCCTACAGCTGCTCTCGGGTGCAGAGTCTGGAGAAGTGGATATCCATTACGGAGGCCCTGGCGTACTTCCACTGCTGTCTCAACCCCATCCTTTATGCCTTCCTGGGGGTTAAGTTCAAGAAGTCTGCCCGCAACGCCTTGAGTACGAGTCGGGGATCCAGTCGCAAGATGCTTCCTAAGAAGCGCGGTGCCATCTCTTCAGTCTCCACCGAGTCAGAGTCTTCCAGCTTCCACTCCAGTTAGCCGAACTTCGCACACAACCAAATAAGTTCCAGAAACCAAAACTTTGGAGTACAGACTGCTTGTAGATATATATTTTTTTTTTCATTTTGTTTATTTAACTTGGCTAAACGTTTAATGCAGCAAAGCAGTGGTTGAATGTTCAGGCAGAGCCTGCTGGCTATTGTTCACCTGTATGTTAAACTGTAAATATGTATCTGAAGCTTGGGCCCATATGAACAGAAGAATTGTACAAAAAATAGGCGACTCGCCACTGTATATAGTTTGTGACTTGCTAGACCTTTTTATGTCAGCACTTACACCTGTTTGTCTGCAAAAGGAGTGGTTATTTATGGACACTGTATCCAACACTGTTTTTCACTGAATGTCTCCTAGGTTGTCGAGTGTTTTTCAGCACAGCTGTGACTATTGTCTAAATGCTAATAATAAAAATCTTGATTTCCTACATAGAAACTGAAGTTGTTTGCGTTTTTTTTTTTAATTTTTTTAAATGAAAGAGTCATACAATCGCACGTTAACTGCACTGATCTCACTTTCACTTAGCATAAGCATAAAGGAGGGGGGATGTCGGGGATGGGGATGGGTTCCTCTTTTACTTAATGCAAATGCCTCCACTGCATCTGGCTGAAGGGGGTTCGAGGAGGAGCTCTGCTCCGTCTGGAACATCTGTTCTGTTGACGTCTATGCTATTCATTTCAAGCACAATGAGACAAAACCAGAGCCAGATTGGGCTCCTTAGGTGTTTCATTGATCTTCAATTCCCCTGCCTGGTCCCTTTTTTTTTATCATGCACATATTCTTGAGACAACGGTTGCTTTAAAAAGTACCAGTTGGCCTGGACTTGTATTTTGAAAAAATAAGTCTGCACCACATGGTATCTCTTGCCATGTGGTTTTTACAGAAATCTGATAGCGACTCCTGTTTTTTGTTGTTTTTTTTTTTCCTACCAATAAAGATATTTCAAGATGAGTGAGAAATATCAATGTGCTACACATTTAAACCAGCAAGGCCACATGCAGCACAGCGACATACTTCTTTAAATGTCATACACATTAAATTCTGGATCAGCTGTAAGATTTTCTCTTGAATAAGCTGAGCATGATTGAAAATGAGATTGAATTGATGAATAATGAAAATTAGAAGTAATCGATCTTTCCGGTGTTGTAAAAGTGGAATTCCTGGGCTGAACAGACTCACTGTTTTTGGTGTAAAGATGGATTTTAAAGGGATCACTAAGAATATTATGAGATATAATGCGTTTCCTCCACCTACATGCAAAATTAGTTTCTTGGGCCATTCATTATAATTTATGTGACATAAATGTGTAAACAAAACCTAGATAAAAAGTAAGATGTGTGTATACCTATTGGTTTTAGTATAAAGTGATGCATTACCTCCTGAAAAGGGTGAAGGGGTGGCAATCATATTCAACACCCCCCCCCCCCCCCCCCCCACAAAGCAAATCATCCCCCATCACCGATCCTCCCCCCCCCCTCACCCAGCCTGTAACCCAAGCCCTGGGAAAGTCAGGGCTTTAATTAGAACAGTTGTAGAACAAATCGGGGGAGAGGGACACCAGCGAGTGGGGGGGTGAAATAACAGGCCAGACGTGACTCCGCTAGGTCAGAACAAAGGTTTCTGTCCGACCTCTGACGGACAATGAGCTGCTCCGTATAAAACATATAGTAAAACACGCAGAAGGACACCTTTCCGTGATTCCCCCCCCACTCTCTCTCCCTCTTTCCTAAGAGCTAGTGGTCTATGTATAGAAGATATCGTATACGACCCCCGCATGGATAAAAGAGACATCTCGCTGAAGAGCGCAGAAGCCTTGGCTCATGCTGTCAAACAGCAGTTATAAGAGTCCTTGGCAGGCCGAGTCCGTCAGCTGATTTGTGCCCCGAAAGGCTCCGATGTTCCGCCACAGCTATTTTAAACAAGGCTTGTAGCCTTGGTGCGATGGCCTCCGTGTGGTGATACCGTGCCCATGCACATGGTAGGCAACCTCCCCCCACCAGGGCCGTACCAAGGAATTCTGGGGCCCCTGGCAGAATTACACTTTGGATTCCCGTACTGACTGTGGGGGGTGGTTTACCCTTGGTAGATTTTGCCTATCAGGGTCCCCTCCAGTCCAGGGTCCATGAAAACATCCCCCCACAGCGACTGCCCTGCTTCCCATTCAACTGCCACCCAGGCAGTATCGTTCCCGTTGTCCAACAAATATCATGACCCACTCAGCAGGGCCATGTGACCTATGACACAAACCCCATGTAACCGGCCTTGACATTAGCCATTTGATTGCTTTATTGTCATTATAGTTGGCTCTGCCTTTAATTAGCTGCTCTGATGGAAGGACTAGTGGTATATGGTCATGCAGCTGAGCCACAGACGAATAGTGGGTAGAGACTAACCCTCCATGTAGATCTTTAAAAGGTGTGGATGAGGAGACCCAGGGGAATGTGACAGTGATTACCCTCCGTTTTTATGGGCCAAACTGCTTATTTCAGACCCTCTGATCTCCTGCCAGTTAGTCGCACATTACCGAAAGAGGCCTTTGGCATGGACCCTAGTACTGCCTATAGGAGCCCTGCAAACGGCCTGTTCCTGCCACACAGATACACCAACTAGACAGCAAGCTCTCCCATCTATGCCCCCCCCCCCTTGCCTGACTCTGTGTTTTTGTTTTTCTTTTGCCACAGTTGCTGCTCCAGGACCTGGGTGCACCGCACTGTTCCTAGGTGTCCTCACAGATACGTGCTTCCGATTTCTCCTTGCCAGGCCCCCGTGACCCTGCTCTCCATTCCATGAGCTTTATGCCTGCCTTCTGGACAGCGGGGTTCCGAAGGGGGGGTGGTCGCTTGCTCCCTGCCTTGAGACCAAGAGGGGAATGTGAAGAGGATCTTTAAGAAGACTCTGTGACTGAAAAGCAAATCAGCCTCCTGAAGCCCCCCCCTCCCCCCCCCCAAAGCACTCTCAAGATGGCGGGAGGCATATCCATGGATATGTATTTACAAAGGAGGGTGGATGACACAAAAAAAAAACAAAAAAGCAATTTATTTCTCACAAATGAGTGAGGGAAGAAAAAAAGAACTAATTGTTTGAAGAACTTGGCTGGTTCACATGCTCCAGCCTTCAGTGGCGTCTTGTAAAGGGAGCACTGGGTCTCTGGAAGCAAGCGCACACACACACACACACACACACAGACACACACACACAGACACACACACACAGACACACACACACACACACGCACATACATGGACACATACACACATGTATTCACGTCTTCGTGGGGTTGGTCCCTTAATTTCTATGGATATACCCCCACCCAGCCATAACCTTAAGTATAAGTATCCAAACAAAATACAAGATTTTTGACATTTTTAGTTTACAGTCACTGGTTTTTATATTACGGGGACCTGAAAAAAGTAAGAAGTTTTACAAACCCACACACAGAGCCACAGCAGCACATGCTGACACAGCTCTGGGCCTGTACATCCAGGCCACAGGTGAACACGGAGACATTGTGTCTCCTCTGCTTGAGCCTGTTCAGTATCATCAGTCACCCAGCCCCCCCACAGGCGCATAAAGGACAGAGCAGTTCCTCCAGGTCCAGGGACGGCACGGAGGCAGTGTGGCCTCGTGTGAATGAGCCGATTGTTAGCCAAGTTTCCCATCCTGAAACCTAATCACATCTAACTGAGCAACTCCACAATGAAGCCAATCCTGGGCCAATCTTCAGCCAGGTCGCGTTGTCCCCCCCCCCCCCCCCCCATTGGCGACATGCAGAGGGGGGGTTACCCCCCTTGGAGTGCGGCTGGCCTTCTTTGTCAATGGCTCCTGAAACTAAGACTTTAATGGGCTGATCTCGCACCCACGATAAGTCAAGAAGGCGTCCATTTGGAGGCATTGGGAAATGGAGCATGGACCTGGTGGGGGCGGGGAGTAAGTAGGTCGGAGGTAAATGGGAGGCTTTCAGGTCCTGGATGCATCCGCCGTTTTAAATGGGTCGCCACTCTACTTTAACACCAGCAGGGGGTGATCTTCCATCAAAGCGGTCGGTGGCATCTCTGCGGCAACCAGGATGATGATGCCTCACTTTTACCTGAAGGAGGAATCCCCAGCCTGGCGGTTCGGTCCCTGTTTGTTGGAGATGAGATCCGTTGGGGGTTTGGGGGGAGGCAACTAAAGGCACCTATGTGTGGGGGGGGGGGGGTGCCAGCCCGACGACGTGTTTCCCACTGAATGAGGCGCCATTGTTTACAAAGTAGGCAGGTGTGTCCCCTCAGCCGGCACACCACAAAAGCCATTGTAGGTCCCATCTGCAGCGAACGCAAATAGCACGTCGTCTGAAACCCCAAGAAACCAATTAGCCATAATATAAGTAGGTTAGAACAGCCATTCAGAGGCAGTATTATGGGACACAATGCAGCCGGTATTGTGGGCTAACAATTAGCGTCGGCGGAGGGGAGCGAAGTCTCGCGGGAAGGCTGGGGCGTCGCCCCAGGGGCCGTTTTTGTTTGTTGAGGGCCAAGGGGACAACCACCACTCTGAATGCCACCCCAAGAGCAAAGCGGTATATCAGGTGGGCTTACAGGGGCACCTCCCGGGGGGGAGCAGTGCAGGTGGGAGGTCGAGCCCCTTCCCAGCTACATGGCTGAGTGGGTGTGTGTGTTTTGGCCAAATGAATGAATTCAGAATGTGGTCTGTGACTGGCAGGTGCTGACCGTGAGGTCAAAGGTCAGAGGGTTCCCAGGAAGTAAATATTTTAGAAGTAAATATTTTTAAATAATTACTTTCTCGTTTGTATAGGACTCTTTACATAGCTGTGTTTTGTTTTTATTTTTAAACTAATTTAAGATGTGTGGTGCTTTTACAAACGTATAAATGATATACATTTCCAATGTCTGGAGAGGAGATGTGCACATCACATCTGCGAATATCACAACTCATTCAGGCCATACAAGAATACAAGATTAGGGCAAGGAGTGGCTAACCAATAGACTTTCAGAGATGGACACCACCAGCCAATGATGCAGAGCCAGGTGTGGCCACAGCCACTGGGATCAATCCAGGCTGCAGTGCCCTGTAGCCTAGTGTTTGAGATACTTGTGGCAAGCAGAGCACTGTAAAAGTGATTTCTTCACTTCCTCCAAGTGCAAAGCTGGCAGTGAAGCAGGTTGACTGGGATCCAATGGGCTTTCAGTGTTTAGAATTTAGTGATTAATTGTCATTGCTGACACACCACAGCACACAACAACAAAATGTGTCCTCCGCATTCAACTCATATGTGACATAGCAGGGGGCAGCTAATTCATCACCCAGGGAGCAGGGGTGGTAGTATCTTGCTTAGGGTACCTCAGTGGTGCCTTGCTGGTTGGGGATTTGAACCCACAATCTTTCAATTATGAGTGCGCTTCCGTAACCAGCAAGCCACCACTGCATTATAATGATCATCAATACTTAATTTCCCTGTGGGGCAATTGTCTTTATGCTTCCCTCAACTTGCTCTTTGTAGAGTAAGCTGGCGGCAAACAGCAGCTACCTGTTAGGGCACCCAGGGAGCTGGGGGTTAAGGCCCTTACTCAAGGATCTGCAGATGTGCTGAGGCTGGGTTTGAGTCAGTGACCTTGATGGGCACACAGGCTTAGCCCACTGAACCACACGCTGCCCCTTGGGCAGTTCACTTGGGCTAGCATGTCCTAAGCATGCAAGGAAGCTAAATACAAATCCTGCAATGCCGCATTTGTCTGTGGCATCAAAAAGCAGCATGCTTTATGATTTATGGGTATTTTGCTGATGCAATTTGGGTTGAGTAATAATATTGTTCAAGGCCACTAAACCCTCACGGAATTTCAACCAGTAATTGTCATTCCATATCCTTAATGGCGATGTTACACACAGATTCATACTTCATATAATGAATCATAAAGAGAATTATTTGAGACAAGTGCATTTTTATGGCATTTTGCACATGCATGCAATCGAACAACTTTTATTTTTTAAGAGGGAGCAGTATGGTGAAACAAGGGGATGGAAATACCGCAGTGAGGTTATTGCAAACAAAGTCATTTTACTAATGAAAGTACAAGAAAAAAGACATAAAATCAAGGGCAGGTACCACTCTCACAAAAAGGTGCTAACACAATCGCCCTAACGATGTTCAGGAGGACCTGATGGAGACCCACACAGTACATGCCCTGAAAGCTACACAACAGTGCAGCGTTAGGAATCAGAGGCCATTTAACTCATGTTGCCAGTTTGGCTCCCTAAAATGTAAGTGTAGGATTGTAGCTATTGCTAATATAACATTTGATGTGATAAACCGTCGCTGATTTTTAAGGACTGTGCTTCAGTCGTATTATGGGATACAGCCGATGATTTGATTTAAAGAAAAGTTTTCTTTGTAGTGATTTTTGATTTCTTCTTGAAATTGTGCTTTAAAGTTGCTCTTACCATATCCTAGCATTGCTATGTACATAAATTTTTGTATATTTGGATTGTATTCATCCATAGCACCTTTAATTCAGAAAGAGTCATCTTTCTCACCTATTCATCCAGAATAACCCGGAATACTTTCAAACATAGGCATGTCCTTTTGGAAGTACGGTGACCAAAGCTGTACGCTTTACAGATCCTTATATTGAGGAAAGATGGCTTCTAACAGCCCAAGGAGGTCTGCTTGAACTCCATTGGCTGTGTTCCGACAACAGTTCCTGTTCTGTCTTCCTGCTTGAATAGTCACCCACAATGCACTGCTCCTCTATACATTTCTACAGTCCTCGGTGCATCCTGCTGGGAAACGGTGAATTAAAAGCAGACCTCTATCAGAATTCTATTCAGGTCCTTTAGACCTTTATTTCAGTGACATGCTTGGTTTATTTCAGAGGGCATACATTAAGGGAGAGGATCCAGGAAGCAGTCTGTGTCATTGCTGTGTGTCTTTTCAAAATGGACACTAAGGAATTTTTTTGTGTGTTAGTGCTCACTCTTTGTTTCAACATTCTCAGACATTCTCAACTGGTCACACTCATTTTTAGTCTATAATAATCATATAAGCAGGATATTTTCATGACCCCGCCCACCTCCATGGGAATGGCCCGACACTGGCACTCAGTGTGTACTGATCCCAAAACACTCTTCTGTTCCTACACCATCTCCAGTCACCAGCTCCGGAGGGATTCGTTCCGTGACGCCGTTCCTTCCTTTTCACTCCACCATGGATTATGGGTTGTAATGCCAGGAGGTCATTGCCTTCTGGAATGTTCTCTGAACCAGATTTTAAACAACTTGCCCACTACCAAACTTTACCAGGTTGTTTCAACAGGATCTCGGAGTTGCCTGACACCCGTTGAAACATTTCGATAGGGTTTCTTATCATTTCCAATGTGGTCAGTAATCAGCTTCTCTTGATATTTGCACATTAACTTGAGTTGTAGTTGAAGATAGTTGAAGACAGTAGTATGGACTTAGCACATATGGCACATAGATTATATTGAAATATCTGCCAAAAAAAGTATTTAACATTGTCCACTGTCATCCAGGTTTATAAACAAGTACCTGAAATGATATGTATTGTTAAGAAGAAAATTAGGAAAAGTACCAACTCTACCGGCTTATTCTATTAGCAATGAAACTTCCACTAGAGACAAAGATGCCGTCTTGAGTTTGTACATCCTGGTTCATCGGCACTGCCTGACAGCTGTTTGCAGGACCGTCCTCTTCATTGTTTGTACTCGACCGTAAAAGTCAGTTGCCTGGGGGGGGGGCGCCCCCATGAATTGCCTCCCCCAAAATTCCCACCAGTACGTCACCCTCCCCCCCCCCGTCCTGAAATAAAAGGAGAAGAGATAAAATGGACCTTGCGTGAAAATCAGGCTGCGAGACCACAAACGGCGGATTGTCCCGACGTCCCGCTGCTCGATTCCGGACAGATCCCTTGTGTGACACGCTGCCAGGATTGCCGGAGGGGGGCAGGGTGGGGCGAAGTGCATTTCCTTCCAGCAATACTGGCGAGGGTTGGGGGAACTGAATCAGTACACGTGGGATGGGCTGTTTACTTAGTGATGTCACAACCCATGTCATCACCTGACACCACCCCCCCCACCCCTACCCTCATTAGCTTTTCCCCGAAATGCTGATGTAATGAAAGTTAATCTCTTCACCCTGGCATACTTGGACGGCCCCGCCCCTCCGTGGGAGACCAAAAAGACTTCACTGACAGGTTCATTAAATCCAGCGGCCCTGTCCCGCCGGCGGCTGGCTATTGTGTGCAATTCCTTACCCTGCCTGGCGTGTAACAGAAGAATCCTGGTGGAGACAAAGCCCTGGGGGGGTGGGTGTGATGGCGGCGGGGGGTCTCGATGGGAGTAGATGCCCAGCGTGTATCCCCGAGCACGTAGGCAGCCTCGCGTGCGGTTGCCAGCGGTGATGCGTGTGCATGCCGTGACACTTTT
This sequence comes from Mormyrus hasselquistii, assembly GCA_026779605.1. Taxonomy (NCBI): domain Eukaryota; kingdom Metazoa; phylum Chordata; class Actinopteri; order Osteoglossiformes; family Mormyridae; genus Mormyrus; species Mormyrus hasselquistii. The sequence goes on along the minus strand of JAODKE010000001.1, from coordinate 20,261,789 downwards.
CTCCCGTCCAGATGAAGGGGTAAGAAATGTTGAGGTCACACTCATGAGGGTGAAGGCTGACAAAGGCCAGGCGCACAGGGGCTGCAGGGGGATTGGGGGAGTGTGGGCGTGGCTTGGTGCTGAAGGAAGTTAAGCTCTTTTCAGGAGCGTGACCAGAAAAATCTGCCCCAGAAGCTGTGATTTCTGGGAAAATAGAGACTGACGTGTTTTGCCAAAGGACAAATAAACCTCTTAGGCCACAATCAGCCGCTTTGTGACATGGAGGCATAAAGGGGACATGTACAAGAGCGTAGGGGGGTGTCTCATGTGATGCCCCTCCACCCCATACTGGCAGTGTGGGAGAACCTCATTCCACCACTGTTTGGCGCTGATGGTCTGGGAGCCCGCTGTGGCCCCATGGCCACTCAGAGGTCAGAGTTCAGAGGTCAGGCTGGGGTTGGAGGAGGCCAGGCACTGCTTACAGCTAACGGAAAGCATTGGGAGGAGGTATTGGCATCAGAAAGCCAGGCCATCCCCTAATTGGTTGCTGAGCCTGTCCGTCAGACACACCCCATCCCAGCTATACGTTACAGCTATCTGTGCGACTGCCTACCCTTCACACTATTGAATCTTTATATCGGAAATCCTCTGCCCCCTGCGTCGGCCTGGCTGTAAATAGAGAGGCCTTTTTACCATGATGGTATTTTGCCATTTAACGACGCAAATCCCTAAGAGGCCCATCCAAACCGGACAGGAATGACTGTGTCAACAGGCGGCTGCTGCAAAGATGGGTGAGGGGGTGAAGCCCAGAGCCCCTTTCTGCCCCCTTCTACCCGCCGTGAAAGGCTGTCTCATTAGTGCACATGGCACCACGCACCGCTGGTGGGGCCACAGGGGCCGGCGGCGTGGCTGATCCCGTGTGCCCGGCACACACAGCACCCTTTGTGGGGCTCCGCTCCCTTTGCGCGCCCTCAGTGTCGTCCTGGGGCAAAGCATCCCTTTCATACCCACCCATGAAACATTTTCCTGTCCGAAAAATCTCGACCGGTTGGGGTTTTGTCGGGGGGGCGCAACCGATGCCCTAAATGGGCCTGTTGTCCCCCAGACTCGCTCGAGAGTTGGCGCTGTAAGTGCCTCCGTATTTGAGCTCAGCCAGGGTGGGGGGGGGAGACAAAAAATGTGATTTCACAAAGCAGATGCCGGAGCTGGAAATAGCAGGGATTTAGAGTCGGCACAACTTCACTTGGAGGCGGCTGCTGGGGGGGGGTGGGGGGAGGGTTGCGCTCGGCGGCCTGCCTGCAGGAAACGGCGCCAGCAGACCTGCCCGCTAACGACATGTTAAGATGTCTGCCTGGTGGCAGGGCACAGCAGAGCGGATTGGGGCGGCAGCACCGTGCTTTATTAGGGCTTGGGGCGGGAGGCTGCTGTGAAGCAGGCGCCCCTAGTGCCTCCTCAGAGCCTCTCGTTCCCACGTCGCTTTGCTCCACCAGTCTGCCCATAACCCTCTCAGGATGACCTCATCCCTTCCCCTTTGTGACGGCCTTAACACAGTGTTGTCCCTGGTAGCATCTGCCACTGACCTACCCCCACACCCCCCTCTCCCAAAGGTGGTGAGTAAATGTAAATGTAGAGTTCCCTCCCCGCTTCACCACCCACTGCTACAGTCCTGCTCCAACACGCTACATGCTTGATCCTATACGCTTCACGCTCCCTCGCACACGCAGTCGTGCACATGCTCACGCGTTGCTCCTCAAACTCGTTCCTTTCAGTCTGACAAAAGAGAACCCCACCTTGGTCTACTGTACCCCCCACCCCCACGCACACAAATACACACACATCTGTTCTTAGACTTTACATTAACCCCCCCAGAAACCAATCTGTTGCACCCTCTTGTTCTTGGTGCTGTCTTGTATACTAACTCCTACCTGTCCAGGCACTCAACACGCCCCCTGCCCCCCAGCCCCTTATACTGCTAAGCCCCCCATGTGTGTAATCATTGGCATAACAAAGGCACGTGAAGACTTGCAGGGGGATTAACATGGGGGGGGAGGGAGATCGGCAGGTATTTGAATAGAGGTGTGTGTATATGCATGTCTGTGTGTGTGTGTCTGTGCGTGTATGTGGGTTTGCATAGATCACATTTGAGGACCAAATTATCCCCAAAGTGTAGTAAAACCTGACATTTCTCTACTTTTGGGGACATCTCCTGAGGTCCCCATTTGGATAATCTCAGTTTTATAAAAAAAAAATCTGTGAATGCAATCAAAAAAGTATAAATGCCAAAAGTCTTGCAGTAGAGGTTAAGGGTGTTGTGATTGGGATAAGGGTTTTTCCCTTAGAAATGAATGGACATCCCCATTTAAATAGGAAGACCAACTGTGTGTGTGTGTGTCTATGTGTGTGTGTGTCTGTGTGTGTCTATGTGTGTGTGTCTGTGTGTGTGTGTGTCTGTCTGTGTCTGTGTGTGTCTGTGTGTGTGTCTGTCTGTGTGTGTGTGTATGTGTGTGTGTGTGTGTGTGTGTGTGTGTGTGTGCCTAATGCATGTACTCCCCCAAATCATTGCCACACCCCAGTGGCTGTTTGGACCGAGGAGTGTCACTTTCATAAATGAAATCGCTCACTAGGCTCCACCAAGCAGATTGCTGCAGTTCTGCAAAGATTGGGTCGCATGACCAGATGCACTGAATTCCATATGGCTCTGAACTGCAGAGCACAGTCCTCTGAAACTTTGCCTGGTCAGTCGCCATGGTTAGTTTTGTGTGAAAACTATTATCACTATTGAAAGAACAAATGTAATAAAGGTACAGTATTGCAAAGAAGAACTTTTTGTTGATTTAAATAGCGAATGCCAAAGCAATCATCCAAACCATAGTTTAGTTTATATTCAGAGTAAATTTGTGAATGAACGTTACTTCAAAATGACGGTTTGTTACGTTTTTTTGCGGTTTCGTATTGCCATCTGCTGGTGATTACTCAAACTGCAATAATATGCGTAATAGTGATTCAATAATGTCATGTTCTCGTTTTGGAACCAAGTCGTGTTATTGCGTTGTTGATTTTTGAGATGCCTGGGGCATTAGGACTTTGCAAGCACCGAAGTCTGCCATGGAAGCGCAGTTTACGCAATGTTTCTCAGGGATTTATAAAATGCCAACATGGAACTAAAATTAGTGTATTATTGGCGGTCACTGATCTGAGTGGGTTTATGATATTGCGATGGGGTTATGATCTGAAACTATTTATCTCAGAAGACTGGTTTGTCTTGACTGAGCTGCTGATATGCTGAACTTAATAACCAGGTGCCTCGTCTCTCATTATAATCAACTGAGACTCAGTGAGAATATTATGAAAGAAAATTCCGGACCAGAAGTGTCACGATTCGCGCTGGACGAGCAGGCAGGCAGCAACCAAAGACGAGGCTGGCAGGCAAGATGACGGGCAATGAGGGTTTAATGGGAAGACGGGGTAAACAGCGACGCACAATACATTAATGACCGACACTAAACTGAGGAAGACATGGACTAATATACATGAAACAAGCCAAATCAACAAGGAATAGCTGGGCCCAATCTGGGAAGCACACGTGGATGATGAGGGGGCGTGGCACACACGAGGACTGGACGCGCAGGTTATGACAAGAAGTCCCTGGACTGCGTCATTATCCAGTTAGTACCAATGGACTCACTTAATGTAATCGTGGATATTGTGGAAACAAGGCGACTTCCCAGTTCCCAGTGATGAAAACCAAAAACACAAATGTCATTAATAAACTTTATTGTCCTTTATAGAATATGTCGAGGTATAGTAATGTCTATACAACATACATTTACAGGAAGAAATACAACATTTTACAGGCACTTTTTATATATATATTATGTGATGCGTAAGACCGAACCAGCAACATAGACAAGTATCCGCAGGGAAAGGTTATCGCTTTAAACAAAACAGCTCATACTGCATCTCTATGGGCATAAGTTGTTTTGTCAAGGTTCATAGAAAAATATATCAAAAATATCACTGCGTCATTTTCCTAGTTTTTCGTTATTTTTATATGCAGCAGAATATCAGAATAGCAAGAAGTTTTGCGAAGGTTGTTTCTCCTCAAATGGTCATTTTACAAATATCATGCATTGTGTTCATGTAAATGTATAGTAATTTAAGATTTTAGATTAAAAATCTAGGTATCATTAATACGAAGCAGAAAACTAGAATTGGGAGTCATTTAAATGGCAAGACTTTAATTTGTGGTTTATTTACAGACTTCTTCGCCTTACAAAACAGCTAACCATAAATTAATTTACATTTAATCAGGGTCAGTAAATCCTCAATGGAGGCAGCTGGCACTAAATACAAATCTGTGTAATAAAATATATTTGAGAATTGAATACATTCTAAAACCTTTTTTTTATTCGACACAATGGGTTGAAAATGATGCTATTTGGAACGCAGCAAGCAGCCATTAATGTATCAAAGACATAAAAATTCTTATTTACCTAAAACATTAATATCTTATTGGACATTTGATTTCTATTTGAGAACAATTTGACGATTACGTAACAAGATGAAAAGAGGGTTCCTGTTAAAAATTTCACTCGTAAAAAATACAAAAAGCATCAAAAGACAAATGGTCATTAAGAGTGACGAATGTCTGAGAATTAGTTTTACAATCTGACACTTCAAAAATTGATATAAATATCTAATCTGAGTAAGTAATTTGCCTCAATAACCAATCATTGTATTCAAACAAGAGAACGTGATTACGGAGACAAATATATGCACTTCCTCTATGCACATATTATATAGTAATATAATGGTTAATTGGCATGTGTAATTTGATTTAAAGAGACAGCAATCACAACAGTAATCATGTAGGCCTTAGTCCTACGGACCGATTCCGAAAAGGGACAGAGACGAGAAGCCCGGCTTGGCTCGGGAATCGCCGGACACGTAACGGAGACACCGTGCGGTAAACGGTTATAAAAACGGGCATAACGGCTGCAATGACAGCAAGGGCGTAACTTTGGCTGGAACATTGCGGGGGTTGAGGTCAGTATTAGCTGGTTCTGATGTATACTGGGGGACCTACAACCCCCCATAATTTATGCCCATGAATGACAGGACACCGGGAAGACAGCAAACCAGAGCTACAACTGTCGACCCATCACCAGGCCCCCGCCTCCCCCCGCCCCCCCCCCCGACCCCCCCCCACCCCCCCCACCCACAACCCCCAGGCGAGCAACAAGCCTACCCCTCACCTTGG
>JAODKE010000001.1:20232284-20247599 GCA_026779605.1 Mormyrus hasselquistii | reverse complement strand
AGAGATTTAGCAGTGATACCAGCGAGTAGTGAGTTACAGTAGTCAAGACAACTAGAGACAACTGATCTGGCCTGATAAATAATGAAGAGCAGTGGTCCCAGGACAGCGTTCTGGTGGACGCCACGTGTGATAACTGACGTGTCTGATTTATGACCCGATGTTTTCTGTCAGTGAGATACAAAGTACACAAGTCAAGCACAGCCCCACAAACTACTGGGTTGTGAAGTCTCTGAATCGTGAATCTGTGTCGAAGGCTGCGCTTAAATCAAGTAGAACTAGGCGACTTACGGCACCAGTGTCAGTTGCAACAAGTAGATCATTTAAAACTTTAACTAAAGTGCTCTCTGTGCCTTGGAATTTGCAGAAACCAGACTGCAGTGGTTCAAGGAGGTTATTTATCTTGAAGATAGCTAAGAGACTGAGAGTATACTATACTTTCCAATATTTTGCGGAAGGAATGAAGATTTGAAATCGTATGGTAGTTAGTAAGGTTAGTTGGGTCAATGCAAGGCTTTTTAAGGATAGTAGTGAAAGCCACTAATTTGAAAGATTTGTGAGAACATAGCCATGGGCTAGGGATAGGGATGAAGAGGATGATGAGGAGGGGACCGATTACCAGTGGCCTGTACTACGAAGCGGGGTTACTGGCTTATCGGGGTAACTTGTCGGATTTAAGGTACCACAGTTTAAAAGGACTTCATATTCGTTCACTTACATTTTGCCCAGACTACCTTAAATCCAACAAGTTACCCTGATAAGCCAGTAACGCTGCTTCGAAATACAGTGGCCAGGAGTCATTTTTTAGTGGTGTAGAAAGAGGGTCAAGTGAGCAAGTGGCAGAATTAGCAGCAAGTGGCAGAATTAGCAGCAAGTGGCAGAATTAGCAGTAAGTGGCAGAATTAGCAGCACTGATTATGTCACAAACCTCAGAAACACTGACGGAAGAGAAGGTATTTAGACAGCTAGTTGGAGCTTGAACACTGGGAGAAAACAAAAATACTAAATCAGCATTTGAGTGGTTTATGTCCAGAGTGGCATAGAAAGCAGACTTCTGGAGTTACTGAGTTCTGGGGTAGCAGAGATATTGTAATCAGGGGCTTTGAATAGTCTCTTGACATTATGAAACAGATGACATGGGTTTCTATAATTGCTATTCATGAGATTGGAGTAGTAGATAGATCTAGCAGTGTGTAAGGCATCCTTATAGCAGCCATGTGTTCTGTGTAGGCCTCAACATGCACAATAAGGTGGGTTGCGTAAGTCTAAGGCCTTTCTGTTTCATGGAACAAGGCTCAGGAGTACAGCATGGGGCAGGGCTAGCAAAACACATATTAGGTTTTCAAGGCTGCTTGCCAGATGCCACCGTATTGAGAACGGAGGCAGGTTTGTCAGAGGAGCAAGGGGTACAGTTCATGGACAAAGCTGCAGAAATAACTTGGGACAAGATTGAGGAATCGACAGAGTGCATGTTACGAAATGTGATACGCCATTCATGAGACTCACAAGCAAAGAAAACCAGATGATCATGTGATCAGAGAGTGGGAAAACAGGAGTGAATGTTGGAAATAGACAAATCAGAGGAACACGCTAAGTCATGTGTGTGGTCTTAATAGCGAGAAGGGAGAGATACATGCTGTGTAATGTGGTGGCAGTCAAGGAGGGAAAGGAAATCAGTCTTGCAGTTAGGTTGATCAACATGAATATTAACATCACCACAAAATAACAGACTCAAGAAGAGAGAGAGAGAGAGAGAGAGAGAGAGAGGTGGCAAGTAGTTCAGAGAGGTCCAGTTATGTACATTCTAAAATAGAACTGATGATATGTGCTCTCTGTTGTGTGATATTTATGTACATTCTAGAACAGATATGATGATATATGCTCTCTCTTATGTGTCCTTATGTACATTCTAGAGCAGAGCAGAATTAACACTTGTCTACATTCCAGAACAGAACTGATCAAACATGCTTTCAGTTACGTGATCTTGAATTCTAGAAAAAAATCACAGGTCTCATGTGTTCCTTATGTACATTCCAGAATGGAAGTGAATGGACTGTATATTCTCCCTATGCAGACATAGCAGGTCTCGTTTGAATGTGGGTCCATTGCAACTACAATGCTTATTAGCAGACAAGAATTAGTCAAAAATATATACTCAACTCACAAATGATGTCAAACGACTCTGATCAAGTCTGTACACATCAAATCTACGTGCATGTTTAAATCATATAAAGGCACATGCGTAATCCCCACACCACTAACAGTCCAGAAAATCCACCATATGGGCTCAGTGTTGCTAAGGGCAAAAGGTATGCACACTGCCCCCCGGAGGTGTGACTAGTACAAACACGTGAGAGTAAAAGGAAAGAGGGCCTTGCTCTCCTCATATGGATGCACCCTTCTCTCTCATTGTTCCTATAAAATTAGTTCAAAACTGGCTTTAAGCCCCAGCTTTTCATAAGAGGCGTTTCCCCTGACAGCTAACAATGCTTCTCAGGGTCTCCGACCTCCTAGATATAAAGCACGTCCCTCCCTTCCTTCCTCTTAGGGAAAAGGAGTCCCGGAGTGTCTGTGCAGCATGGAGAAGACACTAAAGCCCCTGCAGTTTTATCACTGACCATGGGGTGATTAGCATGGCTAAACTTTGAGATTGTCAAACCAAATGACCAAAGTATCACTGAGAAGGCCAGTGGTGAATGCTGATTGGTCCAGGGATGATCACCACACTTCAGGGCTCACCAGAAACCCAGCAGAAGAATGTAAAATGACACTCATATAATAACAGTTGGCAGGTGCCATAAGGGGGGGGATTTAGGACAATTCCATGGACCTCGGAGTGACAGGGGCCTTAAAAAATTTGGAAAATAACTTGATTTTTGCGGACTGGGGGGCCCAATATGATACACTTTCATGGGGCCCAAAATCATTAGCAATGCCCCTGACAGTCAGTATAAATAGTCTTCATAAAGCTCCATAGAGCCTGCCAGTAATCCCTTAGAGCACCAAGTACAACACAGACATAGGCAGGGAGAGAGTGTGTCACTACACACACACACTTCATACACACACTGCACAGCACTGCAGTACGGAGGTAACTTCCAATCACAGGAATCACAAGGGACACATCTGTGTATATGGGGGGGAGGTGAGCCTTAAAACCACCCCAACCCCCCCCCCCCCCCACCAAGAAAAAGAAAAAATTGTTAGAAAAAATATTTCTGAAGAGCTTCATGGGCATCTTGACAAAACAATTTCTCATAAGCTCAAAACCTCAAAAGCGTTTAGAAATGCATTGCTGGTATCCCCGTCCCCCCAGATGACGAAATGAGGACATCTACCTTTCTTGCTCTGCTGGAGGACAGAGGGTGGGGGTGTGGCCACCTTCATGGCCAGCCCATACGCCCCCCGGAAGGAGTGGCTGTCACGGACAATGAAGGATCCGGGATCCTTGTCTTTCAGGACAGCGATGGCTGTGTTTTGATTTGAGAAGACAGAAAGTTAAAAACTGTAAGAAATTTAAAAAAAAAATACACTCAAAAGAGTAAAACACCCCCCAATTCCAATCCATGCTGATGTGACCTGGGTCAAACAAAAATGATTAGATCCTCAAGCCTTACAATCTTTGCAAACAAACAGCACATGGCATTGGAGTAAATTGCATAGCTGTGGATAATGCAGAGGTCTAATGGAACAGTACATCCTTCTGGTGGTGAAAACCAATGTGTACCTTGGTCCCGCGAGATGTCTGGTTTGTACCAAAACTTTGAAGTGTCCTGCACAAACTTCACTGTCATCGGCTTACTGCCCGGCAAGTCTGCAAAACAAAAATGCAGCCAGGATCAGCCAACAGGTCAGAGGTCTCAGGTCTAGACGACACTGGGTATCCTGTCCGTCACTGTCTCTGAGCTATGAGGGAAGTACTATCACTGTGTAAGCTTTTTGGGAGTCTCAGAAGCTGTATGAGTATTGCAGTTTTGTAGGAGATGTAGAGCCTCCGGGAGTCATGGGGTCTGTGGGAGCAGCTGCGTTTTGCAGGAGCGACAGAACCTGCAGCTGCAGCTGAATCTCGCAGGAGTGACAAACCTTTACCTGGGAGCGGCGAGGAGGTGGCCACAGCCCGGCTGGAGAAGTCGGGGAGCACGCTGGGGAAAGGGATGCTGATGGTGCTGCCACTGTGGGGGCTGGAGAAGCCACTGAGAGCGGGGGAGCCGGAGCCCAGGGAGTGCTCCCCCTCTGAGATGCGGCGCTTCTCCGGCAGGGTGGGCTGCATCCCACCCAGGCCCTCCATAGCCTCCAGCAGGCTCCTCTCCAGGCTCCCATTCCCGAGCAGCGAGGGCAGGTCTGTGGCATCTGCCTCATCCAGGCCCCTTCCCTGACTGTGCAGGGTGCCCCGGGGAGAACTGTGGCAGTTGGGGGCGGGAGGCGACAGCTCGGATGTGCCGGGGTAGGGAGGTGTGAAGCGAGTGAGGGAGGACTGCTGAATCAGGGAAGATGGGCTGGAAACAAAACAGGGAAGGGGTGAGTGGTACCCACATGACCCAGTGGGACACACCCAGGGGATCTCCGGAGCTAAGAATGTTCTTAGTTATGGTAAATGTTCTCTGCATTATCTCTGACTCTGCTGGTTTTTGGAAATGCCCTCCATTCACATGATCTGCCAGAGCTGAACTGGGCTTAAAAATCAGCCCTGGACTTCTGTCCAGACAAGCCCACCACAGGGCTGGATCCCCACGATACACTTTTACAAGTGGCTGAACGTGCAACAATCCCCAAAGCCCCAACTAGGGGTGCGATATCATACCTCTCTGTCCTTGAAAGGAGGGGACTCCCCGAGCTGACAGAGTGCAACGGTCTGAACGCCCCTTGGCAGGTGACCCCGGATGCATTTGTCCGGAACAGATCATCTTCAGGAGACGTGGTGCCGTGGCTTATGGTCTCCATGAAGCCCCGGGATTCTGTCAGAAAGATGATTCCCAAGTCACGTTTTTACAGTTCTGTGAGTGGGTTACACGTTCTGTATCACTATTGGCACCCCTAAGCCCAGGAACCACGTGGAACACTCTCAATTTAGGCTCCTGCTCTATGGCTGGTCCAGACGGTCTCAGAACCAGGTTTCCCCACACCTTAGCTCACCCAGAAACACAGGCACTGCCCAAGCAAGGCAAACACCTCAGAACCAACACAGCCCAGGGGTAAGTTTACTGGCAGCAAGAGGGAACCATGTTTGAATTTCTGAGGCTGTATCGTAATACTAGATGGGGGTTTCAGTCAGATTGAATAAGGTTGAGTGGTATTATGAAACAGCTGCATAACGCTTTATTTCATTTTGTATGGTTTTTGGTGTTATGTTTGCACACATGGAGAATAACAGCCATTTCAGTCAAGTGCAGTATTGGTAAATCTGAGAACCTTTAATTCATACAAAAGACTGAGGCCCGTATCCTATATCACAGTGTTTGTCAACCCAGTCCTCAGGGACCCCGAGACGTTCATACTCTTGCTCTCTCCCACCTCCCAGCACACCTGTACCAGGTGTTCAGTGTTCTGGAATGTTTGGTAGCTTCTTGAATGTTTGGGACTGGACTGTTGAGAAGCACTGATGTATCAAACAGAAAACTTATACTTTCTTTCTCACAGGCTGTGTAGGGGTAGCCCTCTGACTGTGGTGTTTCCTGCCACGATGGTCCATTGATTTGTCAGGGAGAGGAAAAAAGAGGAACAGCACCGGGCTTGCAGGGTTGGGTTGTGACCCCCAGCCGTGCATCATGCATCCCGGCCAGATATGTCTCACACTACATTCCAGAGGCTGTGCGCATGCAGAGGGGTTGCTGCGAGTTCACGCCTCCCTGGTTTGAGGCTGCCCCCCCCTCCGTAGAGGGTACTAAGGCCAGAGGCCGTGCCTCAAAAGGCGAGACCTCACTGCATCCTCAAATGAACAAGCAGATTTTTGGGGTGAGGCATCTGCAGCAGGCTAGTGAAGCCTGGGGCCAGCCTTCCTGGGATGCTTTCCAGCAAATTCCTCAGCTGCTGATTTCTGGAGGGGGTTTGGGGGGGGGGGGCGGGCTCAAAATTATAACCAAGGCAGAGGAAAGCCTGTGGTAGCCAAGCAAACCCGTCAGCAAATCAGAACAGATTCTCCTCTCTGTCGGCTCTGGGAATGGCATAGTCTAACCTGAATAAACGTGATGATTGCATTTAATACTCTACAACCCATTAGTAAAAAGGTTTATTTCCCACTGAGAGTTCAGCCTCAGGCTGGTGTTGCAGTCAGTGAAGCTTCTCAGATCCAGGAGATCCAGAGCGTTGATATGGCTTCCCATGGCGAGATTCAGAAGTTGGTCGAAACACTCAAGGACACATTTTTCCCCAGGAAGTGGTTGTCATTATAAATAGGTCCCGACAGGGCGTTATCTCTGTAGGTCTCCTTTGGATAAACAGCGGCACATGAAAATAAGGTCCAGGCAGATGAAAAGGGATCTCGACTATAAGATTGACGGCCTCTAGGTTGTTGTCCCCCTCCTCCCCCCCCAGGCATTAAAACTCACCAGCAGATGTCCAAACCCTGAGCGTGACCTCATCTGCCCCCAAGTTCCCCCCCATTCTCCCAACGGGGGTTTGGGGGGGTAAATACCTCTCGTTCTGTTGGATTCCATCTCTCTCCTTCCCAGGGCCAGCAGACCCATGTGACTAGGGGCCCTGAATGACACTAAGGGTGATTTTTTTCCCCCTGCCAAAAGCCTCTGTCGCTAATTAAAACTCTCTCCACACCCCTTCACACCCCCCCACCCCCCCTCCACCAAAGGGATTGAGCTTCATTAATCCCCAGAGACTGGCGAGTCCCGCAGGCATGTTCATCCGGCATTTTCACAGCATTTCAGATCAGTGTGAGGTGCCCCGTAATCCACACTGCCCCAGCTCGCATCCTTAAAGGCTGCAATGTTGTACCGATGAGTAATGAGCTTAACCGGCTTGAATCTTATTAAACCCGAACAACATTAATGGGAGGACTCCGCCTTCCAAACTCACAGTGGGCGGGATTATCATATACTGGGCGGGATTATTTTACAATGAGATGGATTATCTCATGATGGGCGGGATTATTTTACACCGACAAGTTTAACCCTCTTCTCATTGGTCACTTTATGCTTGTGACAGCACATGATGGTTCCCTCCCATCGCCGTTAAAACACCAAACTGCAGAACAAAGTTCAATTTGAGTAAAAGTAAAAACAAAAATAATATTAACAATAATAATGCACATTTCTGGGATTGTCTGCTGCCTGCTGCTTAGAGCTCAGGCCAAACAAATGAACAGAACACAGTGTGATTGCCATGGGTGTCTCCAGCGCACCACGTCCTCCCTCTATCTAATCCCTATAAAACCAGGAGGATCAGCATACATCAGTGCTTGACAAGTCTGCCAGAAGCTCCTGTATATGTGGGGGGTTGGAGGTGGGGGGTGGGGGCATTATTACACCCAAGACACTCTCCCCATCGCAACCCTGACTATCGACACCTACCCCAGCCAATCCCAAGCTGGCATGGCATGTTAGGGAAACGCCCACGACCCATAGCCCACTCGCTGGTGGGAACCATGATTGGGGAGGGGGCTGGGTGTGGAGAGTCACTGATTATGTAATTAGCCTCCTCCTTTTATTTACTTTTTATCTCCTCCGTTGCTCTTGGGACTTGGGTCACTCTGACTAATCCGTTAGCTGCCGCTAAGGAGGTCGGGGGTAGTCTACTGGGAACCAGCACACGCAGCACTCACCACGCACCGAATGACACACGCACGCTAAGGAGGTCGGGGGTAGTCTACTGGGAACCAGCACAGGCAGCACTCACCACGCACTGATTGACACACGCACGCTAAGGAGGCACGATGGCGGTGAGAGCGTTCCGTGGCCAGGCTAAGCGGATTTTCACAGGGAGGGTCTTCGCGTTTCAGACGCTGCCTTTTTATCTCATGAGGCTCATGCACACATCTCTCACAAAGGCCTGCTTTTCTAGGGGGGGGGGGGGGTTAACAAGCCTGCTATTCATTGTAAGAATGTGCTTCTTAGGGAGCTCTGAGGGTGAGCTGGAGCCTGGGGGGTGGCAGCCCGGGGTGGGAGGGTGTTCAGCTGCCCCAGCCAATCAAAGTCACAGGCATTCATCACTGCCAGAGAGGGAGGGTGGAGCATCACTGAAATGCCCCACACCAATGTCTGAGGTGACGTCAATGCTGGAGCCCCATTACTCGCCGGGGGGGATGCTTGGGATTGATTCTTTCTGAGGGTGGGAGGGGATATTTGGCCCTAGGGTGGTGGGTGGTGGCACCAAGTTTGGTTCCTGTCTCACTCCTACCGAGTCGGGTCTCTGAAATACAGAGGCACTGCTTGTCCACACGCCCTAGACAAAGAAATGACCTTTCTGGTCAAAGTTCTGGAAACACGAGATGGGCCTCAGTAATATCAGTAAGTCTCCTAACTCCCTATATTGTGCAAAGGACTGGCTGACCCAAACTTTCTAAAAAAAAAAAAAAGACATCGACCTAAATGTGCAAAATGTTAACTCTGAAAGAGCAGATCACCCCAACAGAACAGATCTCTAAAGGAAGGAATACTGATGGCTGCTCATCTCTTTGCTGGAAACCAAACCATCTGATTGGTCGATGCTGCTTAGGTATTTAAAAGGGTCACAGAGCCTGAGAATCGCATCCCCCCAACTTGGCGAATGTTGCGACAGCCCTGCGGAACACAGGCCCCCCCAAAATCGGGAGGGTGGGGCATGTCAACCTTGGAAAAACATGAGAGCAGAACAAGGTCTTTATGGCCCCAGCCGTGTGTCAGAATCCCCCTTCGGCGACTCATATGTTTCCACATTACGTAAAAAAAAGAGCAAGATGCACGTCTGCCACCGATGGTGTAATGCATTGTGGGGGCCCCTCCCCCCGGGATTTTGCCAAAAAGAAAATGGCTTTCAGGAAAAGATATTAAACAGATGCGGAATGTGACGGCTGCACAGACGGCCGGCTACCATTCCCTCCCTCCCCTCAACTGGTACGCCAGGGACACGCAAGGCCCAGCAGTGTGAGTGGCAGAGGTGCATGTTGGGAGAGCCGAGTCGCGACATCAGCCTCACCATGCTCTCTACACCGACCCCATCAACAGCCAGTGGAAAATGACTTCTTCAACAGGCTGCCCTCCTCAACCCAGGACACGGCAACAGAAACAAGGTAAGCTACCCAAAACGCCAACAGTGGTAACATTTGAATGAAAACAGCATCTCACGACTGGAAGTCCGTGTAACTTTGATAAGATGCCCAAAAACCTGCAGTCACTGTCCCACTGAGGCTCAGTCGTGCCTTGGAGGATCAGGGATGAATGGCCACAACAAAACCAACGTATGCTGTCACGTTGCCCATGTCATCATTAACAGTTGTTTGCAGTATATTTACAGTCTCTGCATTTTGTTTGTTTTGCACTTTATGTATTTTTGTCTGTGCTCTACATACCATGGCGCAGTGTGCGTCTGAATTTCCCACTGGGATCAATAAAGTTAATCTTAGTCTTTAAAAGACTCCTGATTTGAGCAAGAACTGAAACACATCATTTTGCACAGGGTGATCATCGCATGTGCTAAACATGGCTGACAAAGGAGCTGGATCAGAAACAGCAGATCCCACAGCAACGGCAAAACGCAAGTTTCCCTTGAATGCCATGGGGGTGCCAAAGTCTTCGGGCCAGGGTCGGGTTACAGACCTTGCTACAGAGGCCGAAGACAAAGCGAGTGTTCAGGGCGCATTTAGCAACACACACACTCACACACGCAGGCAGCCTCCGGCAAACACACTGTTCAGAAACACAAGGCTCAGGAACAAAGCAGAGGTTCTGTCCAGTAGTACGTACCCAGAGAAGCGGTCATGATGGACACGGTGTCATGGAGGAGCGGCGGTGCAGTGAAGCACACATACACCGCAGGCCGCTGTGAATCCCTCCAAACAGACTGCTCACAGCTCCCTTCTCTGTCCGCAGCACAAACGGAGGAAGCACTCCTCAGTGGCTCGCTATCTGCGCCTTCTCTGTTCTCACTCTCAACCTCTCTCTCCCTTCCTCGCTCTCTCCGCCCCCCCCCCCCCCATAATAAACTGCTCCAAGCCCTCACCGAGCAGCTAAAGTCGGCCGAGGCAGCTGAATGAAGTCATTTAATCTCTCGCTTGCTTTGGGCCCAGATGGTAAAGAATTTCCTGATTGTTTCGCCTCTTGTTGGGCCACTCAGACTGACTATTGCTTTTGAGCTTTGGGGACAAGGCGGGGATAGAGAGATAGAGTGGGGGGGGGGGGGGAGATCCCAGGCCACATTTTCAATACTTCTCTCCTTCCTTTCAGGGCCCACTCTGCATTGTTTCAGCATTTGCCCCCCACAATCTGTTTCCTCCAATCAAAAGGTATTGTGAAAGGTCAAGGGTCACTTGAAGCCAAAATATCTTATTTTCATTCACGCATGACATTTTTGTATCCTCAGCTGATTGTGAAGTGTATGCTTTTTGCATTGGTCAGTAACTGTGAGGATGACGTAGGGGAACAATTAAGCAAAGTAAACACGTAAAGTAACTAAACAGACTATGAAAACTATGAACAAATAAAATATATCAAATAAAATACCTGAGATCTGAGTGCAGGAATGTTCAGTTTTTTCCTGACTGTGCCTGGTTAAGGTTTTTTTTTTTTAAAAAAACAGAGAATTTATCATATACTGAGAATTCAGCAAGCTTTAGTAAGCTTATGTCTAAAATGCTGTATTGTAAGGATAAAAATATCTTCACATTTTCTAACAGAATATTCCTCTGAAATGATGCAAAAACACAAACATACCTCAACAAAAAAAGTATGCTTAATACCACATCTGATTTCTAATGTCCCATTTGTTGAACTCGGTGACAGCATCGGGGGCTGTGTTCTGGAATGTGGCACTGCGCTATCTGGAAATCAGGCTTTTGGGCCAGACGGTTACTCCCTGACTGACGAGTAGAAATTGACCGCAGTCAAGCTAAAATTGGCTGTTTTGCAGCACTGTGACATGTGATTGCATCTAAACAGTGTAAGTAAGTCATTCCTGATCACTTTTCTCCTGCTATTACTGGTTGTATTATATCTGTGGGTGACTGGAAGGGTTTTTTAATCCCATGGGATCAATGCGGGATATGGGAAGCTTTAATTTTTCTGCCTGCCTTTGTTTTTAGATGAGAACTGGGGCCCATCACAACTGGAACACCAGCCAGAACTTACCCCAGTCCCCTGTACACCCATGGTGATGATATTAATCCTGTGTTCGACTATTTCTCTCCGAGTTGGAAGTTGGATAAAAATGTCACAAACAACATCACGTCCCATCGGAAACATGCCTCCTTTCTGATGTTTCTTGTTTGTTTGTCTCTCCAAATAAAAAATCTCACTCCAAATCTGCTAAGATATAAAGCAACAACACACAACAATGTGGTCACGGAGGCAGCCATGTTTGTTCTGAGATGTGTGGCTTGAACAAGAGCTTGGTCAGACATGACGTCACGCACCTCAGAATTTCTGATTTCCGAGAGATAATGCAGAATGCAGAATAATTGCTATGTTAGATATTTTTTGGCTGCTAGGGGTACATAGCAGAGAAGAACTACACCAGATCCCCTATAACAGCAGCCACAAACCTGCCAAAGAAAGTCTTTTAAATTTGAGCAAATCCACAATTCTTTGTAGATACAAACAGGGTAGGAGTCGATTCAACACAAAAGTGTGTATTGGTGCAAACTTTGCATTAATCAAATCTTGTAGGGTCACTCAGAATATACAGCTAGTTTTCAGAGTTGTAAGTACTCAGGCTAAGAGGGCCCAGAATTTCATTAGGACACAGACATAGATCATTCCTGATGTCCGACTATCTGATGCAGTCAAGACAGATCTGGGGAAGTCATCCTACCCAACAGAAAGCTTATGGACTCTTATGGTTGCCCAGGAAACAACAGGGGAAGCTAGCAGGCAGGGGGAGGGGGTGCCTGCCGGACGTAATTTGTCATGCAGGAAATTTGTTTACGGAGAAAAAAATGACAATTTCCTCGAGATATTTTTAGCTTGTTGACAATTAAGTAGTAGCTGGAGTGAAAGGTCCTATCAACGGTTTGTAGATTTGGGGCACCAACTGTTGCCTGGAAATCCATAGGACAGAATGACCCTGAATCACCTCGCTGGCCAGCAGTGAGCCTTTTATCAGAAGCATGTGACTGTCACGCACAATCGGCTGATGTGCTTCTAGGAACCAATGACCAGTGACTTTGGGGGGGGGGGGTTATGTAAGTGTGTGTGACGATCATGCAACCTGGTGAGATTTCCACACTCAGAGTAAATCTGGGTGATAATCTTAGCTACTAGACGTGTTTTTCGGGGTTGTTTGTTTTCAAGGGTACGGCGAATGATTTAGTGAGGAGGAGGAGCTCCCCTGCGTGTGCGTGCAGATGTCAGGCTCTGTGTCAAGGCCAAGGGGCTCATGGGCCAGGTCTGCTGTCTGGCTCAGACGTCCCCGGCGTCTTGGGCAGGAACACTGGCCCGTTTGAGCGAGAGTAGCACAGGGCAGATGCGAACCAGGTCAGCACACACTCGTACACGTATCTCCGTGTCTTTGAGAAGCAACTGTTTCAGAATCAGAATCAGAATAACTTTATCGTCATTGTAACAAGTACAACGAAATTAGATGCAGTCCCTGTGTCGGACAGGTATGTACAATAAATAAATAAAGAGAACTATATAAATGAGGAAATAAAGTTTGTTTTTTGGAAAGTTTGTTACCCCCCTCCTGCATTTATGGCACATCTCCCCGCAGCTCAAGTTTAAAGGGGCACACACACACGTGTGACCAGAGCACGCCTGCGTATACCCATGCACATGTGTGCCGACCTGGGCATGACCGTTTGCGTGACTGCAGACACCGAGCGATGCAGAAACGGTCACGAGCGAGGTCACCTGATCACACACTGCTTAAAATCCGCAGGTCCTTTGCAGCAGTCGAACGAAAGCCACCCCCCCGTCCCCGCTAATGTTTAAGCACAAAGTGTGACGTGGAGACCAACTGATGGAGAAGGGGGAGGAAAGAGTAAATTCTTATAAAGGCTGCTGCCTCCAAGCCCCACCCCCCCAAGACAGCGCAGAGAAATACAGCACATCTTTGAAAATGACCCTAACTGGATAACTGAAAAATAAAAAAGGCTGGATGGACATCAAAAACCTGGGGAAAAATAATATAACCGCCTAGTGGTCAAGCCAGCCCAGTAGGGTCCAGCAGGAGACATGTTCCTGGGTCGGGACCAGAGAATGGGCTGTAAATCAAGAGTCTGGAAAAAAAGGTGACTGACGCAGGTCTGCTAACGCCCCCCTCAGCCTGGGGGAGGCGGTCTTGCACACCAGACAGGCCTGCTTTCACTTGTTTTCCGAGACCGTATGCCAGGCCCTCCCGGCCTGGCCCAGACACCCAGCTCTGGAGCGGGTCGGTAGTTACAGCAAAAGAGAGAGAACGTGTCTTCATAAAATGTCAGCGGCAGAGAGTATGTGACTGTTACTGCACTGCCATTCTAACGTGTGTAAATATGTGCATTATATCCGTCAAAATAATATATTTCAGCCATCTACACCTTATTTATAGGTAAAAAATATTTCCATATAAATATATGAAAAGAAAAGATACAATACAACTTTAGAACATGTACTGTATAAAGTATTTACACACCCACACACATACACACATACAGAGGTTTGTAATTACATCTTTATAAGGACTCTCCATTCATTTCTATGGTCATAATCCAAAGTATGACCATAACCCTAACCCAGCCCTAACCTTAACAATACGTGACCCAACAAAATACAAGACTTTCGACATTTGTAGTATTCACAGATTTTTATGAAATTCTGGTCTGGTCACACACACAATGCTGTTATTTTTTGGATGTAATGCTGATTAATTTCCTTGAATATTAATGCATAATATAAATGACATTTCGACTGCTTGGGATGGCTATCGGTAAAGTAGAAGTATTTAACGTCCCACAAAGTGCACCAAAATGAAGATTCATCAGTAATCTTTCAGCCCAGGTAATTTACTCTACTAGTGCTAATACTAGTTAACAACAGATGTCTTAGAAAGAGAAAGGGCTAGTTCTCCTACCGTAGCTGAGTTCTGGACACGTCCCGTTACTGTGGCAGCCACTCAGCCGGGTTTTCTGAGAAGAAGGCGACACAGCTGGAAGCTCGTCCACATTGGGCCTCGTGTCAGATGGAGGCAGGCGGGTGGGGCAATGTCTCCTGGCAACCCCCC
The DNA here is from genome assembly GCA_026779605.1 of Mormyrus hasselquistii. Taxonomy (NCBI): domain Eukaryota; kingdom Metazoa; phylum Chordata; class Actinopteri; order Osteoglossiformes; family Mormyridae; genus Mormyrus; species Mormyrus hasselquistii. The sequence goes on along the minus strand of JAODKE010000001.1, from coordinate 20,233,265 downwards.
CCCCCCCCCCGCGCCCACTAATAATTCTATGTCCAGTTCTGCTTCTGCTACACATACGCTTTCCCTCACGCAGCTGGTTTGCATTCTCTGCCCTTTTTCAGATTTCTATGGACTCCCTGTCAGATGTCACTCTCAGACTTCTCTAACCGTGTAAAACCAAACGCAGACTGCAGAAGGCTGAGGTCACGAGGTCCCCAGCATCCTGCCCAGTCCTCCATCTCCCTTCGGTGGTTCCTACGTTCGTCTCCCCGTTTCTAATGTTTTGAGTAGCAAAACTCTAACTTTTCGGACTTTTCTCTGGCATTCAGGGAGCAAGCAATGCCGGGTTTAGAGAGCAACAGCGACGTAAACCTGAAGAACTGCTGATTTACTACTCACATGGCGTACAGCATGATTTCCGATGTCCTAAATTTTGCTAGCACGTCTGTGAGAATCACCATGTCATGTTAGCATCCAACGCTAGCAGAATTAGCAGTCTCTTATGTAAGTTACGAATCCATAACATTCAGTTGTTCCATACTATTTTTTAAGTATGAATTTTCAATTTCTTTTCTGGAGTGCATCAATACATTACAATAGTACATCATGGGTACAGGGTACAACTCGCATGAGAAATCAGTTCGCCATACAGGTTAGGTACGGCTCAGTTCCTGGTAGCAGTGGAAAAGCGCCAGCAAGAAATTATAAGTGAACAAAATAAAGGCCATTTAAACTGAGGTATCTTAAATACGACAGGTTGTCCGACTAAGCAAAAAATCTTGCTTTTTCATATGGGTCCATGGTATTGCTACCTCTGTGGTAAATGGAACACATCCGACTCAGCTTTCCCTGAGATTTTAGCGGATGTGATGTCATCTTGGGATCCGAATATCCAAATGGAACACGCCATGAGTCTACAGACCTCTGGGAAGCAACCAATGTTTGGCAGTGATGGATGCATGTGTGTGTGTGTGTGTGTGTGTGTGTGTGTGTGTGTGTGTG
>JAODKE010000001.1:20221686-20232184 GCA_026779605.1 Mormyrus hasselquistii | reverse complement strand
TGGGAAGCAACCAATGTTTGGCAGTGATGGATGCATGTGTGTGTGTGTGTGTGTGTGTGTGTGTGTGTGTGTGTGTGTGTGCGGATTAGGTTTATATTGTTTCCCCCACACAACAAATGTCCCCCACAATGTGATAAAAAAACTGTTATTGTCACATTGTGGGGACCATTTTTCAGGTCCCCACAAACATCTGTGAATGCAATCAAAAAAAAGTTAAAATGCTAAAAGTCTTGTATTTTGTTTGGTTACTTGTGGTCAAGCTTAGGGCTGGATAGGGATTCACGTCGTCATGTTGGGATTAGAATTTTGCCCATGGAAATGAATAGATGGTCCCCACAAAGATAAAAGTACAGGTGTGTGTCTTTGTGAGATACAGAGAATGGGGCGTACCATTCTGTGGGATCTTGTAGACATCATACTGCCCCGCAGGCTGTCCACAAGCCCTCCTCTGGAAATCCATCAGGTTCTTCACTATCAGGGGGAGAGACACCAACAAACACAGGTATGAGAGGGGCATTGCATTCTGGGAAACAGACATATCTGCATGATGCAGCTGTACAGGAACACACACATGCCACACGCATCTGTTCCGGAAGGTGGCGAGGCACAGAACAAGAGAACAAGAGTATTAGGGAGAGTCAGTCAGACATGACAGGGGAAATGAGCCAATGACAGTCAATGAGAGTGGGAGAGGCTAAGGACTATTGGGGGGAGGGGTAAGTACTATCAGTAAGAGGAGCAGAGGCCACGGATCATGAATGAGAGGGGAGGGGTGATGGACTGTCAATCAAGACCAAGTACAGTTACAGTTAAGACAAGTGGCAAAACTGGTTGTAGATATCAGAAAAATCCTATCATGTTTATCTACCTTTAACTATCCAGAGCAGGTAGCATAGTTGCTGAGGTCATAACCCAGTTCTTGGTTGAGGCGCGGTGGGGGGTGGATTATTTCTGCACTTGTAATCAGAAGGTCAGCAGTTCAGGTCCTAGTTGGCCAACTGATGTTACCACTGGACCCTTGAATACAGCCCTTAACCCTTAGTTGCTCCATGATCTGTCTGACCCCAATTTAACACTTTGGGAAAAAGCAACCACTAAATAAGGAAACTGTAGACGATCAGCTGAGTAACAAGGATTTAAATGGAGAAAAATGATTTTGGAGTGACGATTCTGTGGCACTGGGGGACGCTCCACCTCCTCCTGCCCTGTGCCTGCTGTAATGACTGAACACTCACCATGACAGTGACAGTGCACTGCACAAGCGGCTGGGAGACGCACCCATGGTTGGATGATGAACACTCTCTTAGTTACGGTACATCTCATATTATTCCCAAAACATCTCCAAGGCCACGTCTTGCCCGTCAATTCTCTCCAGGTAGGGAGAAAAGATGTTTGTTTGATGGCCTCTATTCAGACACAGAAACACTCAGCATGTAGACTGACAGATTGGGGGGGGCTTACCATAAGGAGTCGGGGGGGACACGGGAAAAGCAGGGGTGGCCGGAACCATCTCAGCACCTGCCTCCACCCGGGTAACCAACTGCTCGCTCCGACTGCCGTATTCCACGCTGCTGGGTGTGTAGAGGATACAACTCTGTTGGGGAAACACAAACATGAGATTAGACCCAATGCGGCGGCGTGGAAGGTCTTTCACCTCCAGAAAATGCTCTGAGGTATCAGATAAATCCCTGACCCTGCACTCAGGCACCAAAAGAGTTCCTATGGATTTATACAAATGGCAAATGGTGCTTCATTTGATTTTAAAGTCCCCAAACCTATAAATAACAATGTTACTGGGTTTACAACTCACGTGCACCAACACAAACAGTTCATCGCACAAGTCTATAGTGCCCTCCCAATCTATGCCTGCCTGGTAGACCCATTACCAGCATCTGTGGGGTTACTTTTTAGCTCAGACCTTGGAGAACTTGACAGTGAACAGACCATCCCTCTAAGGAATTGACCCTGAGCCCAGGACCAGAATGATCCAAGAAGGCTTTCACCTCATCTGCCTTTGCTTTCCCCGGGACATCGCTGTCAGCTACTGCTCTCTGTGTACGTGAAGGTGGTGGGTTTTCGTGTGGGAGAGGTTTAGCTATTAATTGCGTGCACCGCTGCAAGTCAGCCAAGCGGCACAGAATGTTCTGGAGTGTCGAATACGGAGCCATAGGGTAAACATCACGGACAAAGAGCTGATTCATTTAATGTGCACCGTGCCCTTTCCTACAAGCAGGACTTCTCCATTTAGACCTGCTTCTTTTCCTTGCCGCGGGGGAAGCGGGGGTGGTGATTCTATGGTGGGGTGAGTTATACTGTTCTGTAAAAGTGGCCTGACGTACTTTGGGGGATAGCAGTTCTGAGGTTTGTAATGCCGGGTCCTGGAATCGGTCACCCAAACCCCATCCCGAGCTCTGAAGGTCCCGGTGCTCCACGGCATCTGTGCCCATTCGAGTCGGACCCAGGAGCTGGTCACTTTGCCCGTCACAGGTACGTCCAGCTGTTTGGAGACAGGGACAGTGTTGGTGGGGCATGTGCTACATGTGCAGAGACACTGAAAAACGAGCACCAGACCTGACCTTCAAATATACCCCACAGCCCAAGAAAGTGCATTTTCAGCAGGGGCAATTCTAGGATTTTTTGAGGTGTTCAGCATAACAGAGGCCATAATTCACACAGAGGGGTAAGATAATCATATGTTTTCAGTCGCTGAATGACAGGGGAGGGGGAACTCTGCCTCTGAATACACCCCTGATTTTCAGGAAGGTCACCAAGGTCACAGACAACACATTCAACGACTTGCTACCACATTAAAAACAGTTTAATGTTTGGGGGATTTTAGCAAATGTGGGTCCTTTTTCTATCCACTGTACATTGCCCATATTGCTCGCAGTGTCAGCACCTAAACTCGACAACCATGGGGAAAGATCCATGGCCCACTTCCTCATATCTGTCATTGTGGGAATCACAATATCAGTCTGAGGAGCCTTTTAGGCCAAGGGGACAGTCATTGTCCAGCTTTGAAATATGAAATGGAATCAGCCCTCAGGAAGTGTGCACCACTATATCGGTTTGAAAATTTCACACGTTTCACTTAAGTTACATCCATATCCACCTTTTTCAGATTGGTTTTTGCAGCTGGAATTGACACAGCTGATCTCCACTTTACCCTGTGAGGTTCTGCGCAGCTATTACCTAACAATCTACAAAACACAGCACAGAATGATCAAATAAAGACGACTGAGTCTAGTGAGCAAACAAATGTTCTAATTTGCCTGGCATTCCTTGGACATGATAATACAGCCACGTCACGGGAACGCTGAGGAAGAATCCAAATCCCAGGGATGAGGAAAAAGAGGCGGCATGCTGCGAGCAGGCCCCACTTAGCGAGCAGGCCCTGCTTAGCCGAGTGCTGTTAATTGATAGGCTGGGGGGTGGCACACAAAAAGAGGCCTCTTCCCCTCCCCCCAACAGGGCTATGGAATGCAGCGAGGCGCTAACGTGAGCCGTTGATGCTAATCTGTAAGCATAGGGGCTCCACTCCATGCATTTGTGTGTATGTGTGTGTGTGTGTGCTGGGGGGAGGTGTGGACCAGCTGGAATGAACTGCCCCCCCCTCCAAAGTCTCTCACATAGGCATGACCCAGTTGCTTTATTCACATTCCGTCTGATGGGGCTATTAGTGAGGGCACATTTTTCATTTCTATAAGATTTTACTTCATTTATTATTTTTATTACATCACTATAGGGAGCTCCCAGGGAAACTCATTTCATTACCCACATCTACTGCTATATGCTGTACTGTTGTGCATTTGATTTGATCTTGATTCGATTTTGATTTGACTCTCCGGTTTACCAGATGGAGAGGGGAGACCACAGATTAGCCAGCGACATCCGATTGCTTTGAGTGACTACTCCAAATACTGTAACGCAAAAAAGTAGCTGGACACAAACTGACACACGCACACATCTTTTGGAGGGGAAACTCCCAAAACATACAGACCCCAGCTGTCCCCGCTGCACCCTCTCCAACAGCCCGGCAGCAAACAAGCACACAGACGTCTGACACGCGGGTATCCAGGGGAAACACATTGCTCCTGCACAGGAAGCAGGTGTGGGGAGCACAGAGGACGCAGTCACCCTCCAGTCAAGGTCACACGATTGCGACCTACTGGAGCATTTTGTCAGACGACCTAAGGAGGCGCCAACAATAGTCTCCTCCATGTACAATAAACAAATGTAAATGTGAAGACTTTTTTTGTAATTCAATTATGCCACTTTCCAGATCCCTGCTGGCTACAGCATCAGCCTTATCTTATCTGTGCAAGCAGACTATCATCTTTCTACCCGACAGAATTTTGGCTTCTCCTTCTGTTTCAGTCTGGACGTCTCCCATCGATGTAACCTGGCAGTAAATCTTTTCGCGACGGTTTGCAGCTAACCTGTGAAACATCTGCTGCATGTTAGAGTTGAAGTGTTATTGGGGAGAGAGCAGGTGGGAGAGCAACATAACTTGAATCTTCCAGATACACATAAGGATCAACAAGGAGCGTGGAAAAAAAGCAGACACCGTCTTTGCAGAATCTCTAAAAGCTAAACTGCCCATTTGAGGCTGAGTGCAAAACAGAGGGAATGCACTGCATGTGCCATCTGGTCTAGCCATTATACACTTATGTATAAGGTTCCCAGTGTAAGGCGTTTCATGCAGTAAGCTACTGTGTGTGTTTCAATTCTTAGACCTGAACCTAGATGCCAGCATCAAGGAGTAGCCAGAATCAGCCTAAATGCTGTGGTCTATCCCTAAATCTGGCTCTTCCCAAGATCCAGAACTGGGGAAAGTTTGACTCTGCCCATCACGGTGACCCTCTCAAATGCTATATTTGATTTGCAATGGCTGCAAACCACTCTGCTAGCCCTTGACAGTGATGATACCGCAGCAGATACATGTCAGACCGCATCACACGCAGGCTGTAGCCACTAGATACCACAGACAGACCTCAGTTATATTAATTCTACTGTTGACATCTTTTTTGCACTCTTGATTTTCCCACTCGATGGAATCTCCTCAGGAAATCCGATGGACCCCATCGCTTGAACGTCAGCCAGTGCTGCTGGGTTATAAACTACATCCAAATTTAAGTGGGGCTACAATTTCTCCTGCACTCAGTTAAATTTGCGGTCACTGGTGAAGACAGAAAAACCTGGAGTCAGAGATGACAAACAGCATCAACACAGAGCCTGCAGAGGTTGTTCACAATATGTTTTTAAGGGTTCAAAGCACTATAGTGCATTGGACCATTATTGTTTTTCTTAGGAATTTTCTCTTTCATTATTATTTTTCTGCCCTAAAACTGAAGGTACAGCCTAAACCATAAGAGATGTTGGATTTGTTTTTTTAAGGGTCCATAGCCAAGGAGGAAAACTGTAGGTAATTGGCTTGAACCCATAAGCTTGAGTAAAATGAGGTAAATGGGGGATCAGGGACTGTCTGACCCTGCCTGTATATCTGCTAAAAAAATAATAATAAAAAATACACATGCAAATCTGAGAGACAGAAATACCAGTTCTTAACTGTGTTATCTGAGTTGCTCAAAGCAGAAAAGTCTTGTGGTAATAGCGGTCAATGCACAAGGGCATCACACACAAGCTCTTAGCTGCTGAACATGCATGAGAACTTCAGAAGAACTGTTCCGACAGGATGAAAGGTGCCGACAGCACCCCAGGTTTCCTCGCTCGGCAATGACACAGCACAGTGTCTCACCAGTGGCAGATAAGGAACATGCTCAAGGGCAAACTTCTTAATCACACAGGAGTCGGGCAAACACAGCGGCGTTTGAGCCTCCCCAGCACATATCGAGGATATCGCGGTGTGAACGCATGAGGGCTGCGGAGTGGACAGAACCACAAGCTGGCAGCTGCTCCGGCAGCCTGCAGTGAGGCTGCAGTAGCTTCTCGACAAAGAAAGAGAGAGATGGAGCAAGACAAACAGAGGAAGATGGACAGAAAGTAAAAGAGAAAAAGAAAGAACTCACAGAAGGGTATTCCTGTGTGTTGCAAGTGGGTAACCAGAAATAGGCATATTTAAAGGTTTCACACACAAAGAAGCACAAGGGTTTTATGCAACAGTTCCTTTCCTCCAAGTTTATGGTTCACAGCCTCAAGGATAGCAGCCCTTTTTCCTTCAGGCCACAAAGAATGTGCTGTAGGCACTGCCTGCATACATTTGCTGAACTCAGACTGTGGGCAGGAACAGTAGCCGCTGACCGGAACACTTAACTGCCCTTTCTCAGACATTATTAACAGAGTTTGATTCTGATCTGCAGTTTACTGAGCAGCGTCTATTTTGGCTTCAGATACCCCAGCACAAATGAGCCCTGAAGCCAACCGTCTGACAGAAATGTTTTTACAGCTTGGCGCTTGCCCCCATTTTCTGCAATGACATGACAAGTGGTAACAGAAAAAAGAGCCTTGGTTTCCACAAATCAAGGAAAGGTGTGTTTTCAGGGAATTTCAGTTTAGAAGAATATGTAAAACCTGAGATACGTGAAGCCTTCATATCCATACATTCATCTCTTGTGACTGTAACGAGTAATACCGGGCTTACCTGTTGAGTACGAAGTTGGCTGCACGTCCTCCTGGCTCTCGGCTGGCCTGCGGCCACCTCCATTGGTGCACAGTGACTCAGAGCCATTGAAGTGGCTCTTCCCATCTCTCCTGATTGAGTTAGACTGTGTGGGTATGGGCACGAATGTGGGGTCCAGGTCCATGATTAACTGGTTGAGTTGGTCTATGGACTGATCGATGTCCACGGTGAGCGAGGCCAGCTCATCGTCCTGGGGGCCGCCATTAGAGCCCCCCGGCTCCCTTTCAGCAGGGCTCTCAGCTGAGTTGTGGCCCACTCTGCCCTCGGGGGCCAAATGAGCGGGCAAAGCAGAACCCGGTTTGTCGTGAGGGTACCGCACCTCGCTCTCAGCCAAGGGGTAGCTGTACTGTTGGGCGGCCACCATCTGCTGCTGTCTCACCCACGTCTGTGTGGAGTATCCGCCCACCATGAAAGCTTGTGGTCCTGACGTGGCCCCCTGACGCAGGGGGCCGCCCCCAGGCGACGGGTAACCGCGCTCATAGTCATCTGGTACAAAGCTCATGGGGACGTGACCACCAAATCCATCAGACAGCAGAGAGTTCTGGCCGCTCTGATGACAGGCACAGCGGGCATGTGGGTGCGAATGCGGCCCCTCGGATGAGGAAAGTGTGCCAATGCTATCCGCGCTGTGGAGGTCATGAGCGGGTGCCTCATCGTCCAGGATGTCCGTCTCTCGTTCACCGTTGGCGTGCACATGAGCTGCTGCTACTCTTCGAGTAACCCCCACGCCGCCGGTATTGGGTACCCCTGACCCCTGCTGCTCCACCATGTCCCCAGAAATTGCTGGAGGCTCCAGGCCAAAGCCACTGAGCAGGCGATGCAACGCAGCCCTTTCCTGGTGGCTGGGTCCACGACCGATGCGCAGCGACGTGCTGGACAGGCCGGAGTCGCTGCTGGCCGACAAGGCGTGGTCACTGTGCTCGAGGCTGCCAGTCGTAGGGCCCCCAGATGGGGCCCCGTCCGTGCTCTTCTTCCTCACCTTGGCGTATAGGCTGCCGTCCACAGGCCCCTGCGCATGCACTACTGCGGAGACATCAAGGGAAATGGTTAGCTGTGGAACCCAGGACACCTGTGTACCATTAGTCTGCAACAAATTAAGCATAATGCACTGCATTCAGTCTGACATGCAGAATGACTAGCACTTAACAGGGCCAATCCCTACTTTTTCCAGACATCTAGTGTGCAGTCAAAAGCCCTTTTGATGAGCTGGTTCAAAGACCCCCCTCTGCTTCAGTCTTCCACCCCTCCCTGAGACTCTACATCAACATGAGGACTAGAGCAGATAAGCAGCAGGGATTTGAGTATATGGGTATCGTAAGAAAAACATCCTGCCCTACCTGACTTTGATCTAGCTGGACGTGGAAGCTCGGGTCTCATTATGTTACCATACTATGAACATAACTGTTTCAGTCAGTTTTATCATTAACCCCCAAAAAAGAAAACTGTAGTCACAATTCACCTTGACATCTGCAAACACTTACAGAAGTCACACAAACCGAACACAAAAGCATTAGCATGTCAATATCCAAGTCGCAATTCAGAAAGCGGTGAGAATTTAATGTTTAAAGTCAAGCTTCAATCTCTCGCATGCAACTGTTCGCTCCGACATGGTGATTCTGCTCCTTGTGATTCTAGGGCTCCAAACTGATATTTAATTTAATTAAAGCAGAACCTCTGCAGGTTACGCCTCCACATTGCACGGAAAAGCAATCCCCCGTCTATGAAAACAAACTATGTTAGGGTCCCCGACACTGACGTACCCCAGCTAATGACTGTAGCTGCCCCCAGCTTGGTCTCAAACTGGACACCCGTGTGGGTCCTTCATCACGTCCCACCAGCAATGTAACCAAACCAGTCTGCTGTTATATGCCGGTTTCCAGGGACAGCCGGGGCAAAGAGGCTCAAACTCCAGGCACACGGGGGTGAAAAAGAACAGGATCCCCCCTCTTCCCCAAGCCATCCCTGGCTAGAAGCTCACTAACCAGCTAAAAACTGCCCGATGGAGAGTCCGCCAGCTCCATGCTGCAGGAGGAGGAGGCTCCACACTGGAGGGAGAAAGGAATGCTCTCCTAAAGCCCCCCTCCGCACTGCTGAACACAGCTGCCCCAAGTCAGAATCGGGAAGCGGCCTGAATTCCTCCCCACAAGGTGATACCCCCCCCAGACTTTCTGTTCTTTTCTCCCCCTCCCCCACCTTACCCCTACCTCTCCTTTCCCTTAAACTTCGTTTCAAGAAAGTCTTCTTACCTCACAGCTAGGTGCAGGTAACGCTTCTGCTTCTACTCGTCTCTCCTCTCACCGCCCAGTGAGGGGGAGCGGAGACACTAGTGACTGCCAGCTTATCACGAGAGAGGCCCAGCCTGCTTGAGCCCCGCTCTCTCTCTGAAGAAGGTAAGTGTTTGTGCAGTATACACCAGACCTTGGTTTGGCCAAATATGGGAGTGGGAATGTAAACATAAGGGCAGGAGGGCGGGCAGAAAGGTGGGCCGTAACCTGATCTCCCACAGTGTGTGTGTGAGAGAGAGAGAGAGAGAGAGAGAGAGAGAGAGAGAAACAGAAAAGGAAAAAGCAGTGACGAGAAAGGGAAAGAGGAAGAAAGGAGCTGAAACCATGAGAAGCTGAAAAGAACATTCCTCAGTGACGATGGCTTTTCATAAAGCCGGGCTGCTGCCTTAATTAGCCTGCCGTCCCGCTTTCTGCTGGCCGCTTTCCAGGCTCAGTCCACTTATCGCCAAATTACATGTCTGCCATCAACATATATAGTGCTGTGCTAAAACCAGATGTGCCAGAAACCCCAAGTGCCGGGTGCATCGATTGTTTGCGCTTTGTTTCCTGTTGGTCTCTGACCCGAGGACGAGGCCTTTATATAGCTAAAAGAAGAACAGGGATATTTGTTACACGTTCGCTCAGAAATGAAAGGGAGATTTCATTCTTTGTAAAATGACTGAGGTCTGATCTGAAGCTCTTGTCACAGAGCTAGACTAGTAGTTGGCATATGCTAACAGGTGACAGGGCCAGTCCTGCATTGACTACTTGTTCCTGAGTCGATGATCTGTTTGTCCCCCGCGATGACCGGTTATGGCTGTGTAGTGTTTTCCCCTTTTCATAGCTGTTGGGATGGGTTACCTACATTGCAAGGTGAAAATGCTAAACATGCATCCTGCCCGTTGATATACCCATAATTCCAGTTGTCTCACTGAGCATGCTGACTTGTAGAGTAATAATTCCAGAAAATCCCATCGTCATGTCTCACGTTGAAATAATCGATAAGGGAAAGAACTTCTGTGTGAGTTTTGGGTGGTGTGGAGCTAACGTGGCAGAGTGACAAGACCATAGCATTGCTTTGGATCGTCAGACAGCAGAAACATTCAGCAAAAGATCAAGTTGCAAAAACAGTGCTGGTCATTAATCCCCGGAGAGGCACTCTCAACGTGGGTTGGAATCTGCCCCCAAATGCGACAAAACAGCCACATCCTGAGCGGTCCAGAGGAAACGGACAAGTGCTGTTGACTGGTAAATATGTGTCCTCCAACTCTTGGGGTCACTGAGGACCATCCATAGTGAAACTCACGTTTACTTGCAACATTTTTGTACTTGAAAGTATCTCTGGGATGCAGGAAGATTCCAGAATGAGAAGAAGTATTCTGCAGTTGCGTATTAGAGCTTCTGCAGCCATGGATTAATTAGAGACAAAGTCTATATGTCACTCTGCTTTTTTGGGGGGTCTTAGTGTCACTTTCGGAATTTTGGAGAATAAATAAATATCGCTCCTCTCCTGGAGTCGACACCTTATCGTGGTGGAGGGGTTTGCGTGTTCCAATGATCCCAGGAGCTAAGTTGCCCGGGGCTTTATGCCCCT
>JAODKE010000001.1:20210787-20221586 GCA_026779605.1 Mormyrus hasselquistii | reverse complement strand
TGGGTTTCCCTGCTGAGACTGCTGCCCCCGCGACCCGACCTCGGATAAGCGGGAGTCAATGGATGGATGGATGGATAAATATCGCTGATGAAAGGGAAACCCCAGCTTTACTACCCAGGTACAGTCATGAACTCTTCTGGCAGCATGTAAGTCAGACTGATCAATATGCTGTGGGTGGGCAATATATAGGTTCCTGTGCCCATAATTTGAAGGTTGTCGGTTCAAAATGCCGTAGTCAATAGAGTGATTTCCCCCAGTTGTGCCAGAGACTCAATCAGTCTCTTGGGTGGATGTTCAAAGACATTTCATCGGACTTGGAGTGTTCTGGAAATCTGCTGTTCACTCATGCATCGTTTTGAATAGAATCATTTGCTAAATAAGTATGATACAAAATTTAAGCCACAGCAATTTATGTACGATCGGTTTACACCGAGACACTGTTTGGGTGTCATGTCCTATATGCCGCTATTATGTGGAAATGAATAGAATAACTTCTATATCCTGAATGAGCGGGCCTGCTGACTCTGACAGTTCAGTCTGAGGTGTTCAGTGGGTGGGACACTGATCTGAGTCCTCCAAGGACTGACATCGTGTCCTTAAACATACACTGGGGCGTAGGTGTAGCGTTAAAAATATAAGTACCATAGAGTGCCAACTAGTACTACAGTATAGAGTGCTATAAACAGATAAGACATTGTAGACAGAGGTACAGGTCTGCATCAGGAAGTGTTTTCATTTTTTAAAGAAAAATCTGGTGAATTTCCGAAGTCACACATGGAAATATCTGTTGCATTTCCCAGTGATAGCAGAGAAACTGAATCAGGCGTAGCAGGTCAGAGGAAATGTGTCATAAGCCTGTCTGAGGGGAGATTCATGCACCTCATTTCAGGCATTTTATAAAGAGACGGTGCACCTACCATCCCCATCAGTGGCCAGGTTCTCATAGGAGTCCCAGCGGACCATGGGGTCGCCCGTGTTGTAGTCCACCGTCACCTCAGGCCCGTTCTTCCAGCACTCGCCGCCTGGGATGCAGGGAAACAGAGAGAATGGCATCAGATAGGGGGTATGGAGGGTGGGGCTTCACGGACAACATTTCTCAGCAACCCAGTCTCTTAAAGGAAAGCAGTCAGAGGCATAAAAGAGAGCCACAGGTTGGCTGCTGAAGCTGGCAGCTCTAAGGGGGGGAGGGTTAATGCAAAGGCCCCAGCAAACATTAGGGCCCCGCCCCACTTTGTGTCAATGATGTCAGCCTAGGTCCCTCAGTAAAGTTAATCCACCCCTGCTTAGTTCATATCTATACATGCAACAGCCCTTATAATCTCAAGGACTCATCCTTAGATACAGCAACATGCAACATGGATGTTCACAGTTCAGCAGTACCACTGTTGCACAGTTAAATTGCTACATTTGAAAAATCTGTAACCCCTTTATGGATATTCCCTAACCAGTTCAAACCCAGTACCGGCTTGCGGTGAACCTGGAGCCGATATCTCTTAAACACGTATCTAAAAAATGGTTTATTGGTTGGTGTTTTAAGGAAGTTCCCGAGCACAAGAGGCCTCCCCTGTGCAAAGGAGAATCTGGTCAGCGAAGAAGACTGTTCTTCCCAAACTTGCTTTGCTGATAGATAATGCAAGACGACCCTGTCTGCTTTCTGGCCCTGCGTCAGTAGAGGCCTGATCTGCATTCCAAGCTGATTGGCGAGCGCCATAAAACTTTATTTGTTCCTGTCACATGTACATCATCATCAGCGTGACCATCTACTCCCCCTACTGGATGCTTCTGGCTACAACAAGGCAGAGTTTCAGATGTACTCCTCCCACAAGTTCCTACACCACAGTGCTGGGCGCAAACCATTTTCCAGGAACGAGCGGCGATTTGAGTTTGGCACATGGATGGGCGAGTTCCTCGGTTTCCATTACCTGATGCTGGAAGTTTTTCCCCAGTGACAGAATACAATGCAGGGGAACATGGCATGGAGAGGGGGCTTGGGGGGTGGGATGAGGGGAGGATACAGGAACGGTGGGTTTAGCTATTGAAAGCCATACCTTGCAACTTCTCAGGGCTTTCTGAGAAAACCAGCTCAATCTTTCCGTAATCAGGAAATCTAGGATCTGGAATGATAAAAAAATTAGGATGGTAGCTGAAAGAAAAAAATTTAAATCCTACAGAAATAATTCACGGAAAAAACATATCTGAACAAATGGCATTCTCCCACCATGGCTATGAGACTGATGATTTAGCATATTTTGTTATTCCTTGGTCTGTTTGTTTGTTTTTTTTTGTTTTGTTTAGACAGACTTATTTATTATGTATATGGTGAGGCTTCATTTTATTTGACTGTTTGTGTGAGAGCCCCCCCCCCTTGCCTAGGGTCATGAAAACAAACACAGGAAGCTACCATTGTGGTGACAGACTGGGGTCTGCTGTCGAGGTCATTGTCACGACAGCGTGTGTGCAGATGCCAGAACCTTCTGCAAAGAGACTGATGCTCTAGAAGTGAAGAGTGCTAGAACCGGACAGATCTGGATCAGCCGGCATCCAGTACTAGTTCGCATGATACCGTCGTACCCCAGTGTTCCAACAGTGGGCTATGCCATACCTTTATTGGCATGCTCCAGGTCCTCCTTGTCAAATGTCAACTGGCACCCATGGATGATTCCTGTGTGGAACTGGACACGGAACATCACCTCCCGGCCGGGAGCATGGGTACACTTGTGGTAACATTTGATCTACCGTTATGAGACAGAGAGAAAAGGGTGTGACCGTAATGACGCATCCAACAAGCCAGCCGCACATTTTACCAAAGGTTTGGCACTTTTCTATGACACTGTTTGGCATCTGCAAGAGGCACTAAACACCTAGAGTTTTCTGTTTTGAAACTGCTACCTTTGTGGTTTTTACTCATCAAAGGCAACACCCACCCAACACCAACCCACAGGAATTCACATAAAAATAATATCAAAATAACCAAAAATATACCGATTTTAAAGCTCAAGAACTGTGGTTTAGAAGAGGCACGAATCCTCACATGATTATAGTGATGGTGTAAATTACACATGATACAGGGCCTAATGCAGAATGCTTGAAGTTGCAGAAGAAAGTTGCAGAAAGATCAAAGGAGGCCCGCAACAAAGGAGATGTTCCACACCCTTGGAGGGCTTGCTAGCTTAGCGCTGACATCACCTAGACTGAGAAAACTGGCCGGGAGGTGTAGCAGAGTTTGCTCCCCTGGGACTGTTTCCTTCACGACAGCCCATTCACGCACGTGTCCCAAATACAGTGTCACACACACTTACCATAATATCCCCCTTTAGCAGCTGGGCTGGTTCCAGGGTTATATAGATCTTGCCTTTGAATCCTGGGCTGATGTGACTGTTTCACACACAAACAGACACACACACACACACACACACACATCGATAATCAGCATCAACAACAGCCTGAGGCTTAGAGCACAGTGTAATTAGGGCAGAACGCTAAGGAGACTTACTATATTCCTGACGTGTATACAGCCTGCATTCCCTGGTACACCTTCAAATAGGGCCGACACACTAAAAAAAATTATTACGTATAAGAATACAGTACTAGAAACTGACCTAAAGGCCAGGCAGGAGAATGAATAGAGGATTATTTCCTGTGAGACTATGTAGTTCAACCAGCATTAAATAATTTAATTTTATTTCACAGACTGTAAAAATAAGTAACCATCCCCTACAGGATGCAACCTGGCCTGCGTGGGACAGACTCCAGGATCCCCCCTGGCCTTGGGCAGGATGAGCAGTCAGAACATGGATGGATGGATGGATGTAGACAGTACATGCACATGAGTCAGAGGCCCCTTAGCCTAAATCAAGACAGATCGTTTCCAGGTGCCCTAACCGATACCAGGAGTCTCCCCGGGAGGATGTTGAGGAAAGAGATAACCCTCATATTTGGACAGATTATGCAAGTGACATTTCCTGGAATGATCGAGTCAGCAGTAGGTCAGTCGGGTGTAAACGCACTTCACAGTCTCAATGCTGGTAGTGATACAGACAATTCTCGACAGACCTAAGTAATCCGTCCCATAACCCCTTGAGTCAAATTTTCTTCCTCATATCATAAGACACATAAGCCAAAAATATACTAGTAATATGTACTAAAGAAAATATATTAAATGAATGAAAAGAGAAGTGCAAATTCAGGCATATGCCACCTAGGAATTCCGTAAACTCCATGTAACATGGATATTTTTGCTTAAGTCTGGATTTACCCCCAGAGAGTCCACAATTTTGCTCTCTCTCTGCTCCTAATGCACCTATATTTGGTGTTCTTGATTAGCTAGGAGCTGGGAGGGAGCAGAAATGTGGGCTGTATGGGCTGAAACACTGGCCTAGCTGGCACATTTGGCTACAGCTCTCATTTTTTAATGACTTATTTAACTACCTTTAGCAGTGTTTTGTTAGAGGTGCAGAGGGACAAGCACAGATAACATTTTAATGCCGAACACCTTCTGACACTTTATGCTTTGATGTAACACCTGTTTACCCTACAGGGTTTGTACAACAGTTATGCTTTTGAGATCCATTATTCTTTATAATTCCTTATATATCTTCATAGCTGTCTTTTGTCCTTTCCATAAAGACACAGCTGAAGAGATATCGAACATCTTTGTGTTTCTGCTGCAGCGCTTTAGTGAAGCCTGAGGAACGCAGGTTTAAATCCATCCATCCATCTTCTAACTGCTAAATCCAGTTAAGGATTGCAGACACAGATTGAAATATGCATTTACTATTAGGACTAGGGTTAGGTAACTAAAAATGTTATTTTTTTTATTGCACATTCCACAGCCCATTGAAAATGGTTGAGACACACTCCATTATATCATCCTTCCTCCATGTGTTATGTTCGGATGGAACATCACCTTGGGCTGTGGGCGATGTGGCCCAGCTGTCCTTCACATCCAATTATTTGCATATTTACTAAAGAGATATTTGCTTTCTTCAAGCGACTCTGTCACCCCCCACCCATCTATTGATGATTTATTTTATCTCTCCTTGTACACAGGACATCAATGCAGGGTGTGTGATTTTCCCCTTGGGGTCACAATCATAAGCTGGGAGGTAAGCCAAGGCTGTTTAGCTGATAAAAGTAGTTTTAACTTGTGATGACAAGCTCACACAGAAAGGTCATCAGCTGATATGATCAGAAGCCCTGCAGCAGATAGCCAGAGGCCAGCGGATTCCTTTAATTTTCCATTTTTATACTTTTCTTGCTCAGTCCTGCATCCCACCAGCGAGATGTATGATGTCTGCGTGATGCCTCACCTCCTCCAATGTCAAAGTTGGGGACACCGTGGAGAACAACGTGGTGCAGGAAAACAAGCGACGTGTTCATCTTCATGCATCCAGTCAGCAGGCTGTTCAAAATCCACACATAGCTGGAATAAAGGGTAGGAATTCAGGGCTGCGTAATGGAGATTGCGGGGTCACTGCTGGTCTCATGGCTTAGGGAACTGCAGTTACTGCTCCCACAACAGGAAATAGACTGTGTTCCAGTGAGATACCGAACATGAACTGCTACATTAAATAAACAACTAAATAATAAAATAAATACAGTGAATAAAATAATTAAATAGCGGTAGGTATTAGTAGATTTTCTGAGATTCCCTTTGTATGACACATTATTCAGTAAATTTAAATGTCAATATAAAGACGAAGAATTTTCAAATTTAGATAAAATGGGTCATTTACCTAAAAAGCTTCATTTGAGCCAAATAAGGCTGTGAGAGAAATCGGGGGATTGCATTTAGAGGCATCTTCAATCTCATGCCAGGCCACAGACCGCCTAGGAGATTTAAGGGTTACTCTGGGAAACCCACTCTGGGTCTTAGTTGCTGACAGGCGTTTCGACAGGATGGGTGATCGACTGCCTACACTATACTGCCCCCCCCCACACACACATACACATACACCCAAAAATACACATTTGAGAAGAAACTTGAGATATTGTAAAACACAACACGTTAAACACATGTTTTTTTAATGCTTGGGGGAATTTTGAAATGGTTCACAGGAACGCTAAAATGTGTCAACGGGTTATTCTCGAGAAAAACAAAAACATCGAGGGAAGTTGATAGATTAGGCCCATTATCCAAGAGCTCCAATATCGGCAACATGCAGGAGATCCCCGTGGAAAAAGGAGAATGCGGAATTAGAGGGAGTTGGGCCTCACCGCTTCTGTGATGGCGTCATCAGGGCAGAGACTTTGTCGTCGTGATACCTCCGCATAGCAAAGCGGTCCAGGGCCTGGTCAGCGCTGGAAGAGAGGGAGCAGGGCTCAGTGTGGATAACATGGAAACCATAAGGGATGGGGGAAAAGGGGGAGGATGAGGGGGCGGGGCTGAGAAAGAGAAAGGCCAGGATAGGCTGAGACAGACAGACTGGGAGTAAGAAGAAGATTTTAGGAGGCATGATTTGAGGGGGCAGTAGAGGAAAGTAGTACTGAGTGACTAATCTCACCCAATCAGAGAAGACAATGGGAGGGGCATGTAAACAAAGACATCCACACGTTTGTTTATGCATCATCCAATCATTGCAGGGATTTCATATTGACTCACTGTATCACAATATGCAGTTTCTACAGACATGAACAGCGTGAACTGCTGCTAAACAAATACACTCACTCACGGCTTCAGCACCTTTTTCAACTTTCCCTACCCACAATCCCTTGTACACATGAATGGGTGTAGCAAGTACTTAACAACTAGATGCCCCTGATTGCGAAGGTTAACACATTAAAGTTGACATGAAGCCAGCTCGCCCAGAAATAGAAAAAGACTAACTTGTATGACATCATAATTGCCATACTTCCTGCCACCCTGGACTGAGGTGGTACCCCTCCTTTACATGCCGGCATTCACAGTGTGTGTCTTTCTCTACTGTCTCCCATGGCAACCCAATCCCAGGCAAACAATGTCAGTTCAGTTCAAAGACTCCCAAGTCACCTTTCCCTGACCTTAATACCATAATGGCCACCATTCAATCACTTTTATTTTTTTCAGCATTCAGTAACTTTGTTTATTGTCTGTTGTCTGACTTACATGCGGTGCAATGTTAAGGTCAAGTTTTACTGCTGGAGATAGTGGAGACTGATTAAACCGAATTTACCAGGTAGTTTTAGAGCTTTTCTGGTGACGGGTTGTCTGGGGATTGACTAGTCTGCTGTAAGTGAGGCAGACTTTCATTTTTAACCACAGCTTATTAGTACTTTGTATCCTTTGGTTTTTTAGAAGATAGAAGGATGCCAGAAGACACTTCAAGGTTGGAGCTAGATCGACAAACCCCCCCATTTGAAAATGGTGTAGCAGACAGTGATTAATCATTAACTCTAAATTGCTTCATACTTTCTAAATCCACCTTCTCTGTGGGGAACCCCGGTGCTTCAGATCGTCACGGGTTTGATACGTCACCAGGCAGAAGGTAGCAGAAGGTACAAACTAGCTAATTCTTCCCCAAAACCCCCGATTCTTCTGCATCTCCCTGAAAACTCACCTGGCTGAAATGTTGGTGAAGTGCACATAGGATGAGATGACCACTCCAATTCTGCCCTTTCCACCCTGTGGGAAAAAGAAACGTCCAGCCACATCTGAGTGGACAGTTTCCTGAACCACCTGAATGTCACTTTGGTCAGCCGAAAGCCACTCGGCCCACAGTGGTGCACTTTGATGGTCAATTTATTTAATTATTTAATTTATATTACCCTTATCACTCCATGGATTTAAATCACCATAAATTCATGAATCTTTGGTATAATAAAACCTGTCATGTTTTTCTGATTGTACTCACATAAATCTACTGAGATATTGTTTGTTTCGTTTTCTTTTTTCTTTTTGCTTTTCAGTATGCGACAGTCTTTGTAGATAATCTTTCATATCCACAGGGCACATGAAGTCACAAGAAACATTGGGAGGATCGCTGCATCATTTCCGCGTGTCCCAGACAGGGGCCAAAAAAACTACTCCTCCTGCGAACAGGATTTACCACTCTGGCTACACTTCACGTCGAAAGATGAAAGGCAATATTTTAATGCTGTCTTTAGAAAAGGTGGGACCTTAATTAAATTATCATTTTGCTATTAAATTATAAAGCTGATAACACACCAGGTTATAATAATTTCTAATGAAATAATCTCAGTGGCCTCACAGTAACAGGAGGCTGGACTTCACGCAGTTATCAGTAACAGAGTGGTTTTTAATATCAGTCTCTCAATCAAACTGTGAGCCTCTGGGGACTGAGGTCTTGGGAAAATTGTGCTAGTGGAGACTGAATGCGGGGGGGACCTCACCCGGCAATGGATGACCACCACGTGCTGGGGGTTGGCATTGAGCCAGGTCTCCATGGCCTTACAGATGGTGCACATCTTGTCCAGTGGGGGGGCATGGAGGTCAGGCCAGCCCGTGTCCATGGTCTGAAATAACAGCAGGGGCCAAAGAAATTCACAGGAGCTGGCAGAGCAGAGCTAAATGGCTAAACCCCTCCCCCTTCCCTGGTGCCTGAGCCCCACCCTCCTCCGGATCACGGTGCTTTAAAGGGAACCCCCTTTATTGAGTGGCCGACACAATGTCCCCATGTCCTGCTGTGGTATTCAGCCACATGTCCACAACTTCAGCATGAGCTCCACTAACAAGCCGAACACTTAATTATCCAGCCCACTGCCCCTGTATGGAAAAACAGGGAGCTGTACCATGCTTAAGCTACAAATTTCTTCTATTTATACAACTGGATATTCTTCTGATGTGCTTCTAGTCCAGCTCCCTGCTCAAAGATGCCGCAACAGGACCTTGGGTAGCAGTAGATGTTTCTGGAAACCCCCGCATTACAATATAAGCTTCCTGTCAACTGACCGCTTTGAAAAGAGGATGTGACGTTTCTCACTTTCTCTTTTTCATTACAAACCTGCCCGTCATGCATAGGTACATGAGAAATATTATAAAATCTTGTTCTTTATTAAATTTAGTGTCTGAAGACTACCTGAATCAGGAAGAAGAAGTACATTAATATTTAGCAAAGACCAAAATGTTTCAGGACAGTAGACGGTGTTATGTAATATGACAGACAGACAGATAGATAGATAGACAGATAGACAGACAGATAGAGAGTTGGGCTTCGATACCTTGGGGTTCATTTTGCTGAGTTCATATCTTTTTTCTGAAAGGTTGATGACCTTTGAGGGGCAAGAAAAGAAAAGGAATTATACCCCTAACACAATCATGCTAGACACCATAAACTACGGGGGTGGGGGAGGGGATGATAGCAGGTGGAGTGACCACACCCGTTCACACTGAAAGAAGTTGAGGTTCTTCATTCGGCATCATAAGCATCCATCTATCAATCCATCTTCTAACCACTTCTTCTAGTCAGGGTCATGGGTAAAAACCATCTGAGAAGACCACAACACAACTGAGCAACACCTCTGTCCCTTTGAGGATGAGCCCTGCTTACACCATAACCTGAAGGGCGGTGGAGACGACAGCAGAAGAAGGTGTCTGTTCCCAGTCAGTGTTTTTACATAAATGAAAAATGAGGATCTATCCACACGCAGCTGGTGTTTGTGTCGTCATGAGGATGACGTGTGGAAAGCGTGTGGAATGGCGTCTAATGAGGTTCAGCTGGCCCCCCTCAGCTAAAAGAATGGGGAGGTAAAGGGGAAGAGCTGAGCTGAGGGGGAGCACTAGGACCAAGGGAAATTCTAGGATGTTTTTTACGGTGTGGGCATAAAAGGGGGCATAATTTATACAGAGGGGCCAGCCTTATCATCAGCCGAGGATATGTTCAGAATCAGTGATTGACGGGTGAGGGGGCCCCCAAGGGCCGATTAGCTTTCAACTGGGGCCAGTGTCCCTCTGGCCTTCTCTCCTTATATGCCCTTACTGGGCGGGAAGGTTGCAGCAATATCCTTAATTCTCCAGGGGTCTAGTTTGGTTTTTCTGAGTGCCTCTTCATTCCTGGGGATCACTTTTGTGTTTCCTTTATTTTTAATTGGTTTAGATCCCATTTCATTTTCATTTAAGTGTTAAAAAAAATGTCTTCAGCCCCCACTGCCTCAGTGCCACTTGAGTCCTGTTCCTTGGAAGGGGGGGGGGGGTGCATAATCCCCATTTGTGATGGTTGCAGGTGTAACTGTTTGAATTCGATAATAAACTGCCTGGGCTGGGTTTACCCACTAGCTGATCTGAGATCAGAAGTTGCAGGAGAGGTCATTATTTAGCATATGGGATAATTCAGCAAGCCATAACACCTCGAATAAGGCATTTATTTCCCATTGACACTCTGTGGACACAAAGGAGATTGTACTACATGAACTGGGAACTGGGCTTCAAATCATTTTACCCTCTGATATCACTACACACAATTTTGTTCCTGTCTGTCTGGGTGATGGTGTAAAAGGGATCTACGACCATATTTTCAGATCTCACTGTAAACAGCTGTGACACTGGTACTCCCTTTTGCCTGTTGGCTGTAGTTTAACATTTGAAATCAGCATTATTGCATCGTTACAACAGAAACCTGCATCCCCGTTTATGCTTTCTCTTTTTTGTAATACCTTTTACTTTTTTTGTGTCTGTACAGAATCTATTGATTCTGAATAAATCTATCATTTATTGATATCATCTATTAATGTCTAAATATGTGTATTCAGCTACTGTTTACCTGCAAACTCTTTTGAGATTACTAAAGTAATTATCTATCTATCTATCTATCTATCTATCTATCTATCTATCTATCTATCTATCTATCTATCTATCTATCTATCTA
>JAODKE010000001.1:20145862-20158309 GCA_026779605.1 Mormyrus hasselquistii | reverse complement strand
AAAAAAAAGCTATGGGGAATGTCCCCCCCCCCCCCCCCCCTCCCAAAGTATGGCCCGGCGCCTCACCCGGCCCCCGCCACTCTGCCTGGCCTCCTGTCTGCTCCTTGGGGGGAGTCTCCTGGTGGGGTGGGCTTCCTGTTCACTCACCTTTTCATTGTGTTTTTTTCCTTACTGCCCCCCTTTTACTGACAGCATCATGTCCGCCTCAGAGGCCCCCCCTGCCCCTGTGTCCCCAAGCAGCAAAATGCGTCTCTTTGTCTGCCCTACCTGCCTCTTTCCTTTGCCCCCCCTCCTTGGCCGCCCCTGGAGCCACAGACCGCGATCTATCTGCCTTTTCTCTACTCTGCTATCACAGTGTGCTTCCAACTCTTTGTCCTCCACTGTTTTTCCGCTGCACTATAGACCCCCCCCCCCCCCCCCCCCCCCCCAAATCAGTGGACGCAATGATTATCATGTTATCATTGGTGGTGTGCAGATCAGCTGGTCAAGAGACTATACCTGTAATTGGAAGGTTGCCAGTTCAAATCCCAGGTTTGGTTGATTGATTTTACCATTGAGCCCATGAGTGAGTCCCGCTAACCGCCAGCCACTCCAATGCTGTCTGGCCCTAATTTCTCAACAAAAAAGGTATGTCCCTATGCATAAAAAACTGCTCAATACATAAAACTATATCAACAGCAACAATAATAGTGTTGCTCATTGCACATCATGAATGACCAATCTGAAAGACATGCTTAGAAGAACATGGCCAGCAATAAAATGAATAGACTCAATTATCACAAAATTAACATATCATCTGGAAAATCAAGAAAGAAGATAGGACCTCCTGAAAAAACTAAATATTATTACTATTTTGTTGCTCGTTGCACATAATGAATGACCAATCTGCAAAAATGCTCGGGTGTAAGAGCACTATATACCCAGTAGAGGGAGTCACAAGCCAATTTGTATTTTTCTAAGTATTTCAGATATTTAAATGTAATCAGTTTCAGAATTTTTATATTATCAGAAGAAACTTAACAATAGTACTGTACTGTTATCTTAATACTGATAGCTCTTGGTCCTATGTCAAAAAAAAATTTTTCTGAACAACCGAAGAACCGTCCAAAACAATTAAATTAATTGGCCTATTTGATTACATCTAATTTGCTGTTAGGATCGTAAACTACTTAAATTTCTTATTGTCTAATAAGGTCAATTATTTGGTGATGCTAAGATTGTACGTATAGTTATCGGTTGTAAAATTAAACAAAAAATAAAATAACCAGCCTGTTCAGTTAACATAGAATGTAAAAATATATAGAATATCCCACGTAGAAACATTTCAAGACTTCACAAATTGAAAGCAACACTTTTACATTCACAAGGAAAATGCGCTTAGCAGGCATTTACAATTAACATGTCTGTCGTTAATGTCAGCAAACGTGCCCGATTAAAAGGGCCACAAATAAACTATCTGCTACCCTCTGAAATTTCCCTTATTTAACAATAAACTGAAAAATCGGATCGTCTCAGCGTATTCCTTCGTATCGCACAATTAGGGTGAGGAACTGCAGCACAAAGAAGGTCTTTGTTACAGTCAGTAACCGCGACTGCGAGTCGGTGGTGCAGTCGGGGAGTGCGCTCTTTCCAATCGCAGCGCGCCAGCCACACCAGGGGGGTCTTTGTGTCTAAAAGATGCCACATAAATAGCTTTTTTTTGTTTGTTTCATTCTCTTTTTAGCAAACAGGTCCAATTATGCATACCTATAGACAGTTATAGAAATAATAGCGTTTAAAATCGCTATAGTTCCAGCTGATGTGTTTAAAGCGTCAGACTTTACTGGGAGCCGAATGAGACGCGTCGGTCTAATGCTGAACTATGACTATCACAACCTACAACATATCTGTATTTGTACAGGTGTATTGCCTGTAGTTTGAACGGAATAGGGTTTTAATTAACGGACTCCCCTTTGGATTACTAGCGGATCTGTCTGCAGACTCGACTGACGCTCCCAGCTCTGCGTCGGTGCTTCAACCAGATGGGAAACGCTTGTGGGGTGGACGGACTCTCAAACCGCCCGGTATCCGTATATCTGTGGCTATTGCAGGGCTCCTCCGGTTTAATCTCAACGCAAAACTAAGCGACTCTGGCTTTCACATGTCAGATCAGTAAGTGACTTCCATTTGCGGCTGTCACTGGGACATTTTGGACTGGCAGTGCCGGCTTAGTATTTCCGTTATATAAAGTATTTGTCTGCGACTCCGGAGCGAGGGACTGAGGCGCAGTGGCGCCAACAAAAGACCGGATCGGTAAAACCGCTTTACTAAACCACGATGGCTGTTGTCGGATTAGAAACTGGGGACCACCGTCAACCAGAAAACGGTTTCGTGCCCCCCGAACCGCCTCCGCCGAAACTGCTCCCACAGATCGACGGCTCCGTCCTGCCTTTCCTCGGAGGGTTTGGGAAGTATCAAAGGGAGCTGATCGTGTTGACGTGGATCCCGGCTTTATTCATCGGCTTCAGTCAGTTTTCCGATTATTTTCTCCTGGCCCAGCCGAACAGCACGTGTGTGCACGGCGAGGCAAACTGGACCGCCGGTCCGCTTTCACTGAGCGGCGACGCGAACGGCAGCATGCCTGGCCGCTATGTGTACGGCGACGGCACCGGGAACGACACCCAATGCATGTGCACCGGCTGGAAGCTGGAGCCGCAAACAGGACTAGTGCAAAACGTAGTCACCAAGGTGAGATCAGATTCATTATTTCATTTTATTAACATGTCCCTGGCAGTGTACAAAGAGCCATCATGTTTGTTCATCAAGATCGCAACGTTTTTGCAGCGCCTTGCCATGCATTCGAGTGGACAATGCGTTTATACGAGAATAGGTTTATGCAACGTATTCTACTGATTTGTAGTTTACTTTCACATTATCACATTCGTCTTGCTTTTTTAATCTAGCTATAGCCTTGCCAACAACAGAATCGTATTGCCTTTATCGGTTTATTGGGGGTGGGTATGGGGTCCGCAGAGACGTCTCGTAAACTGACTTAAATGCCGGCATTGTCATCCAGTTAATGCCAAACGAAAATACTTAAAGGGTAAATATTCAGACCCCCTACCCGATCCTTAGTTATTGGTTACTTTGTGATCGCAAATTCGTGGCAGGAGGTCCCCAGTTTTGGTTGCTTTTCTTTTAGGGGTCCCTGGGTCCAAATGGGTTGGAAACCAATGCCGTGGATAACGTTGTCATTCATTGACACGCCTTCGTTCAATACATTGAAATACATGTAAATGATTGTGGGCCAGGAATCTATTGGTGGAAAAGTGAAGAGATGCTATTGTTTCCACTGACTATACTCAAATCGGTGTGGGGGCGGTGGAAGGAGGGGAAGGGAGGGGGATGTCTAGCAGTTTGTATCGATACTTTTACAGCTGTTGCGAAATTTGGGACAAAGGTCAGGGAGTGCACCCCGTTTCTCCCTACACCCCGAGTCTTTAAACTTGATTCCCTCAGGGATGTTTTTTTCTACCGTTTAACGCATAGAAATAACAGACAAAGGGGGTAAATCATGCGGTTTTTAAAACATGTCGATGCCACAAAAGATTTTCTTCGTTAATACGTAGGTGCTTTTGGGATTTAAAAGGATCCCACTGCTTATTAACAAATGAACCTGTCAACTGCAAATACATTTAGAATTGATGGGTTAATGACGTGTCGTATTGCTTCAGTTGAAGTGATTAGTAATGACATAATGAAGCCCGATAACTGACACATCTGCCCCAAGCATCAACAAGTCCTTGGTAAAAATGCTGCAGTCTATCACCAAGTTGTACCTTTCATCACTGTCTAAAATAGATGGTATGCTTGCATTTGCTATAATTTCATAGTTTTTTTTTTAACCCGAAACCTGTCTCCTGGTTCTTTCTAACATTCTAAGCCTTAGAATCTAAGGCTTCCAAAATACAACTGACCCTCTTTTTCGTTTTAGCATTTTATAACCTAAAAACACAGATTATTTTGCTTTTCATTTATCTACCCCTGCCATATATAGAAACACAGATTTTCGTTTGTCTCAGTACTGATGGATCTGTTTAAAACACACAGGCACTTGAAAGTACTGAGGACCCTAGGTATGATATACTGAGGGTGAGCTACAAAGTCATCTTTACGTACACTATATTGCCAAAAGTATTGGGACACACCTCCAAATCATTGAATTCAGGTGTTCCGAATCCCTTCCATAGCTGCAGGTGTATGAAATCGAGCGCCTAGGCATGCAGACTGCTTCTACAAACATTTGTGTCACTCTCAGGAACTCATGTTCTCATTTTATGTGAATTCAAGCATGGTCCCATGACAGGATGCCACCTGTGCAATAAGTCCATTCGTGAAATTTCCTCGCTACTAAATATTAAATGGTCAACTGTGAGTGGTATTATAACAAAATGGAGGCAATTACAAACAACAGAGACTCAGCCATAAAGTGGTAGGCCATATAAAATCTCAGAGCGGCTGAGGTGCACAGTCTGCAGAAGTCGCCAACTGTCTGCAGAGTCAATAGCTACAGACCTCCAAACTTCATGTGGCCTTCAGATTAGTTCAATAACGGTGTGTTGAGAACTTCATGGAATGGGTTTCCATGGCCAAGCAGCTGCATCCAAGCCTTACATCACCAAGGGCAATGCAAAGCGCTGGATACAGTGGAGTAAAGCACGCTGCCACTGGACTCTAGAGCAGTGGAGACGTGTTCTCTGGAGTGATGAATCATGCTTCTCTGTCTGGCAATCCGATGGACGAGTCTGGGTTGGGCTGTTGACAGGAGAACGGTACCTGCCTGACTGCACTGAGCCAAGTGTATAGTTTGATGGGGGGGGGGTTATGGTGTGGGGTTGTTTTTCAGGCGTTGGGCTTCCCATAAATACACTCCTAAACCTTGTGGACAGCCTTCCAAGAAGAGCTAAAGCTGTTATAGCTGCAAAGGGTGGGTCAACTCCATATTAATACCTATGTATTAAGAACGGAATGTCATTAAAGTTTCTTGTGTGTGTAAAGGCAGGTGTCTCTATACTTTTGGGAATATACTGTATGTATAAAGTGGATTTGGTTTGTTAAACCAGATGTTGTGTATTTGCTAGTTTCTACAAGCTATCTGTTTGGGTTGGAGGTGTCACCTGGTTTATAGTTATTCATTATCATTCTCGCCGCTAATACTGCTCATATGCCACTCTAAGTGTCATAAACACTGAAAGACACTGTTTTCGGATGTCTTTCTGTGCTAAGCTGATTCATGAGCATTTTAGCGGGTGCAATATGAAATATTTGACCCATGTCCTTTTTAAGTTACTGGAAACCATTTTATTTAAAGCTATACTTGGAATTTATGATGTGATGAAACCTGAGTTACACACTAATCCTAAATATACTGCAGATGCAGCTTTCAAAATACTTCTCCCCCAATGTGCTTAGCAGTAATCCTAGAGTTTAGGTCACATCTCCTGGAGTTTAGGCAGCACAGAACTTCAATACAACTGCTAGTGACTTTGATGCCCCTGGAATTTCCGCAATCTACCTGTTTTTTTTCCCCATCAAAAATTTTGACTATCAGACAAAGCTCAATGATGTAATTTTGTTTAAGAAAAAGAGAGAGACCAGGCATCCTGTGGGCCACAATGGTGGGCTCTGATGGATCTGGATTCTGGAGATAGGTGTATCAAAGTGGAAGGGCAGCAGCTGGTCTGACTATTCTGGGTGGCTTTTGAGTTGTTTCGCCGACTGTTGAGTGTGTCCAAGCTGATCATTGAAGACCCTCCAACTCCCTTTCTTTCCTTGAAGATATGAGACCTTCTCAGGTGGACTGAAAGTTCTGTCAAGGCTTTGTGAAGCCCAACCAATGGAAGCCGCCATTCCGATGAAGCATTAGCTTTAAGCAGACCATCTGCAGATGTTCTGTGCATATCAGAAAACAAACATCTCATTCCAATGGTATTATTTGTGCCAACGTGGCTTTCTTGTTGATAATTATTTAATTGAACTGCTGCAGATTCAAAACCTTGTAAACACTAAACTAATACTTGGCAGTAACCATACATGCATTTAGTGGGTTACATACAGCTTGAGAGCCTGCTGGAGATCTTTTGATCTTTTGATATGTAATTAAAAGTTTAAGATGGATTTATGTATTATTGTCTGATCCACGCTTTTAAAAGATAAGTAACAATGTTCTATATTAGTCCTTCCCAAAACATCTCTGGTTCATCACCTCAGCAGCTACTGTACCTTTCGCTTGGATGTTCTCGTTACCCAGGGTGACCCTATCCGGTTTACCCAGAATGCTTTGGCTATGGGTCATTTGGGGACACCTTGCGGGTTTTTGGAAACTAAACCCCCTACTCTGAAACTCAAGGCTGCCAATTTTACCTTCCTGCATCCTCCTGTATTATTGATTATTGACTGGTTGTCACACACCTATTTCTGGGACCCAGATTCATTGAATCCGACCACTGTGGCCCACAGGATGCCTTCATCCTCTGATGATCTTTCCCCCTTTCTTAAATGAAATTTGACTTTTTATGCCAAAAAGGCATCGATCAAGTAAATTTCACCCAGAATTCACTTTGGCAAATGGATATTTCAGTGAGCTATGTTATTTCGTATTTTAAAATCTGCATTAACTTCCTTGTACCCCATGCTTCTTGGGAAGGACTCCAGGTTTACTTCAACACGGAGGAATGGTTGCATGGACTGAGAGACAAAGATCTCTTATTGTTTGCATTGTCTGATTCGTGGGTTTCACCAGACATTTTGAGCTCGCTCCCAGTCCCTTATTTTTGGTTACTTGAGTTTGGCCTGGTGCAGTCAGGGACAGTTGGTTAGCATCAGCAGACAGCTGTCAGCATTTGGGCTGAAAACAATTATGGGAATTCTGTAGCCGTACTGTTGAGTCTCAACTCTCTCCAAGTACAACTGTGATCACCACCTGTTTAGTGCTGTCACTGACCCAGGATGATGTTGGCTTTGATTGATATAAGCAGGAAGACTGGGGTCCCAAATCGCACCCTCCACTCATTCTGAAAATGTCCTGTGACATGTATGACTTTAGCTTTCATGAAAAACTTTGACCTTGCATGGTGATGCATAATAATTTGTTATTATAGTTATTAGCATATTTAACATTTAATTTCTCTAACACTCAAACAGTCACAATCTCAGGAAGTCAAACCATACAAGGGCAGTGTTTTCTGGTGCTTGAATTTTATCAAGTGTTCTGTGTCCATTATGGTTTCTTCCCCCTGCTCCAAAAACCCGGTGCGTCCTCTTGGCCCCGTTCCCCCTCCGCAGCCCATCGCCAGGCACGTCCGCTGGGCCGCCACGCGCTCCGACAGCTGGGCTCCTCGCGGGGGTCTGTGGAGCTGGCGGGACTATGGTCGCGGCTGATGGTTGGCACCAGTTCACGTGTGACTAGCATTTTGCTTTGTTTGAAACCGAGGATCTGGCACAGGTTCTGCTGTTGAGGGCGTTTTTAGATCCCGTCACTCAGGGCGGATAGTTTGACTGATGACCGTAACAAAAGCTTGTTAAAGATAACCTACAAGGAAGCTAACATGTTACCGGTCCTTTTCACTCACTATGTGTACAGGTGGAAGGCTATGGTGTAATAATTCTGTCACAAAGTTTTATCAAATTTGCGGTTTTGAAAAACAAGACAAATAAGCTCAAAGTATTAAGTTTCCCCGGTAACTTCCTGTGGTGGGACAGTATAACGTTTCCCTGCTTCTCAGGTCACGTCTCCCCAGAGTCCCCGTTTAATTGACTTCAGAGTGTTTGCTATGGATTTGGCTGTCATTCAGATGGTTCTCCAAGGCTCACAGGCCACGCCAAAGCACTGATTAAATACTACAGGGTGTTCTGTGTTAGAACAGGCCCCGTCCTTCAGAAAATATTTGTAAATGATGGGTGTGGAGGTGCGTCAGGGCTCGGACTATCGGGACACCATGAGTGTAAACTGCAAAGAATGCAGATGATATAATCGATATCAGCTGCCAAAGCCAGCAGACTAATAATGTTGTTGTTTTTTTTTTTTTAAATGATGTAATATGGGGACAGGAGTGTGTGCGTGTGTGTGTGTGTCTATGCACATCCCCCACTCCTTTCCCAAAAACATGTCCTTCTCCGTGTTTAGAAGGCTGATAGTGTGTGTGTGCGCGCGTAGTCACATGAAGCTAATTCCCTCTTTGTCCCTGCCTCCACAGTGGAATTTGGTGTGCAGTTCTGCGCAGAACGTCCACATAGCAAAATTCTCCCTGCTGGTTGGGTCCATTTTCGGATATTTGGTGATGGGCATTCTGGCGGACTGGTAAGCGCTCTCTTCCTCTTGCCCATGTGATTGTACTCATTTTTTTCAGTTTTACTGCAGTTGGCTCAAATTCCTGGATGCATACATCTCCAGTATTGGTGTCTGACCCTAATTATCAATATTCTGTTCTTCTAAACATCTTTTGACTACATGTGTGTGAGTTTGTGGTGTTGTTGAGTTGACTAAATCATTTTGCAGGCATCAGAGGCTGCCCTCAGTGTATGAGGAGTTTCTTACCTGCAAATGCTGCTGTTGAATGATCACTCGATGATGTATGACATTACTATGACATGTATGTATCGCGTGTATTCCTGCGTTGTGAAGGTTTGGACGTCAGCCAGTGTTGATCATCTCCCTGCTCTTCATGCTGGTCTTCGGGCTGACAGTGGCCTTCTCAGTCAATGTGTCTATGTTCAGCACCCTCCGATTCTTTGAAGGCTTCTGCCTGGCTGGGATCACCCTCTCCCTCTACGTAATGAGTAAGTAGCCATCTATCTAATTTTCAGTGGTTAAAGTGGTCAAGGTAAAGCTAAGGAAACTTAAAACATAACGTCAGGATCATGAGATGCCGTTTCCAAGGGAACACCATTGTAAAACCCATTTGAAATGCATTGCAAGGACATCAGGATTCCCCGCCCCCATAGGTAGAGATTTTTCTCCTGAGCCATTGGTTTTGTTGGCTGCAGTGCAGGAATGCAAGTGCAGACAACATTATGTTATCTTTGGCTTGTTGACTGCTGAGGGGAAATCACACCTGCCTGTTGTTAAGGCAAAGTTGTCAAGCTTCCAATAAAATGTTAAACAGGAAATGGAGGTGAAGTTAAACAGATCCTAGTCCTAACTCAGGGGTGGCTTATCTTATCCAGAAAGGGCTGGTGTGTATGTGGGTTTTTGTTGCAGCTCCCTAATTAGGTCACTAATTAGAGGACCGATTGGCTGAAGAGTCCTCACACCTGGGTTTGAACAGCTGACCTAAAGGTTATTACAAAAACCTGCATACACACCGGCCCTTTGCGGGTAAGATTGCCCACCGCTGTCCTAACTGATCTCTTCGGCAGGTTTCTAAAGACCCGCTGAGGTGCTGTGATGGTCCTGGTCCGCTGATAATTAACATTTAATTTTATGAACCATTTGCCTCTTTGGTTTGTGTGGTTTTTATGATGTCTTGATTAGTATATAGAGGAAGGTCTTTGGCTCCAGAATTTTTATTAACAGAAAAGATGGTAATGGTTATGAATTAGCAGGTTTGTTGAAAGAGGTTTGTTTTTTTAAATTTCTTTTGCATTTCTTCTGGTTCTTCTGAGTCTCTCTGGTTAGACTAAAGTGTTTGTATAAATAGACCTTATTGCTGGCAAAAGAGTGTCTGGTTTCTCAGATTATAACACTGGAGCATTCCATGATTTTACAACAAATTGTCCTTTTCTGCTTTGAACTGGATGTCCATCACAGACGTTCATGCATTTGTCCTTGTCTCCCTTGTCCCTCCTACGCTGACAATGTAAGCCTGCAGGCTGCGCTCATCCATTTGGCTGAAGCAGTGTAAACAGAGGTGTGGTTTAAATAGATGATGGTTTAAAGTTAGCACACATTCCCACATCCCAAGGAATCATGGCAACCTTTTGAATATAGTGTGTTGATGTTGCGTGGCCTATATGGGATGAGAGTTTTGGACTTCTGGCATGTGAAAGTATGTCATTAAAAGTAAAGGTTCACCAAGCCAATATTCAGAATCAGTATCAGCACTGATCCATACCTATTAGATGGATCGGGTATCGACCATATGCGACCGATCCAAGTTCAATACTTACTTATTTAGTTTTCGTCAATCTGTGAAAAGATAGCTGCTATTTCTTGTTAAATCGATTTGTACAATCAATTGCCCATTTTAGATGTGTTTTTGCAGCATTCAAGCTAAATGCCGATGCTGCCACTCAGAAGTCACTGCGCTCACACCCCCTGTCTCCTGTGATGTCATGTGCATACCCTTCACAGTAGGAGTAATGGAAGAACATCAGATGAGAGGGTGACAATCTGGAAGTATTTTACGGTAGAAACAACAGCTCGTAGCACAGCGATTTGCAATATTTGTAAAAACTAAGTTTTGAGATGTAGACGTAGCGTTTAGTGGAAAATCCCACTGAACAAAGCACATGCAATTGTGGGAGTAATATGAGAAAAAACAATGGA
Source organism: Mormyrus hasselquistii (assembly GCA_026779605.1). Classification (NCBI taxonomy): domain Eukaryota; kingdom Metazoa; phylum Chordata; class Actinopteri; order Osteoglossiformes; family Mormyridae; genus Mormyrus; species Mormyrus hasselquistii. Next base: position 20,147,784 of record JAODKE010000001.1, on the reverse strand, counting down.
TGATCTGGGAGTCGCTAGCTTGGGCTGCTTTGCGCACTTGCTGCAGCTTGTGAGACACGAGGGGCTGCTATCGCAATGAAGTGTAATTGACGCTGTTGCCAGTGGGACAAAAATTGTGAGGCATTTTAAGCATTCGCCACTTGCGTGTCCTCGCTTGGAAGATATTCAAATTGAACTACAAATGCCTCAAAAACACATAAACAACAAGATGTAAAAATGAGGTGGAACAGTATGTTATGTGTGCTTCTTGCAGCCTAATTAAAAAAGCTTTTTTTGGCATACAGTTTTCTCATTTGTATTTACTAGATAAACATCTCTGGGATCATATATGGTTTTATATTTCTGGTTCTCAAATTGGCTGATACCCTCTGTTCAGGTATCGGGATCGTATCGGCACTGACAAGGTGGGACTGATGCACCCCTAATTAAAACGTCTGCATCAATTACTCGCCAAGCTGTTTTCTGTGACTTTGTTTACCTCCTTGGTTTGAGGCTTTTGTTGGATTGACAAATATGCCAACTCCATGAAATAAGGACAAATTGTGCCCATTTCATGCCAGTGATGCTGTGGCGCACTGAAGAATGGATGAAGATGACCAATACTCTCGGTTAGTTCCTGATGATGGATACTACCTACCAAGCCAGGAATTCATTAACCTCTACATCCCAAAACATACCTCTCCTTAGACTTAGCATACCCCTACTGTCCCCATGGACACTGATTGGCCGAAATATTCCTGGTGATCTTACAGTCCTATCCCACACGCCCTGGTTGTTTAATTCAATATACTGTTTAGGCCTTTTTGGGTGCTATGGGTCCTTACCTGAAAGTGGCTGCCAACCGGAAGGGGATTAACGGCATCCCGGCTGTTTTAATGTACCCAACATTGATCCTTCCAAGGGGCCTTTGGAAGCTCATCCGGTGCCAGGAGAGCATGAGCGTCATCCTTCATCCTTGAGGGTTGCCGGGTTGGCACGTTCTCTTTCGGACGGTGGGTTTCTGTGCCTGGCATGACCATAAGCCGCACCATGGCTGCCAGCCCTGTGCCCACCCCCACCCCCTACAGCGGTTGACACTTGCCTCGTCCTTCAAACCACATCGCCTGTCCTGTGTAGGACGGGGCATCAGGGAACAGCTTGTCATAGAGCTGCCCACTGCTGACCAAGCGATGCTATATATCTGCAGATGTACTGTAGTACATAAGGCTGTGATTTCACTAGCTTTCTCTGAGTCTGCAGTCGCTGCTCTTATTGTCAGCCAGTGCACCACAAGGGATTCTGGGAAGCAAATACTTGAGATATTTATAGGTTGTGGAACTCAGGTCCTTGCTGAATCATTCGGAAGTTCATACATGTAGCACTATGCTTTTATGTCTAACTTCTGTTTCTTCATATGGTTGTATTCAAAGTTCTTTCCTGCGCACCAGCTGTGGCCTGTCTGGGATTTAAACGTGACACATCCCTGTCGGGATTTCGGCATATCGGCTCAACTCCACCTGTCAACATTGTGCTGGATTTCAGAGAGCTGGTGATTTATTACTGATGTTTTGTCCGCCCTGTAAATGTAATGTTTGTGGACTGTTATGGAAACCCTCCTACGGGCACAGTGATTGGTTCTGTGGGTTAGGCCCATGTGCCTCTGATTGGAAGGTCGCCAGTTCTAACCCTGGTCTTGGCAAAAATAGTGACACTCCGATTGGGCCCTTGAGCACGGCCCTTAACACCCCCACCAACCAAACCCCCCCCCGTAATGCTACAGGGGTGCCTGCTAAATGGTCTGATCTTGTATTTGGACCCCTTTCTTCTCTTTTGACTGTATATGTGTGTCTCAAAGGAGAGAATGATGGGATGTACTGTATACTGGCTGTGTGGTATCATAGCAGCTTAATGGACCTGCACAGCAAACGCCTTTGCTGGGGTTG
>JAODKE010000001.1:20135174-20145762 GCA_026779605.1 Mormyrus hasselquistii | reverse complement strand
CTAATAATATAATAATGTTATGTATCATATAAGGGATATATATATATATATATATATATATATATATATATATATATATATATATATATATCTTCCCTACATAGGTACATGTACATACCTGTACTTGTGCAAATGGCAAACAAGATTCAAGAGGGATTTTTGTCAATACAGCAATATACATGGCATGCCGTTTCACCTCGCCATCCCCATGGTGCATAGAATATAAAATACAAAAAGAGATTACACACTTAAGTACCTTGAGAGATAAAATTAAATACCTATAAAAATCTCTGGACATTAAACAGGGATAGCAGGAGGACATAAGACGTTTCAAAGGTGACTGTGCTTTGTAGTTTCCAGGGTATTGTACAGACAAAACAGAACAAGACAGGACAAGACAAAAACGCGCAATAATGTCGGATGTCCAAAGTAAGCATGAGATAACTAAACAAAACACAGGATAACTAAGGATAATTAATACTTAATACTAATTATTGTTATTTTAATAAATCATGATATTAAAAAGGATGAGTCATGTTAGGCCCCATACAACTCTCACTGAGAAGTCTTGGCACAATTAATCTAAGAGTAGTATAGCACTCACACCCTAGAAATGTGTCACTGAGAGAATCTGCTTAGCACTCGTGAATCACTAGTGTAACAGTAGCATATGATTAAGTATAGCACTATTATAGCAATCAGCATGTCGCACATGTGGTATATTAGCACTAATATAGCATGAACCGTATCATAACGTAGCATTGAGCTTAGTAGTAAAAGTAGAGGTATCATTAGCTTAGCACTCTTACACAACTATGGTGAAACTGGATGGTGTAGCATTTCTTTGCAAAGCCACATTAGCGTGACACCCGCAGGATCTAAGCGACAGCCGGCAGAGCTCTAAGAAGAGTGACCCTTGACCCTCGCTTTGATGCAATGGTGCCGTTTCCAAGGGAACGCTGAGTTCCAGCATGGGCCCTTCCTGAAGAGGAGCACTGCTCTGTTAGTACGGCTGGGGGTTATTTCAGGAAGGTGGACTCCACAGCAAACATTTAGGCATTATGTTTAAAGGCATGGATTGGTGATTCAAACTTCAAGGGTGTGCTGTAGTGAGTTGAGCGATGGGGGGGGGGGGATCACAAAACAGTATGTGAAGTTCTTCATTCAGTCTTAACCAACAGTGCAAAATATAAGCGCAGTCTCTGCGTTAAATGGTATAAATCACATCCAGAGTACAAGACCCCCCTGGGTCCTCTTATCTGATTTTGTGCAATTGAGAAACCCACAGATACATGGTTGAGCGAACACTGGACACACACGCAGGAGTGATGAATGTGGCCTTTTGTGGCTGGCTTGGGTTCCCACGCAAAGCGATCAGTGCGCGATGCAGCTTGTCGTCCAGGGGGGGATGGGACCAGGCCCTTGCTCACACTTGTGCTCTCTCTCTCTCGTTTGTTCTATCCATCCATCCCTGACAGCCATGCACCGTGACTCACCTACCGCTCTGACTCATGCCATCCGGGGTGAGGCTTCGCACCCTCTGCTCGCCACCGTAAATCCACACAGCCTCATCCGGCCTGTTTTTCTGAGTTATATTTTCCTTTTTCTACTTCTTGGTTTGATTCTGTTTCACTTAATGTATTAAACATTTATCCAGCATGTCAGTCAACACATCAGAGTATCATGCTAATTGGCTTGCATATTTGTTACAAAATGCTTCCTTTTATCTGCATAGTAGCAGGTTTTTTGTTTATTTGGGGGGGGGGGGGAGGCTCTGGAGTTTGATTCCTGATTCACTGCACAGACATCCCGCCTCTCCCAGAAGTTCCGGGACTCTCCGACGTGTTGCTTGCGGCTCCATGATGGCCACTCTCCTTCTCCAAAGATTCTTTATAAGCTCTAGGGTCTTTACTCACTCTTGTGTGCACTCTCGTTCTAAAAAAACAAATGTCCGGGATATTGTATATAATTAGCGGACATCAGAGAGACTCTGTGAACATGTCGGAGACCCCTGGAACTTCTGGGAGAGGTGGGATGTTTCTTATGGGGATGTTAACGACCATGAAACATGCAAAAGAGCAGTCGTTCCATGGATGTTTTTTCTGACCAATACGATCATGATCCCGTCACTTCCTTGTTGTCCTGCTGTTCCTCATTTTCTAATTGTCTCGCTAAGTGATGAAGGACAGGAGGCAATGACTGCGCACCCCGGCGAGAGGCCCCACTGTCCCCCTCTGCTTTCTGTGCCTCTCCTAACTGGCTGTCAGACAAAGGGATCTTTCTAACAGCTGCGCAGTGCAGGATGAAACCCCCGCTGTGTGAATGGGCTCCTGCGCGCCTCCCCCTCGCCACTGCAGCCGAGTTTGCATGCCTGTTTTCTTGGCCCTTATCACAGCCAGAGGAACAAGCACATAGGAACGGAGCAGCTGAAACAGCTGGAGCAGACCATCCTAAAGCAGTCAAAGCAGCCAAAGCACTCTTATGTGTTCTCCTGCCAACATGGGGGAGGGTGGATGTTTGTCTTTCTAATGAAAGACCAGACATGGAGTTTGAAGTCCATCAGTGTGTGTAGCAAACTGCCTCACATGTTCAGCCAGCCTGTTCTGGCCATCGTCCTGACATATGCTGAGTCTCGCCGGGAGGCAACGTGAAAGGAAAAGGAAGATGAGCTGCACAGGGTCATTAAGAAGGCCAGCTCCGTCACTGGTCTCCCGCTGGAGGTGCTGGAGGTCATGATGGAGAGGACAGTGAGGGACACAAGTTACACTCATCATGGAAAATCCTCTCATCATGGAAAATGAGACTCATCCCCTCAGTAGGGATCTTACAGAGTTTTTCCCAAATGCAGGAATGAGTGCTTCATACCAAGTGCTATTTACCTATTTAACATATAGATGGAAGTGGTTGATAAGCCTGTGTGCAACGTGTATCTCTGCGTACTGAATGGGCAACAGGAAGTACTGGGTGGGGAGCTGTGGAGAAAAGTCAAAGGTCAGTGTGAAGGTTTTTACAATGATTGGGGGCAGGGTGATGGGGGTATTGCATTACTTGTGATCTGTTAGGTTGGGGGTGCAAGTCAACCCCCATCCAAAAGCAGCTACCCTTCCTGCATCAGTCCCGGGGCCCAGAAGTGGTCCTTGTTTCATCTAAACAGTGCCAGGTCCGAATGGTGACGAATGCGTGGGCGGCTCTCGAGCGAGGACTCTAGCAGCAGGGAGCTGGCCGGGCTCATATCCAGGAGCCAGGGTCTTCAGGGACTGGCCATGGAGCAGGGAGCGGTCCGGACCGAACCATCTGCCATTCAGGGGGCCGTTTTAATTTCTACACTGAGGTCTGATTACATAGAAGGTCCCCCTCAGCCACTGTTGCCATGGTATTGGCTGGAAGGGTAGAGCAGGGATGGAAATGTAACTTTTTCTCATCCCACACCTGGTGGTGTTTTCTCATGCACCTGATCAAACTCGTTAATGGGAATGTATTGTGCACCGAGAGCCATTGTAATGAGTGAGTGTTGACTGCTACTTCTTTGGAGCAAGTCATTTTGGCTGGATGTTTGTGGGGCATCAGGAGATGTAATGGCAGACAGTAAACATCATGGATAAACACAGGGCCAAAGTGACACCTCTCCTGTCACTCACTGATTCAAAACCTAACATTGGCTAACGAAAGAGCTGTCTTGTCTGTATTAATTATGGGCCCCATCTTAAAAAAATCCTGGAATCACCCCTAGTAAATAACAAAGGGCTCTCATCTATAGTAATGTGTATGTCCTCACTGTCTTTTGAACTCTGAAGAGATGATGATTTTCTCTGACAACCTTCCCTCCCCAGGGGCAGATTAACTAATTCGGGGAACCTAGGCTATCATCCACATCAACTCTTAGCTGTTGCCAGTTTAGCTAACTGTTCTGTTTTTGCTTAGGCTGGGTGGAGCCCTGTTGTTTACCAGGGCCGTAGGCTATAGCCTAGGACAGCCTATGGATTAATCTGCCCGTTTGCCCCTGCAGAAGCCATTTAAGTAGAGCAGATAATCGCTTTAACTGAGTGTTAAAAGACATTATCATGGAAAATGTGTCAGGGGCATGTCAACTCACTGCAAGCTGCTTCTCTAACAATGATTTGTGTCAATTGATCCAGAAGGTCAAGCGCCCCATGCTGGTGGCTTCATGCCCCATACATCACCACTTACAATCCTCAGGGTCTCTTAAGTTACAGAGCTGAGTAAAACACCTGGGCATGCTGTGACCAGCCCAGAAGCCTATCTGATTTGATCCTCTGTGGCTGAAAGCCCTCATGTGTCCGGAGATGGCCAGAGGACACGCCCCTTGTGGTCCATTGTAGTATTACCTCATTTGAACTCGCTCACTCATGTCTGTGATTAGTCTAATAAGATGCACATATATTTGTCTATGTAAAACAATGCATGGCAAACTCTGTGCTAATGTTACAGTGGATTTACCATTTTCTGGAGAAGGACATTGTGGGGCGAAAGTTATAAGCTTTATTCTTTGGACTCTGTGCGTGTGTGTGTGTGTGTGACATGACTATAATTAATATGATATACTTGATGTCTTTCATCCTTTCCTATTTTTACCTGCAGCTGGTCAGTATTTATGTATCACTTGTAATGTCTGAACAGGAGAGACCGGGTGTTTCATTACTGTGGGCCAATGGCAGTCACCACACTCTGTTGCCGTCAGCGGTAATGGATGCCGTTGCCAGCTCCTTCTGATTCTGGAGACCATGCCGGCTGGAATGGGCCCGGTCCTTGATGGGAGCCTGCCCCACCCTGGGGTAATGGCTCCGTCCCGGCCTGTTTTGTCGTTCCACCCGCTGACGAGTCCCATGAATGGGAGGGATTATTCTGTCCCTCGGGGAGCCTCATTGAAATTCCGGTCCCTTCCACGAGACGGGAGCGAGCTGCGACAGGCCGGGGTGTTCTCCAAACCTTGCCACCTTTTAAATGGTCTATCGAGCTAATACCATGAGGGTGGGGGGGAGGTTGTTGGGGAGTAATTTAGCTGAAACTTTGATAGCTTAGCCTCCATCAAGGATAGCATTGAGGTATCTGCTGGTGAGAGTGTGAAATGCTGAGTAAGTGAATGTGAAGGTCATTCAGGCAGTGTGTGTGTGAGTGTGGCTTGGGCCAACATGCTATATGTCACTGAGCTCATGAGGTCTTGGCCCTTGTTTTTTATGTTAATCAGGTCTCATGTTTGAATCTATCAACCTGCTCTGCCTGTCGGTTTTTTATCGCTATGCTACATTTTTTAGAGCCTTTTCTTCCTGTTAAAGATTTATCTATTTACACATTGAGTCCAAGTTAATCAGGCCCAGTTGGTCATGTGACAAGAGCATGTGACCTGTGCCCACAGTTGCAAGGAATGTTGTGTAATATCTCAAATATTTGGTCACCTGACCCCTCTTCCCATACCCTCCAGGGATCGAGCTGTGTCTGCCAGACAAGCGCTTCTCCATGACTGTCGTGGCCAGCTTTGTGGTTCTGGCGGGTCAGCTGCTGATGCCAGGCCTTGCAGCGCTCTGCCGTGACTGGCAGGTCTTACAGGTCGTCATCATCTGCCCCTTCATCCTCATGCTGTCGTACATCTGGTAGGAAGCCCTGCCTTCTTATCTTGTGTACATGTGCCGAAGTGCTCAAAATTGGAGGCGACCATGCACCCGAATGCTTCTCTTGTTTGTGCAGGATTTTCCCAGAATCCCTTCGCTGGCTTCTGTCCACCCAGCAGTACCACCGCTCCAAAGGACTGATGTACAGAATTGGCAGGAAAAACAAGGTGGACATGGAGGTGGACACGACTGGAGTCCTTTCAGGTACAAGGCTACTTTCTCGTGGCATTTTTTTTCTGGTTGGTAGTAGCATGAGTGGTGAGAGTAGAAATTTCTGGTTTTGGGACCGGTCCACCACCCTAGACACATTTCCTTTAGCATGATAACTCAAAAGGTATTGGACGGATGTTTTTCAAACTTTGTGGACACATTGTGTGGGTGAATATCTGAGATGAATCACACTAAAGTTGAAATAGTGCCACCTGGTGGTAGAAAAGAAAATGCAGCCTCAGATGAAGATCTGGTGAACCTGATTACATTGTGTCAAGTCACACAAAGTTGGGGTTTTAGCAAAGATATTTTTGGAGAAGTTGGGAGAGTGTGTAGGGGGGCTGGAGATTGTAGAGGTTGGGGGGTGGGAGGAGGAGGGATTAGAGAGGGGGTGTGATGGGGCCATCTAAGAAATACAGTATTGTTGTTCCGACAGCATTTATCTGGTTAACTCTGTTTATGAGGATCTCTCCACTCAGGATGATAAACGGAATCACGTGACACAGGGTCAGTTATGGAAAGGTAGAAGTAAGGATTCACTGTTTACAAGGATTGGGCAGAAGTGATATTTGGAGAAAAGCGAGAAAGAAATGGGAGTTAAGAAATGGTGATACCAAAAGGACCAGCGCCAGGCAGTGTGGTTACATTTACGGTTTTTATATATGTACCATGCCATGGAAAAAATTTAAAAACCACAGCACAATTTTTTGTTTCACTCATTTCTCAATTTATGGATATGAATCTGTGAATAATATATAATTTCTTTTGCAAACTGCAATCTGGTTGTTCTGTTCATTAATAAAGGGCTTCTTTCTCGCTTTAAGGACCTTCAGTCCTGCTTCTAGGAGCTGATATGAACTCCCCCAGCAGTGCACTTCACACCTGAACTTAATGTTTCCCAATCCTGCTGAAGGTCACTTGATGTCAGGGTTGGGGCCAATCCGGAATGCATTCATCAATTCCAGTCCAAATCAGGAAATGGAAATGGAGTTAGAATTTATATCTCCCAGAAAATTGAATGCAGTTCCAATTCTGTTCTTCATAGTTTTTTTTTTCCAATCCCAACTCCAGTTCCATTTCCTGATTTGGATTGGAATTGATGAATGCATTCCGGAATGGCTCCAGCCCTGCTTGATATCATCCGAATCATGAGAAACTGTCGGATAAGTTAACAGTCATCTCTGGCATCAGAAGGCTTCTGCCCTTTACCTGGCTGGTTTCTGGTCATTCCCAGTGTCTCCTGCTTCACCTTATTTGTGTGTACTGCTGTTTTAGAAACCTTGAACCTGGAAGCAACCTGCCGCTCAGTGTAGCTTTCCAGCAGCAGAAATACGATTAAAACGGGGTTTAAAAATGCAGATTTGCATTTTTAAAAATATAGAGTGGTCTCTGAATTTCTTCCGTGGTTGTATATTTCAATTTTCATTTAAAATGTAGTTTAGTTCTAGCTTTTCAATGAGGTTTTATTACTTTTTTAGATACATTTCTATTTAGTTTTTCTAAATTTTAGTTTCAGTTTATGTTTTAGTGATTTAATTTTTGGGGGAAAAATTTTAGTGTCTAATCTTTAGAGAATCCTATATGAATACACAGTGCATTATGTACTAATTATGAAGATACAAGTATGTCCTCAAAATGGGCAAAATATGTTCCAGGTGTTATTAATCGTCACTAAAGATAAATAAATAATTAAGAACAGTAAAGGTAAGTATTTGATAGTTGTTTTTATTTTATTTCAAAAGCAGTAGTTATAGTTTTCTTTTAGTTCTAATTTTACGGTTTTCATATCTTGCTTTATTTCAATTTATAATAATTGTTTTCTTGTAGTTTTAGACTTTCGTTACCAATTACCGTGAAGGTAGAATTTTGTGGGGGAGTGTAAACAGTAGGTCTGTTTTTAAAGACCAAAGTGACTGGTGGAGTGACTGGTGTCAGCAGTAATAAGGACAGTCGTGAGAACAGTAACACAGGAGGCAGCATGTATGTGTTTGGAGAGGAGAAGTCATTAATCTTCCAGTGACAGACGGTGAGTCACGTGTGGTGCTGGAAACGCGTCTTCCTGGTGATGAGACAGGAAATCCACTGGTTTTCATACGTGGTACTCCAGAACATTCAGTTCCCTGACTTTTTTTAGAGCCTTTTCTTCCCGTTAAAGGTTTACCTATTTACACATTGAGTCCTAGTTAATCGCGCCCAGTTGGTCATGTGACACTCTGCCATCCGGATCTGTACACCGGGGCACAGAAATTGCAGTCCCTGTATAGCAATGTGCATGTAGTAGCTGATGCGGTAAACACAGCGATCTGTGTATTGGCACACAAAACAAGAATCAGGATTGAGGAATGATAACACAGTGGGACTAAAGTACAGTATGTTTTTAAATAGTACTGATGATCTTATTTTGATTTGATTCAAACATTATTGACTTCTGTAGATGAACATCAGTGTGGTATTGGTAGTAACAGCGAGCAAGGGAAGTTTAAAGAGCACATTTCATACATGCAGCAGGTATTCAAGATAAAAATTGTGAGTTGAGTAAAGGCTATAGGGGCATCACCGTGGCGCAGCGTTTAACACTGTTGCCTCACACCTCTGGGACTAGGGTTTGAGTCTCCCCCATGGCTTCATGTTTGTGGATTTCCATGTTCTCCCTGTGTTGTTGGGGGGGTCTCCTCCAAGGACTCTTGTCTGCCCCCTTACACACACAGCCCAAAAACATGCTAAGGTGACCTTGAGTTACCAAATCCCCCATAGGTGTGCTTGTGTGAGTGAATGGTGTGTGAGTGAATGGTGTGTGAGTGAATGGTGTATGAGTGAATGGTGTATGAGTGAATAGTGTGTGAGTGTGCCCTGTTGTGCATTGACACCCCATCCTGGCTTGTTTCCTGCCTTGTACCTATAGGCTCCAGGCATCCTGTGTCCTAGTTTAGGACAAGCAGTTCCAGGAGATGGATGGAGTAATGGGGCTGCAGCCCAGTACAGCTTTATGTCTAGCAGCGGCCTTGGGACAGGCGCTGTAATCCACGGCCAATCGGGAAGGCAAAAGACGGATGCTTTGGTGTTTTGGATCAGTGCTTCTAGCAGCTTCTAGAGAATCCCTCTGATGTGTCCTGGGCAGATTCTCTAACTTCTCTTGTGCTTTTCCAAGCTTGCTGCTAGGGGGCGTTGTTTTTAGTTTTTTTTTTTTTTTTTTAAATCTCTTTAACACTTCATTTGACTGTAGGATCATAGGGAATAAATATGCATCCTTTAATTAGTGTAGTTCCAACTATTTAAGTAATTACTCATTGGCTTAGAGAACCGTCATTACCATAATTGGTCATAATTATGTCTGCCACTGTACTATTTTAAGGATACATCTTGTAACGGATTTAGGGATGTCAAGGTAGGTCACATTGTGGCATGTTTGAGTAAAGCCAGTGACTTTTTCGTGGCTGAGTCTGATTCACTTCCGTTGCCATTCCTACCATGGGTCCCTGCTTTGCTTTGGATGTTTGTGAGGTCCAGTTTAAATGTGGAGCCCTTTCAAGATGGACTACCATTGGTCTGTTTGCTGGGTCTGTTATTCTTGACTCTGAGGAATGAAACTTTTGATGATGTCACACGTTTGACGGCTGCCTTCTGGTTCAGCTCGGCTTCTCATTGAGCTGGAGCACGACGCCTTTCTCTTTAGCCCTTTAATTGTCTCTGCCCCTTCCTCTCCCTTTCTCCACGTCGCCCTTGACAGTGTCACTGCTTGGGGGCTGATGTCACCGCCTCTTCAGCCTGGTGGGACGGGTGGGGGGCTGTTTCTATGCCAAGGGGCTTATGTGGTACAGAGCCAGCTCTTGACTGCACGCACGTGGGGAGCTGTCAGGGTGTGTAGGGCCACTGAGGTGTGCGAAAGGTTGTGAGGTAATTCTCCCCCCTTGCTCTGTCCCATTCACATCCCCCCACCCCAGATGGTGAAGAGTAGTAAAGGTAAGGATGATCTTGGCATGGTGGGGTGAGGTCTATTCAACTGTATTCTGTTATCAGTGAAGGTGGACCATGGAATTAGCAAGGAGGTGTCCATGTGTCTCCCAGCATGCAATGCTGGAATACTGGAGTGCCGATGCCTTTACTAACAGTAAAATCATGCGAAAAAAAAAATCAAATATTGATGTTTTGGGTGGGGCCACCCTGCCAGATCAGTCACTGCTTCATTTAATCAATTGCCAATCAAAGTAACACAAGTGAAGTTTGATTCAGTGATTCAGTGATTTGGTATGTTACTGCACTGCGCTGCGATTCTCCTGTGGTTACTCTGGCTGTGGTTTAGCTCAGCTTGGTTGTCATCTTCTGCTTTCTGGGATGTGTGAGACATGGGTGGAGAACAAGGTTTCTGGCGACGCGATATGTCGCCCGGGGAGGGTTTCCATGGAAACACCTTCAGCTTTTGTCTCGGCTTGGGCTGTGCTGAACAGCCGGCCCCCGATAAAGCATGAGCTCTACTACCCTGCATTCCCGGCAAGAGTGCAGCCCCTTGTATGGACCAGGCAGCCCCTCCCAAGCCTCAGCTGACCTGTGGATGTTGTATTGTGTCATGTGACATCACTGCCTCATAATGGCAGAATCCTAGCGGTTTCAAGCACTCAAACCTACTTAAGTATAGGCCTAGACCCCCCCCCCCCCCCCCCCCCCCCCCCCACCCCCCCCCCCCCCCACCCCCCACCCTCCACCCCCACCTCTCCTGTCTACAGTTCCTCTCTACCTTTTGCTAATTTAACTGT
>JAODKE010000001.1:20091807-20110557 GCA_026779605.1 Mormyrus hasselquistii | reverse complement strand
ATATATATAAATAAATAAACACCTGCTCCCGTAGTCTATAAGCACAGGACATTCATATACTGCATGGTGTGCTTCCCATTTTCGTTTTCTCTGTTGTGACAGACACTAGTAACCTGAACGAACCCCCATAATGAATAAGTAACGTCTGTTTACCGTTGTATATCTTCACGTCCTGTTCCGATACGTAAGCGTTGGCCCCCCAGATGACCAACTTGTTGATGGAGGAGGGGTTCCTCGCAGCGGCGATCAACGCTGTTATACCGCCGTCGCTCCACCCCAGTAAAGAGAACTTGTCAAACCCTAAGGCCTAGAATTAGTAAACTGTTCTGTGATATGGACAACTACACACAAGGCGAACCACTTACCCAGGGATATCGACACGAAAACCCCACCCACTCTGGCTATGGTCAATGAAGAATAGTAGGACACTGCAGGTATACCTTCAAGTTAGTGTGTGATCGCTGAGTGCACAACACAGGTTTTGCGGCATTTGAAAGTTTCACTGCAGTACTATGCATTCCCATGCAGCATATTAAATAAGGACAACGATCTGCACTGGGGACGTGAGGTGATCTGCACGGTCATGCTCTTGCCTGCATAAGGTCCACAGCGTCCTTGGCATCTCTGTCAAAAACGTCGGGCGGAAAGTCTCTATCAGGCGGTCTAGAGCGTCCATAACCTCTCGGGTCCCAGGAAACTAGCGTGAAACGCTCTTTGCTCAAATCCTTTAACTGCGGCCCAAAGTCCGTCTGTCCGCTGCCTGGCCAACATTACGAACACACAATTATTTCAGCTTTATTTAATATTTTAAGTCTTTTCTGTGCGGCATATGTTGTAAATGCAAACGGACTACTTTACCTAATGCTCCAGGAAGAAGCAAAACGACATGATCCCCTCTTCCAGTCCGTCGGTAAAACAGTTCACATCCATTGACTTTCTCTTTACCAGAGTCCATTCTGCGGTTTCAATGAAGGAATACCATTTAATTAAACTATTTTTTGTAAATAACAAGGTTACCTTGCATTAATTATACTGTGTGTACAAGTCTAACGCACGGTCAACTAGCTGTCTCAAAGTTTTCAACATCTTATCGCTTATCCAAAAAGTTTGCTTCTTTAGCGTTGTGAAAATGCTTTCGATTTAGACCATAAGCGATTTATTAGTGTGAAAGAGAGAAAGAAAAAAAAACATGCACTGATGCACAAACACTACGGAAAAGATCTGTAGTAGTTTTACCGAAAGGAAAGGGCTCTTTGCAGCGTTTTTCGGGCGTCCTTTCGGTGAGTAAGGAACGTGCATCGCACTCCTCTCCTGCAGCATAACCCCAGACTAGCTGCCATCTTTCCCGCTGCGTCCTCGCCGAACCCGATCAAATCGTAAATTTTGTTCTTGTTTTTTATGATTAAGCTACTCATCTTTTCCTGGCAATAAGAAAGCTTTGACAAATGTGGTATGCTGGTTACATATCCCTGAGGGGGACCAAGTGGACTATTTAATTTACGAAAATGTAGAACCGAAACTTAAGGATCGAAATATTGTGGTTAGCGATGAACACTTGTCCACGATGATTAAACATAATTGTCTTTCTATAGAATTAAAGGAAGCATAGTCCTCCTGCGACATGATACATTTCCTCGAACATCTACCTATATTATGCCTCAGCAGTCTCCAGGAAACCTATAGATTTTCCTCACATGCAAGTATGACTTTCCAGTTAAATAGATAACAAGATCAAACGAATACTGAAGACATACACCATACTTATTGCATGGGAAATTTGTTTCATCGTATTTTGTAGTTAACGGCAGACTTTCCATGACCCAAGGAAATGATTTAGTTTTCATTACTTGAAATAATTTCAATGTTAAAGCAAACGTCAGTGTCAACGGTCGCCCAGCATTTCCCTGTATTAAAAAAAGAAAATAATGTTCTGCTTGTAAATGAGGAACCATATAGCTTATTATTGCTTAATAACAAGGGACATAATCACTTGATTTATATAGTCGAACTGCCTCCATATAAGAAGTTGTTAATGAAGTAAATTAAAAGTACCTGTTAAATTAACATCCATGCTTCCAGCCTTTTTAAATACATGCCCTGGCATCCCTGCACAGCTAATAAAAACTTCTGTAAACGTAATGCTGTTTCCCCAAACTAAATTAAGGCCAGATTTCTTAAGTTATTGTCACAATGAGATGATAATTCTCAGCTAATTTCAATTTCCTACTATAGCCAGTCCAGGATTGTAAAATACTGAGCTGCTGCTGCTGCCTGGGGTGTAAAGTTATATTCCCTGTTACTGTAAGTATTGTCATCTTCAGTTCAACTACCAGTTAAAATTGTGACATTTATGATGCGTACCAATTGCTACTGCAAATCTGTAGGAGGCTCATGTCCAGGCCCTAGACCTGAGCTTCCTGCAGAATTACAGTTGCCATGAGACTTTGGCACACTCGCTGTTCAGGAATGTAAACTTTGACTGGAGAGTGAGGCCCAGCAAACCCACTTTAGGGCTTTGACACCAGCTTGCTGAGGTCTTCCTTAACCAACTGTAGTCCGCTGAGTCAGTAGAGCTATCCGGACCGTTCTTCATCCTGCAGTTGAACATCTTGCACAGCATCTCTGGCCTGGGTGGTCCGAGCATCTGTGATAGTCAACGCCAGTGTTCCTTCTCACCATTTCCAGGTGCTCATTATTCAAGGCACAATTGCCTGGGGGTAGGCATGACCACTGGCTTGAGAGTGCATCTAGACCAGGGGTGGGCAATCTTATCCGCAAAGGGCCGGTTTGTATGCAGGTTTTTGGGATATCCTTTAGGTCAGCTGTTCAAACCCAGGTGTGAGGACTCTTCAGCCAATCAGTCCTCTAATTAGTGACCTAATTAAGGAATTGCAGCGAAAACCTGCATACACACCGGCCCTTCGCGGATAAGATTGCCCATTCCTGATCAATTGAAATCACATCTCACTCTCACCAAATGATCTCCAGTGACTGAATCGCAGTTGCAGTTTATTAATACATCCCTGTCACACCTGGTCAATATGCCAGGTGATGAGAATGACTTAACAACATGGTGGAAGCTTTCCTACTGAACCATACTGATCCTGGTAGCGTTGGTTGCGCTGACCTCAGCACCATCCACCATGTCTGGACTCTGGACAATTACCTGGTTATCTCCAATCTGAATCCATTTAGCATGTCTAATTTTTCTATACTGTCCAGATATTATATCAAGGTATGTGGTATTTTAAGTCGCACTATTCCGTTATTGTGAATTTTTGGCAATAAAATGCACCGAGCTGATTTTGTCATAAATATTTAAACACTGTGGATATGCATTATTACCGTAATATCACCTAAGATTTGACTAATGACTGCTTCACTACACTGCTTGCATATGTGTTTGTTGCAATACACCTACCCTCTCCTAGTTTGGTGGAGCATCTATGCATGTGCTGACCGCGACTGGCCCCAGCCTGAAAATGCACACAGAAAAGAGAAGTGTGAACTAGGCTTTAGGCTCTAGGTAGGCTCTGTTCTCCAAAATCACTAACAACAGTTTGACCACATGGTAATGGGTCCGTCTGTAGATTTCCACACCTTCTTTCATAGGCAACCTCACGTCTTCCTTAAAGACCAATTCATAAAGACAAGATTTATTAATATCTAAGTTATTTAGAAATGCTTAATGATTTTTGAGTTATTTTTAAACAGTGAATGCAATAATCACAGCTAGCAAAAAAAAGTCACTTCAGTTTATTTTTGGCTGGTGGCCTACGAGTGTAAAAATATACTACAGTAGACTATGCAATATACAAAAAATTAAAATATTTCACTGTGCTTGACATTTTCGATCTTTAATTCTTGGGAAAAGTTTCACAAAATTCTCCTTATATAATGGTTTGTGCTCGTCCTTTTTAATTACTTCTATTTTATTACTGGTGTTTAGGTCTAATGGCTGTAGTGCACCAATTCCTTAACTGTGCGGCAAACGAGAAAATGGTGCCAGGAATGGTGAGCAACAAGGAGGTGGCTTACGTGTTCTTCGGTGGGCCGATGTACGGAACCTCCTTTCCCAGACGCCAGTATTTACAGAACCTCCTTTCCCAGACGCCAGTATTTACAGAACCTCCTTTCCCAGACTCCAGTAAGAGAGCTGGACCGCAGTGCTGCTTGCTGATTATGTCCTCAGAGCAAGTCCTGCACACTGACCATTATCACTTCTGTAGAAAAGGGACACGCACAATAGGAAAATAGACTGCGGGTTACGGGTGTAATAAATGGGCTTGGATGACAGGGAAGTACACCAAGTGTGTAACACTGATGATCTCCTTACAAGAGCACATGTCAAGGGTGACATTATACATTAGGCAAGTGAACGGTTACTTCTTGAAGTTGATGTGTTGGAAGCAGGAAAAATAGGCAGGCATAAGGATCTGAGCAACTTTGGCAAGGGTAAAATTGTGATGACTAGATGACTGGGTCAGAGCATCTCCAAAACAACTGATCTTGTGGGATGTTCCTGGTATGCAGGATCACTACCTACCAAAACCGGACCAAGGAAGGCCAACCGGTGAACTGGCAACGGGGTCATGGGTGCCCAAGGCTCATGAATTCACATGGGGAGTCAGAGATAGCTATGATAGAGAGGTGTCAGAACACACAGTGCATCGCAGCTTGCTGCATGTGGGGCTGCGTAGCCACAGACCCGTCAGAGTGCCCATGCTGACTCCTGTCCACAGCCCATGATGTCCACAATGGGCATGTGAGCGTCAGAACTGGACCATAGAATAATGTAAGAAGGTGGCCTGGTCTGATTTGTCAAGTTTTCTGTTACATCATGTGGACGACCGGGTGCATGTACGTCATTTACCTGGGGAAGAGATGGAACCAGGAGGCAATAAGGGAAGAAAGCAAGCCAACGGAGGCAGTGTGAAGCTCTGAGCAATGTTCTGCTGGGACACCTTCTGACATTTTATATGGATGTTACTTTGACATGTACCATCTACCTAAACATTGCTGTAGATCAAGTGCAACCTTTCATGGTAAGTATTCCCCAATGGCAGTGGCCTCTTTCATCAGGATGATGCACACTGCCACACTGCAAAAATTGTTCAGGAATGGTTTGAAGGAACATGAAAAGGTGTTGACTTGCCCTCCAAATTCCCCAGATCACAATCCAAATGAGCACCTGTAGGATGTGCTGGACAAATAAGTCTGATCCATGGAGGCCCCAGCTCACATCTTACAGCATCTGCCTTTTGGTGCCAGATACCACAGTACACCTTCAGAAGTCTTGTGGAGTCGATGCCTCGAGGAGTCAGAGCTGTTTTGGCAGTTTGAGGGAGACCCAAACAATATTAGGCAGGTGATGTTAATGTTATCACCGTATAATTATGATTAGGGTTATAATGATAACAGGCTACATGTCTTCAGATATTCATATTACGTATTAAGTTAAATGCCATTGAGCTCTGACATTGTGCTTAAACCACATCCTGTAGTGGAATTCATAGATTAAATCCTTAAACAGAAAATGTGGTTTCAGTGTACAATAAGGCTCCTTTTTGACACTCGTAAATGGTAGTAACTCATTAATAAAAAGAAAAGTGTTATAAATTGTTTAAAATTGTCTATTAATAATTTACAAAGTGTTACAACCTAATTAATAACCAGATTATAAATCGTTCTTAAACTCTTTATATGGGTAGCCTTATTGTAAAATGGCAATGAAAACTCTGTCTAACCATCAGCACGTTTGTACTCTATATACTTTGCAAATAGACCCCACCCCCACCCCAACCACACAACTCATAAATTATGTCATTTCGGGCCCTACGTCGAAATCAAGAAACTTAATTAAGCCATAGGTACAGTTTTAATTAATTTCTCATGATTAGTTCAAGAAAATGTTCTTACTTAAACAGGCGTAAAATTAAAATATCAATATGAATATGTACACATTGTCTAATGCAAAGAATTTGCAAGCCATTACAGGAGTGCCTCATGTAATGTGATAGCATTTTATGGTATTTCGTGAATAGTTACCACAGGTTCCTGACTAAGGGCAAACTATTTTAGTCTAATAAAAGATTGGGCATTCTATTGCACGTTTCATTTAAAAAACATTAAGAATATATTAATCTTAATAATTTTCATTACTACATGAAGAAAATCAACAACCGTGATTAATAAACGAGTAAACGGATGAGTTTTTGAAAATAGTGTCATTATTACTCCAAAATGTAGATGGCAGTGCCGGCACAAGAAAATCTTGTTTTTTTCAAGCTTTCCCTTAACTTCTTCTGTTGCACTTCTGCGTCCTAATATTAAGGTGACTGGTGTGGCTATTAATGTGGCATTACGTCTTGCAAAAATAACATCAGCAAAGGCTAGTAAATGGTAAATGTAATTTTTTTATTATTATTAAAAAAAAAAACATTTCACAAATTACAGGCTTGCCAAATTTGATCAGATGGATGGCGTGAGATTTTCAGTTCGAGACAAGTATGCACACCCATTTACATGTATGTAAGTTTAATACCTTGTTGATAGCCTGTAGGGATTTACAAACTACCCCAGCTGTTTTGATGTAGCTAATCTGAGGATTATAATGGAATAATATAGACTTGCCCTAAGGTTTCTTGCGTGAGCGTTAGTGTTTGAAAGCGTGAGAGCTTGCAATCCTGTTATTATTATTATCATCATCTTTGTTTATTACGTGTGTATTTCTGCACTTTTTCAGTTATCCCGAAGCACAGGGTTCCACCTTCTGTTCAAGAAATAGCATCTATACGGCTTTTTTTGAGAAACCAACCATCCATTCTTCACCGCTAATCTGGGTTTAGGGTCATGGGGGTAGTAGCCTGGGCAAATACCAATGCATTTCGAACCCAGCTGAGACCTCTCCAGCATGTCCTGGGTCACCCCCTCCTGAATGTCTGAGCTCCTCACCCTATCTCTAAGGGTGAGAACTGACACCATGCATAGCAATTTTTATTAAACCTCTTTTCACTGTAGTTCGATTTGTCTCAGCATTGTTTAATAATCGTTTAATGGATTTACACATATGGAAATGAATGTAAATTTGGTCTAAGGTCCACACAACCAAGTCAAATGAGCTATTTTTTTTTGAAAACGAATACAAGTGTCACAAATGGCCAGGCAGGGGTGAAGGAAGACTGGGGTGCAGATGCAAGTACATGGAGGTTTATTAAGTAAGCAACACACAGGGTTGACAACTGATGGAGTAATAAAGACACAAACACCACTGCAGCTCGACTCATTAGCCAAGACCTAATTTTTTAAGTATAGGAGAATACACAGGTGAACACACAAGGGCAATCAGAGCAGGAAAACTGGTATTAAACATACAGTAACATGTAAATATTTTTAAACCTTTTAATGAACAAGAGGTAGATGACACATAAGATCCCAAACTTCTGTGTTATAATCTTTTATCTAGAATACAAATGTAATAAGGCCAGCTGATTGTACACGTGTTATAAGTTGCGTTAGTTCAGGAAACTGTGTTCCTGTCTATTGCATGGCTCAGGTAGATATTTATTCTGCCACAAGTTGGCAGCCAACCGTAGCGTCATGCAACGTCAGTCTTCCTTGCTGTTCTGCATGAGGTTGTGGGGCATCCCCAGCCGCCAAGACGCCCACGTGCTCTTGAAAGCGTTCAAATTTCCTCTGTTCTTCCATCTCCTCCACTATAAGCATTATACGTCCCTTGCCTTCACATATGAAGCCTTGTTTGCACGGGGTAAACACAGAGTGGGTTTGTGCCCCCAGCTCACCTCACGGCAACCTGCAGGATATCCCCCAGTACTGGGCCATGGATTGAAATTCCCCCACCTTTGCTTTGGATTTGTCATCTATCAGTGATATATCGGAGAGCTTGTGGAGGTATTTTGTCAAACCCACCAGAGGTTACAGGCACAGTGCGTAAAGAATAGAAGTAACTTGTGTTAAGTTATCATGTAATTCTAGATCTTCTAAAAGCCCTTTTGTGATGTTCTGGCAATCTCCAACAACCAAAAAAAACATTTTCCAGGCAGTGTGACTCAGCCAATACAAATCAGATGATACTCGTGTATACAAGGTAAAAAATAAATTTCACTTTCTCCCTGAAAACAATTAGAAACCACCAGCCTGGATGTTTCTTCAAACTTTCAGGAGTCTGCACCAGTCTGCTGAAACTGCACTCAAAGGAAGCACAATAGTTCAATGGTTTCTGTAAACACCTCCGCTGTCTTTTTTTCTTCTTTTCTCTCATGTCATCAAACACAAAACCACAAATCGAAACTACAAATCAGACTCAGAGTGTTGCTATAAATAAAGTACCACAAAATGGAAGCGTAACAAACACTTAGCAACTGGAAATGAGATGTCACTGGATGTAGAAGATAAAGTGAGCGTCTTCACAAAAACAGCAGCAATATTTTGACTTCCAGGTAAAACGTTTCCCATTCATAAGTAAATTAGTTAAACTACTTTGTTGTTTTGTGAGAGAGAACCAGTGAAAATATTCCATTATCTTGCTATTAAACTTTGTTTCCTTGATGACAAGTTGGTAAACCATTAGTAATTGGTATTAACCATTAGTTAATAGCTACTTCTTCTCTGCTTCATTTGTTAACTATTCAAAATTCACGACTGTGACACACAGTACAGTGTATCACTCCTCAACGAGGGTAAATCACAAGTGATTCGCTAGAAAGTACCAGCGTTCTTTAATTCTGGTCATATGATCGGGCATTTATGGTAAACCTGGATCCTATTTCACAAAGCAAAGAGCACAAGATGCCAACTCTATATATAGAGAGAAGGGTGGGATTTGAACCTTCAACCCCCAAGTTGTAAGGCTACAGTACTACCTACAATTTTCATATGATGATGTTGGTCCTAAATATCCTATACCAGTGTTTCCCAACACAGTGCTCAGGGACTCTCAAACAGTCCACGTTTTTGCTCCCTCAGAATGTGTGGACTGTCTGGCAGGGAGCTGGGAGGGAGCAAAAACATGGACTGTTTGGGTTCCCTGAGAACTGGGCTGGGAAGCACTGTCCTATACTAAATACTATGTATAAATCTTGACACAAGGCTTTTACACACAGAGACACAAAGGGACATGACAATAATGTTTGTGCCAGATGCTCCAGACTCTGAACAAAAATTAAAGTAAAATGTTATAATGTTACATATTGTTGCTACAGCCATACCAGCTGCAATTCAGATGAGGTAATCCACCTGAAACTAAGATGGTTTTTGGATGGGAGACCAATTTGGAAAGTGAGTTGCTACCGAAAGTGGTGTTGGTGTGGTCATTGGGGAAGCCCATCCTGTGGTCTGGGTGAATCCCAATTCCTCAGTGCAGTGATGAGGATGCTGTACTGTAAAAATGGTGCCGTCCTTTGGATGAGGCATGAAATTGAGGTCTCGACTCTGGAGTCATAAAAGATCCCTGGGCATTGTTTCAAAGAGCAGGCATGTACCCTGATGCCCTGGCTAAAATTGCTGACTGTGGCCCTTACAAATCTGGCCTCCTAAATATCCCCTATATTTAATTGGTGAATTCTCTCCTGTCCTTCCATCACCAGCTACTATTTGGTTCACAGGATGGCTGCCGTTGCCTCATCCAGGTGGGAGCAACACAGTGGTGGTGGTTGAAGTGGCTCGCCATTGGTTCTGTAAAGTTTGGGTGTGTTGGAAAGGGGTATAAATGTAATGTTCACAGTAAAGACAGGCGTTACGTCTACCTGGAAAGTGCTATAAAAATATGAATAACTGCGAATTCTACAACTTGGGTCTTCTTGCTAAACAGACACAGCGCAGATAAAAACGAAAACAGGATGCACCTTTCAGAACAGATTCAGAAAAGCACCCAGAGCCGGTTTTACGGGTAAGACTTAATCAGCACTAAGTTTTGGAATGTCTGTTTATTTTTTTGAGCAGTTCCTAGTCTGGTTCTCTTTTCAAAAGAAGGGGGTGTGAAAGAGAAACACCTCTTTGGTGCCAGTTAGGGCAGTTTTAGGGGCAGAGTACATCTGAGAGCTGCTTCATCCATGCATGACTAAGAGCCGACCTTCAATTTTCTTTATCACAGAGAGGAATCTAGAAATCATGAGAGATGAATCAGCAGCCAGAGCGCTGACAGCATCTGACAGCAAATGTTGTCATATTGTCATATTTTGGAAGACATTTTTTTCATATGTCAAAAAGTGTGAATTTATTTTTCAAGAACTGAAGTTATTTGTAGAACCGAAATTGTGAAATTTGCCCGCTTTGTAAGTTTTCTTGTCCAGCCTGTTGTTTACACTGTTCTTGTACTGTAATCTACATCATCACCCTACCAAACATTTAGCAATCTTTCATCTTTCCATCCATCTTTCTTTCTATAAATCTCAATTAACAGATTATCTTATCAGTTTTTCTCTGGCTCTCCAAATAGGTCATTAAATAAACTCCAGCTAGTCCAGAATGCAGCAGCCAGAGTTCTCACCAGAACTAAAAAATATGATCATATCACCCCGATTTTATCTTTGTTACACTGGCTGCCAATTAGATTTCGTGTTGACTACAAAATACTACTCTTAACTACTCTTAAAGCTGTAAATGGTCTCACACCGCAGTATGTGAGTGACCTCATTTGCAATTACATTCCAAATCGTACACTCAGATCTCTAGATGCAGGTCTTCTATCATACCCAGAATAAAGAACGCTACTTATGAGGGAAGAGCATTTGCTCATAAAGCACCACAATTTTGGAATAAACTTCCCATTAGTGTTCAGAACTCAGACACAATCTCTGCTTTTAAGTCAAGGCTTAAGACGTACCTCTTTAGCGAGTCCTTTGAATAGTAAAACCCCCCTTTCTAAGGTGGATGCGAAATCTGGAGGTTCATAGTCATTTGAAATTAAAGGTGAAAGGGGGGATTGGTGCTGTCGTCCTGCCACTCTCGCCGATCATTAATATCATTAATGTTTGGCTGGAAGCCGAAACCCTCATGTCTAAACTTCTCTCCAGTTCTCTCTTTTAGTCAGGCTGCCATAGTTACTTTAGTACTGCCGGAGGTTAGGTTAGGTGTAGGGTAATAACTCTTCTCCATCTTCTCTTTTCTGAGCTGTTCCCGAGCCGCACCTACACCACTGGAATCCTTACCTGGACTCCTTGGAGATAACTACATGAAACCAACTGGAACTTATAAAACTATATGGACTCAAATTACTGTGAATGTAAATGCAGTTTCATGCTCCCCGGTCACCCAGAGGAGGATGGGGTTCCCCTTCCGAGTCTAGGTTCCTCTCAAGGTTTCTTCCTGCAAGAGGGAGTTTTTCCTTGCCAGTCACCACAGGCTTGCTTGGTGGGGTTCTGGCCGGTTGAATGTAAAGTGCTTTGTGACAATGACTGTTGCTAAAAGTGCTATATAAATCAAATTGAATTGAATTGTATAAATTGGAAGTGTACTTTCTTCCTTCCAGTATTGCTTATTGCAATATCAACTGTATGGAGTACTGTTACAAATAGTTATTTTCTAGTTATCACATTCATGATGAATACTAAATGAATACTAAAATCTTAATTTATTGCATAAAACATTTCAATAAAATCAGTAAATCTGTATTTTGCATTAAACAGTATTTCTTGTTCCACCATGTCTAGTTGTTGATAGAGCACTATGGACATTCAAAAATTCTTTTTGCAGAATATTAGGATGTTGTCCTGTTATAAATTAAAGTTGGGCTAGAAGACTCTGTTGTGGGAGTCACACTCTTTATCTAAGCAGAGACACTCATATATATTAAAGCATGTGGCACATGAGCAAGCAAAGGCTCTGTGTGGCATGGGAAGGTTGCAGAAGCATAAGTCCAAATGCCGTGACTCACTGACTGGGAATCCCGAGTCCAACTGCATGAAAAATCCCGGTAGCTGCCCTGCTTGCCACTGGGAGTGACCACACTGCACAAGTGCAGCAAACCCTCACCCACACTTTGCTTAGTTGGTCTGGTTTTTTGCCCAGGACTGCATATGGCAAAGGGCAGGAGGACAATGGTGATTTAAAATATTTATTCTGCTAAATATGTAAAATACAAAATGAAATGTAAAACGAAATATGTACTACACCAAATAATCTTATTGTTTAATTTGTCACTTTCCACATGATCTCAGCAGTCTGTGATTATAAATTATATTGCTCATAACTTTATAAGAGTTATTAATGTAATTATTATATGTAAAAACTTGGTAGGGGTTCATCCGTCCTCCGGACACCCACTTCCACTAGCAAACGTCGGCGCTTTTTTTGAGGTAAAGTGTCATATTTATTTAAGATCTATTTGATAGCTATTTATTATTCAATAGCACTGTGCTACAACTATTTCAAGTTCCTATCTTTTTAATGCGTGATTACGCAGTTTTTGAGTGTTTTACGCAGTTTTGAGCATTTTCCCCAATCCCGTTTTCTCATGATCCTTGTGGTTACTCTACTGCTAATTGTTTAACGCAAAGTTTATCGCGCTTTAGGATACGTGGTAGCTGGCAGTGCACTACATATCCCAGAATGCATTACAAGCTAATGGCTTTCCAGTCGCTCAGAGCGAACTTCACAGCCCCTAATGGGGAGGTTTAACACAAAACGTACCACAGCCGCGACCATCATCCGAATCATTACAAGTTTGTACCAGTGAGCATTTGACGTCGTTCGGAGAAAATGGGTAACGGGATAAATAAGGTACATTTCGTATTATTGTTGATACCAGTTATTACATTTTTAATAATTAATATTTTGAAGATTGCAACGCGTTTTTCCTAATGAGTTTTGCATTTAAGGTTAATAATTCTTGTATTGTGCCCTGCAACATTCATAATTTCTGCTATATAATTACAAATTATGCATTGTTTGCTATTGCGGGGGGGTCTTTTACAGCTGCTACATTATATTCAACAGAATTACTTTGTCTGCAGCGCTTTTCATTTTTAACCCTGGTGTGTTGTTGAAACATTTGGGGGCTGTACTCTCATTGTGGGAAAGATCAAGTAAATCTCTACTCTGTGGCGGAAACAAAACAGGTGCCGCAGGTTTAGACTCCCCAAACTCGATTTTCTCCTTCAGCTGGATTTTAAAAATAACGACAGCTAAGGCGAATTTCCTTAGTAGTTTCATACACAAAAAAAGCCACTTTAGTCACATTATGAACATTCGATATCCAAATGATTTACTCAGATTTAATAAAAAAGGAACGTTTTTGCTGTTTGATTACTTTCGTATTAGTTCATTACACAATTGCTCTTTACCTGCAAACTGAATTTGAAATCGATTCCTACAAGATTAAATGTGTAGTTTCCTGAAGCGTTGTCCAGAAGACACGAGTACTGTATATAGCAGTGGTGATTTTTTTTTTTTTTTGTCTATTTAGGCCTATACCTCTTTTCAACTCGGCGCTAAACATGGGATGAATGGTATTCCTCTGAGGTCACTCCATCAGCACGCGCTCCTGCGAATCACAAGTGGTTGATTATAAGAACGAAGTTAGTGCAGGGTTCACCTTGAGCTGCCCCCCGTGCCTCTGACGTGACCCGTAAATTCAGGAGCCCCCTTATTAAAGTGAGTAACGCACAGTTACTCACTCATGCGAGAGCGACGCAATCGAGACATCGCTCCTTTCCAAAACTTGGGTATGAAACGAATTAACACAGACGTACTACTTTGAAACTTACGGTGTCATCCTACAAAGCATATTGTCTGAACGCACGCATACACAGTATGGTAAGAGGTGGATCAACGCGACTGGCATCCGCATCAGTTAGCAATGTACTTAACCGGCGTCTCTGAGCCACATGTCACTGTGTGCTTCTAGCTTCAAATGGTCGTGGAATCTATCTGCGCAGTTAAAAATAACTCCTTCAAGCGTTCTTCATTGTTGCAGTCATCACTGTGCCTAAATTCATTCAGGCATTTTGCAACAATTAAGTAGGTTTACTTGATTTAGAAAACGTATATGGTTTAGAAACAGTGAATAGATTCAATTTTATTGGTGCATTAACATCCCTTTAATGTACTTCTGTTGTTTTACCGGAATGATTGAAACGTTAAATATTAAGCCTACAAGAAATGGACGACTTTTTTCACTAGTGTGAAAATTACTTGTTTGACCATAAATGCACATTATTTATATAAGATGTAAGGATATAAAATGTCTCTTCTTTTGCTTGTGTTTAGGTCCTGCCTGATCTTTATCTTGGGAATTTTAGAGGTAGGTGTTATTCCAGCTCTGTTTGTTGTCATGCACGATTGGCCTGTATTATGGTTAGAGGGGATTAATGAAGAGTAATAAGCATTTATGAATATGTTTCAGTTCCCCTATGACATATGGCTTCAAAGGGGAAACACAGGGCTACCTCCAGTTTCAATAAGACCGCCTACTCGCATGGATCAGCCTGAGGATGGTCTGAGGGGCTTCCAGTACTGATGAGAACTCTGCAGGCATTGTGGTGGACACCTCTCTGCAAAACCTCTAAGACTGTCTACTCAATTAAGGCGGGAAAGCCACCTGAATGCGAATATTATTAGAGGACTTTAAGGGAAGATATTTATATTATTGCATTCTGTGCTTTTTTTACACTGAACCTTGTTTGTATCCTTACAGTATTACTAGGTGATGTTTAGAAACGGTAAAATCACTACCAGCAAAGTGTTACTTTTCTGAACCAGTGACCTAGGGAATGTGTGCAGACGGCATTCTTCCAAACAAACACAACCCTGTCAAATGGACAACAAAAAGGAAGGAATGGGAAAGCGTGTTAGCGATTTTGGAGATTAGCCAGTGACTGCAGCCAGGGTGGGACTGGGAATTACCCCCTAGGTGGGGGGGGGGGGATTCCCACAATATTTCAGATGGCCAGTCCAGCCCTGAGAGAATGCTTACCACCTTCTGGCTTTGAAAAGCAGGTGAGGCAGACTGGATTGGGGAGGGACACTACGGCCTTGCAGAGCCACTGAGAGGCGCTCTCTGTACATGTATAGAAGAGACAAGAGTAGGATGTTGACATCAGAACAGCACCCCGGGGCTCTCAAGGGACCGCTGGGACCCAAGTCGAGGCTGTTTGGGTTTCAGAATGCTTCTGCAGTTTTCTTCAATGACCAAAAGCCAGCCTTAAATCTAATAACGATAATTTACTATCTCAGTCTCTGAGTTACTTTGTTAGTAATTAGCACTTGTCTTGCGATTTACAACTAACTTGCTTGGCATCAGTATATTCTTCATCAGCTGCAGTTTAGTACAGGGTGCTACAGATTTTGCGCCTCCAAATTCCTTATTGGGCTCCCAACCCAGACTAATCCAGTTATGTTCCAGTTCTTTCAGGGCCCCCCAGGGGCCCATGGAATCACCCCAACTACCACCACCCCCCTTTACCTCCCTTGACTCCAAATATGAGGAAATCTTTTAAAAAGCGTGGACTGCTGCATTTTATAGCAAATCCAGCCTCTGCTCAGGTGCTGTAGTTCAAAGACATGCATTTTCTTAAAGTGGCATTTCTAAATTGCCTCTGTGTGTGTGTGTGTGTGTGTGTGTGTGTGTGTAGTGAGGTACCAGCATCCTGCCTTGTGTCCTGTCTCGCTTTGCAATGAATTCAAGCCCCCCGTAACCCTGTCATAAGTGGTTGAAGAATGGATGTAATAGAAGTTTTGCAATCAGTCAATAATCATAGTTCTTATTCATCACATTTGCCTAGTAATATAGGTACTTTTTCTGAATTTCACCTGTAAAGGAACATGAATAAATTAAAATTTATACTTTTTAAAACATTAAGATTTTTTGTAGTTATTTGGACTAGACTATTTAGAAGCAGGTCCATAGCCAGGAAATAGACAGATTGGACAGATTTCACTTGGGGGGGGGGGGTCCAGTAATATTTTGAAGGAAGTTCGATGTCCTGTTTTAGTAGCTGGCTACGTGCCTTATCAATAGCAAACGAATAATATTACTTGGCCACACGCCTGCTTGGAAGCCTATGGAGAGGTTGCGATGGGCTGCATCACTTAATTGCCATACATTGTTTTGAGGAACAGAGACACCATGTAAAGTGAGAAACTGACCTGAAACTGGGCTGGGTTTTGACTTTTAACAGTGATACCACATCGGACGTGCAGCTTGGCTTTGTCGGTTCGTCAGACTGAAATGTCTCACGCTAGATCACCATCGTGTCGCGAAAAAACTGGTCATAACATCTGGAAAACAACAAAACCAGAATCGTTCGTTTCGTAATTTCACATAAATTAGCAAGATTTTTATTGCTGAATATTTTTTTCTCTTAGTTTTTGCATCTGTTCATTCTAATTTTGAACATTTAAGTAAAAACTGTTTGTTACTTTTAAGAATATACAATCACAAGTTGAGAGAAGCATGCGTTCTTTGCGAAAATTGTAAAGTGTTTAGAGGTGGCGTCGTGTTAACTGCTCCCTTTCTTTTCGCCCTGGGCAGCCGTGCGGACCATGACATTGGCATGGTCACACTGCGCGGCTCCTTGCATGGTCTGCAACCTCGGCGGCAGCGCCAGCAGCTTTGTTGGCTGCAACAGCACCACACTCTGGCCCTTTTGTCCCCTGCCTCAAACCTTAATCTCTTCTACCCCTGCAAAGTTCTCCTGTCTCTCTAATTCACCTGCTGGAGGAAAGTGTAGAGTTGTCTCAGTTGCCATGTCTCATGGATGGAGTCCCTTCTTTTTACACAAATAGGCCTGTATATATACAGTTGTTCCCTTTTTAGTAATGCTTTGCGTCAGGGGTGAGGAGGTGCTGTGGGTTTTTGAGATGACCTCTCAAACAGCCAATAATAAAGCAGTGGTTTTCAACTCCAGTCCTGGGGACCCACTGTGATTGGCTGATTGTGAGGTCATCCCAAAAACCCGACCCACACCGGCCCTCCATGGATCAGGTTCCCCACCCCTGCCTTGCATATTGGTCGTTTTTTGTTATTTTAAATGACATCCTATCATGCATTTTCCAAAAAATGCTACATATTTTATTTCCAAATCCACATCTTTGCTGGATGCATTGTGCAAATAAAAACAAAAATAATAGTATGGTTAATTTACATTTACAAAAAGGTGACTACAGTGTGTGTCTGGTTGCAGTGTTTGTGCATTACAGGTTTGATTATTCAACAAGTGCCATTAGGAATCTCAACTGGTGTTTTTTTTAAGAGAGTCCAAGTTTGTTAATTTCAGCTAGTTGGACACGAGGGGCACGGAAGCCTACGGTTTAAATGTCCTGCAAGGCAGCCCTTCAGATCGAGTCGGCATCAGGTGTTTGCAAGGTGGGCTGGAGCAATCACTGAAATACATCTGCACAAGTGCCAAACATTTGGCTTCCTTTTAAAGAACAAATTTGATTAGAACATTTGCTGTTTCATACTTTTGAGCCAAGGTGTTAGCTTGTTTTAGAAACACTGGTTTTCCGGTTTTTCTTTCAGTTCAAAGCGAGAGAACCTGTTTTTTCATCCTGGCCATGTGTTTGCCTGGTGTGGTTGGGTGGCCTTGCAGTTGCATCTTAAAAATTCGTTTGTTTGCACGGATTCCGGAGAGCGTCCTGACTGGAGCCTGGCCCTGACTCACCTCATCTCTTCCTAGATGCGCGGGACCGAGAGCAACTGGCCAGACACAACATCACGCGTATCCTCTCCATCCATGACTCCGCTACACCTATGCTGCAGGTAGGAGGCATTGCGGCCAAGGCGTCATGGCGATTCAGGATGCAGTACTAAATGTGTCAAAAGGCCTTAGTGCCATCCAGAACATGCCCAGGGTGTTGTAGGATATCGTACCAGCTCAGCATCACCACATTACAATACTGAAACAGTTCCTTGAAACACCCTAAACTTCAACTCATCTTGACCCCCTCATGAATTTAATGGTGGTGTCATTTGGAGATGTTACAAGTCATCAAAATCCTTTGCAATAGCTGTCAAACAAATACCGCTGGTTAATGAATTAATGTCAGTCGTCTTTGTAATCCATTCAAGAAAGCAACAAAACAGGACACGCACTTAATTAAAAAATAAACACAATAAATAAAGATAAATGTTATGATGTGTTCAGAAGGGCCTGCACCTGTTTCTGCTTAGACTTCACTGCTCATAAATGCAGCCTCACCTGCTCTCCACATGGGCATATGACGAGCTACACAGATTCTCACTGTACTGGAGAAGAGGTTACCCAGTATTGAGCCTGGAGCATATGGCGGGCAGCACAAGGTACAGGGTAGGGGTCCCCATGGATCTCCTCCAGGTCTCCTTTTACCCAAAGGCTGGTAAACACAGAAAATGTAAACATGTCTAATAAAAACTGTGAGCAGGAGGGGTGTGATCGGGAATGCTGTTGCTTGGTTTGCTGTAATGGTGGTATTTCATAAGAAACTGCAAGGGCCGTCATGGGAAGCACTGAATCACACCGCAGCCGGGTAAAACGCTGCAGGTTACGGCGGCTTTGAAAGTGTAACTTTTACTTGTAGCGTCAAGTATCTTCGTGAAAGTGGCGCACTACGGACGGCCATGACTTGCATTTCCACTGCGGGTTGCGGATTGAACGCCGAAGCTGCCGCATGCTGGCATCCCGTCGCCCAGATTCCCTTCTACCCCCCCCCCCCCCCCCCCCCCCCCCCCCCCCCCCCCCACAAACCACCTCCCCCCACTCCTCCCCCCCCCCTGCCGCCTTTTTCTTGTATTGTTTGGGGGGGGGGGGTGGG
>JAODKE010000001.1:20055059-20077574 GCA_026779605.1 Mormyrus hasselquistii | reverse complement strand
TGTGTGTGTGTGTGTGTGTGTGTGTGTGTGTGTGTGTGTGTGTGTGTGTGTGTGTGTGTGTGTGTGTGTGTGTAGTTGACACAGTGTATGACATCACAGTAGGGGTACATGCAGGACCAGGATACACACAAATTCTACCCATTAAGTAACTGCAGACAGAGACCGCCCCTTGCTCTGTAAGGACACACTCAGCTTCATCTACCCCCTTACCCCCCCCACCCCCATTTTAGTGCTATTTTTACCCCCCTGTGACCTGACAGCCTGTCAGCTGCAAGCTTGAAACGTGAACCTGCGCACATGGACCCTCAGATGTTCTCACTGCACAGCATACCCCATGCGTGTGGGACACCCCCTTCCACCAACATCTGGTGGGACACTTCAGTGCCCCGCAGAAAGTCCTCCCTAGTCTGCTTGTCCTATCACATGAATTGTACTTTTTTTTTTCCTGAAACAGGAAACACTGGGAAATTGGCACTAATTCCTTTTCACATAATTCTTTAGATCTGGGATGTTTTTGATGAGTTTTGTTTTTGTCTTGCTGTCGCTCAGGACCCAGCATTTTAAAGACTGCATCACGTTCATCCACGAGTCCCGGCTGAAGAGGGAGGGCTGTCTTGTGCACTGGTGAGTGGGACTTCGGCTGAATGCACAGGAGTGTCGCGAGGGGGACCCCCTCAAGGCACCTAATAAGGGAAGAAATGGTTCTTAAGAGTGCTTTGTAACACTAGCTTGAGCGTAAAGGTCAATGAGTGTCCTGTAGCCAAGAAACCCATAGCTACACTACATGGACAAAAGTATCGAGACAGCTGCCCATTACACCTACAGGAACTTATGACATCACATTCTAAATTCATCAATATGGAGTCTGTACCCCCTTTGCAGCTACAACTGCTGTCACTCTTCTAGGAAGGCTTTCCACAAGTTTATGGAGTGCGTCTGTGGGAATTATTGCCCATTCATCCAGAAGAGCATTTGTGAGGTCAGGCACTGATGATGGATGTGAAGGCCTGGCTCACAATCTCTGTTCTGTTTCATTCCAAAAGTGTTTGATGGGGTTGAGGTCAGGGCTCCATGTGGGCCATTCGAGTTCTTTCACACCAAATTCACCCAACCATAGCTGCTTTCACACACAAAGTTCTGGAACCTGGTCCCTGGGCTGTCTCAAGCTAGAACTTCTGTAGCTCTTGGCCACTTGTGTGGTGGGAAAGTGACACAAAACAAGAACTGGGATATTTACGCTAAATGGAGATGCAAAAAATTTCACAGATGAAACGTCACAGATAATTTCACACCAAACTACATCGCCACCCCAAAACAATGAAGGATAAGTCATTTTGTTCACGATCAATCCCCCAATAACTATCAAAATAGGACACAGCCTTTTATTTATTTTTTTATGCATTTGACTCATGACTTGTTGTTCATCCTTATTAAATCTGGCCAGCAAAACATCTTGTTCTCCACAGAATTAAAAAAGATGTAACATTTTTACGCTAATGAGCGCTGGCAAATTTCACCACCAGTACCAGCGATATAAGACAAAATTATATTGGTTAATGATGGAATTTTCTGATGCAGGAAAAAAAAATGATGCACTGAATATGTAACTAATAATTCCATCTGCTCAATTTTTGCTCCACCACATAATTTTTTCTGCACCCCTGCTTAACTTCCACGTTGACTTCCAAGCTGTTGATGTAAGCGCCTCCCCAGTAGTTCATGTTTGAATGAAAGGTACCTACTTTGCGGTAGGTACTAAAACAAAATTCAGGAAAAACAGTTCCTGAAGCGTGAACACGACAAAAATCCCTGGTTCCAGAAAACAGTTTCAGCCGTGTAAAACCGCCTCATCTTTAAGGATCTTGCTTTATGCACTGGGGAAGCATAGGAAGCACAGAAATGCATTGAGAGTTCCCGTCACGGGAACTGAGGAGTCTAGCTCAACGCCCGAAAAACATCCCCATACCTTTATCCCTCCTCCACCGAACTTTACAGCTGGCACTTGCATGCAGGCTTGATTCACTTGAGACTTGCATACCGTTGCTCAGCCATGGAAGCCCGTTCCATGAAGCTCTTGGTGCACATGCACAGTTTTTTGTGCAGGAGTTGATGCTAGAGGAAGTTTGGAAGGCTGCAGTTATTGAGTTAACTGAGCACTGGCGGGTTTACACACTTTTGTGCCTCGGCATTTGACAACCCCATTCTGTTACTTTACACGGTCCGTTTCTTTTGTTCCTAAATGCTTCCACTTTGCAATAACACCACTTGCAGTTGAATGGAGGAATATCTAGCAGGGAAGAAATTTGACAAACTGACTTATTAAATAAGCAAAGGTGGCATCCCATGACAGAATCATGTTTGATTTCACTGAGCTCTCCAGCATGACCCATTCTTTTACAAATGTTTGTAAACCTGACTGCATGGCTAGGTGCTTGATTTTACAGTATACACCTATGATTGAGATGTGTCCCAATACTTTTGTCCATATAGTGTATGTAAAAAAGGGTGAATCAGTAAACTGGATTTTCAGCTTCAGAGGAGAATTAACTGTTTCAGATGAGGGCTGTCAGTGTTAAACACTCACGATGACGGTGTCTGTCCCGGCTGACTGACATGGGTCACGTTCCCGCAGCCTGGCAGGAGTGTCACGCAGCGTGACCTTGGTAGTGGCCTACATCATGACGGTGACGGACCTGGGCTGGCAGGATGCACTGGCGGCCGTACGAGCTGCACGATCCTGTGCCAACCCAAACTTGGGCTTTCAGCGCCAGCTAGCTGACTTTGAAAGCACACAGGCTGTGCATGTAAGTGACCACACCCCCCCTCTCTAATGATGCAAGAAGGAATCACGGTCCTGTTTTATAAGCTACATGCCCTTCCAGGAAGGGAGGGCACTGTTACAGCCAACACTTCCCCTCTGTTGTTGAACTCTTGTTGTTTTTTTTTTTTTTTTTAAAACCATCCCGTGCAGCTTGCCTGTTCAGCTGGCTGTCATGTCAGTCCTCTTCCTTCCTTTCCCACTGATTTATTCTGAGAGGAAGGTGCAAATGTCTGCCCACAGAACGGCCTTTACCCACGCATTCAGCCGTAGTCTTGTGCGCCCTTCCTCCTCGTGAGTGAGATCACTGTGCGACGCCAACTCTAACGCAAACATTTAGATGGTTTTTTTTTTTTTTCAACTAAGCATCACGTTGTTGACATTTTACTCTGCTCTACTTCAGTCTAACATTAGAAACATATTTTGCCTCTAACCCTCTCACCTCTCCTTCATAATTTTAAGCAGTTAAAAAGACAGCCTTAATTAGTCTGACTGATAGTAGGTTGTGTACTGTACAAATACAAACCAAGGGTAATATTGATACTGTGAAGAGGAAAAGTCAAAATTTTACTAAGTGGTTCACTTTCAAAGACCTGCTTAAATTTCAGCATAATTCTGAAAGTGAGCAAACATCGGGATCCAAATCAAGTAAGAACATAACAAATGTACAAAGGAGAGGAGGCCATTCGGTCCATTAGGCTCGTTTGGGGAGAACTTAACTAAGAGCTCAGAGTTGTTAAAATCTAATCTAGCTCTGACTTAAAGGAACCTAGGGTTTTAGCTTGCAAATCACTTGCTAAATGTGTTTGGCTTCATCTCCTACCCATAGCAGTACCTGCTTAACAAGCCCATAAAAACCGTCACTAACCTTTAGGTGAGCAGACCTGCGTCGGGTTTAATAATGGCGACGGGATGATCGGTGCGCCATGTGCTTCTCCAGTACCGACAGTGGCTGCGCGAATGCTACAAGCAAAATCCATTCAATGACGCGGAGAATATCCGGCGATTGCTGTCCAAGGAGGCTGACACCGAGGAGGCCCCAACCAACATTGGGACATCCTGAAGTGCCCAATTCGGCGAGCGGAGTCGGAGTCCGCTTCTCCCGTACGTCTCCCGGCGTCGGAGCGGACTTCACGTTTATCACGGTTCCCTTGAGGCGGGGCGGATGTGATGGCTGGTCCCGTGGAAACATCGTCGTCTCTGTGCAGTAACCAGCTCTGGTTTCCTGGACGGGAAACGGCATTGCTTTGAAGATGCTAGATCGTCTAAACACCTACGTTTTATACTTTTTTCTCACTTTTCATTTGTACTCAATCACACTTTACAAAGCCTTTATTTTCTACTCGGTGTTTTAATTGCAGCGCAAGAAAGGTATTTAAGTAATATGTAACATATTCCGGAACAGTCATATCAAATGACCTCACCAAATTAGCATGCCAAAAATTGTTTTTGTTTGATGTGTAATTGTAAACATGGTGTATTTTCAGTTCTCGTCATTTACTGGACTTTACTTGACTGAATTGCACTGGCTTTAGCATAACATATGAAAACGTGGGATTTTAATACATGAATAAATGAGAATATATCTGAATAGACCCCAAAATCTATTTCCAGTAGTCCAGAGTTACATAGTGGACGTATTTTTATCCTGTCCGTTACTTAATGTAAGTTTAACTTTGAGACCGTTTGTGTAACTGGAAACTGATATGATTTTAACCACTTAGCGAGTTTCCAGGAACTTAAAATCTACCTGGAAGTCAAACCAACAATATCCCTGGTATGAATTCATTTTTTTTTGATCTAGCGCACGGAGTGGAGTTTATCTTGGGGAGAGAATGCTAGGGAACCTGCAGCTGTGACGAATCGAGGCCCAAGCAAACCAGAAGAAACGTGTAACGCCGGGGTTTAATGGAAAGCGCTCGAAAACAAATTTTCCTCTGACAGCCACGCGAAGTTCCCTTTTCCGCACGATGAATACATAGTCTTAGCAGCAAAGCAGGGATTCTGCTAAGTTTTATCTGAAGTGATCTGTTAGTTGCCATACGAAGTCTCCATAATGCCGTATTAATTGTGCTAATCAGCATACAGACCACCGGCACCCTTACAGCATCTGCTGGTGCCCGCGTGAAAGTTCTCCACCTTTCGGTGTGTGACTCCATGCTAATCAGCTCACTGGTGCTCTGGGGAACCAAGTGAAGGGGATTTTTTTTTTCAGCCTATGGATTTATGTACGCTATGAAACCAGACATGCTCGGGCGACCTTCAATGAAATAATGCAGTCTCATTTGGCATCGCGCTTACTGTTGCTGGACCTTAAGAAAGAACCGAGGAAAATGGTTAGATTGATATTTTAAAGTATGGTGCTGGGTATACTGCCATACCTTACCTTACGTAACTTATCGTTAAGGACAGTCTGTTTATCCACCACCTGTCACAACACTAGTAATGAGTCCAGCAATATCATTATTTTGCACGAGTGGTTCATTGTAATTTTGTTTATGTAGAACAATCACAATCTTAAACAAGCATATCACAGATGAAAACCTATGGACATTATGTTTGTGTACTATGGGAATAGAGCCTAGTTAGTAACTGGTCACAGTTAGGCGAAATAACTTGTCCGAATTTATGAATATAACGCTTCTTTTTTGGTGAACGTTGTACAACCTTCATTTTAAGATGAATACTGGATGGAAACAACAGAAATAAAGACCTTTCCCAAACTGTCGTAAACTTTGATGTGCCTTTCAATCGCCTATATGAGATGAGATGTTTTGATAGTCGCATAAGACAAACTACTGATCTTTCAGCATGAAACAAGGAACACAGATTATTCAGCACAGTGCTTAAGAAAAGTTACGCAATTAAGGTATATCAGATCGCTGGCATCACCTCATAAAAAGGGGCGATAGAAAAATTAGACAACGTTCGGTGCTTATCCATAATTGATTTCGATATAGAATATGATAACGTAGTTATTACATGCGGCGTGTAGTACTGTGACACACCCTGAAAGGAAAATGTGGGTCAAACACTCATTTTTGTCTCTGCATGAAGAAATGAGGAAGTAAATGTGACTCGATAGGTGTTTTTACCATTTTATTCCCATTGTTTCGGATAATGACTTAAATGGATAAATACTGACCTGAGCTCAATAATTTTGTTCATGCATCTTTTAAGACATACCTTGAACGAAAGACAAACGAGTAAAAAGCATTTGCCTTAACGGGTGATATT
Source organism: Mormyrus hasselquistii (assembly GCA_026779605.1). Taxonomy (NCBI): domain Eukaryota; kingdom Metazoa; phylum Chordata; class Actinopteri; order Osteoglossiformes; family Mormyridae; genus Mormyrus; species Mormyrus hasselquistii. The sequence continues at coordinate 20,071,519 of JAODKE010000001.1, read as the reverse complement.
GCTGCTATACCGGTGTTGCGTAGGTATAATTTAACACTATTTTAACGTCAAAAACTTGCAGCCCGGGGGCTGGGCACGTTAAATGTTGCCGAGCGGGGAGGGGGGTTGGGGGTACCTCACGAAACTTCTGGCTGACCCACCAGGAAAAACACTTGGTAGGCTATAGCAGATGGCCAGTCCAGTCCTAAGTGCATGCATACTAGTGTCTTTACGGACCGTTTATTGTTTCACGGTTAGTCTATGCAGCCGATTCGGCGGGCGGGGATTTTCTGCACCCCTCTGCATGTTACTGAACGATAACCGAAGCGTCCTTGTACCCTTTGTAACCCGCTGTAAAGACTCTTTCCTGTTAATGTGACATTCAAGGGTGGCCATGCTTGAAAGGGGCCTGACAGTACACATAAACAGGGCACGCTCAACGGCACCCCAGAAACACGGGCTTATTTTAAATAAAGGAATGATCCATTGCAAATATAGTTTGCTCAGCCACCCTATCGATTCATTTATTTAATGCCCTGGGTTTCTGTGGTTGATTAGCATAGTTCAGACTAAGATGAAGTTGCTTAAGCACTGACCATGTTTTAATTGTCATTCTATGTATCTATGTATCGCGCTCTCCCGCAGGCAGAGCCTTCGCCTCTTAGCCACCCTGAGGCAGCACGGACCCGTTCGCGCAGCTATCCCTTCATTTCCAAATGGGTTTGCGGTGGAACGCGTGTACCAACTTTCTGTGTGAAAGTTTCAAATGCAGTTGAGTTGTTTAACATATAAAAAAAAATCGGCACGAAATACCCAGACTATATAAACCGTTAATTAGCAGATTAGAAAAGAGAAGAATAAATTCACACATTGCCTGGTAAAATTTACAAGCTAACAGAATAAGATTTAAAAGTGAGAAAAACTTTGACTCTACAACAGTATTAATAATATATTTTACTATAAACTATAAATTAATCGAAGTCATGTGATGAAATATATATATATATATATATATATATATATATATATATATAGAAAATGGATGAATTAATATTCGTAATTGCTTCAACATATGCTGTTACCATGATCGAATCTATTCGCCTCAAATTTATTTACAAGCTATTTAATTTCTTTTCTAAGTTTGCATATGAGCGTATTTTCATACGACTTTTCGCTATTAAACTACAATATTTTTTTCTAAATACATATTTACATAGCCTACTAGGTTAGCAAGGCGGCGGGAGCATGTTTTTAATAAAACGCAGTTTTTTAAATAATATACCATACTTCGTCACATCTACAAACAAAACACTCACATTCGAATATTACTAATCTCTTAAACATACGGTAATAATTGAGGATATGCCTACAAATAACTCAAACGAGACTTGTATTGGTATTCATTTTTTTAAACAATAGCCTACAATTCGAGAATAGTCAAAGAATTCAAAATCAGTTTCATTTCTAAAAAAAACACATTGGAAAGTTGTGATATATTTGTCCGCACAATGTAATTTGCTGTCTTTGTTAATGAAGCAAATTTCATTGTCAAAATCAACCTGTGTTACAGTCAGGTGTTGTGAGTAGTGTAGTTACGCTCTATGTCCAGAAGATGGCAACTATCGTTTTTTTTCCAGTCTAAATCTGAGAGTCACTCGAACGTATTTTCTCCCTGATGGCACTGGCAAGCGGCAATGAAACTCCTCTTCACATAAATGTCCAACTGACCCTGTGTAAAAATGTAAATAATACACCATGGTTACAAATACTTTTGTTTGTATGCTTATGGTTAAAGATGAGCCATTTTATTTATAAAAGTCATACACATTTTTTACCGTAATAAAATACACAACAAACTAATAAACGCGTCGCAATGAATAGCTTGAATAGCTTGTACTTTATTGTTTCAAAGCAAATGCTCCGTTCTGTGTTATTTTGCGGTGTATTTCTGATGTTCTTAGGGGACTTTTCCCCTTGTTTACTGGAGTTTAAAAGTCGATAAGGTTCAGAGAAGCCTAAAGCGCTCACTGCTTTATGTGAAACTCCTCCCACAATGACGAGCCAGCGATAAAAATTATTTAAGAAAATGTTCCTTCGCGCAGCGGAGTGATTGATTTCGGAACTCGCGTGGTTTCAACTATCAAAGGTAAGAAAGAGCGGCTGAGCCTCATTGCTTAAGTTTCTTTACTATCCATAGCGCCGACACCATTTGTGATTAATGATAACCGGTATTTTAAAACTCAAACATCAGTCCTGATTCAAAATGCACTTTAAGATGGAATCTATTCGCAGTAGAGATTTGAGTTTTGCCTTGTGTTATAGCAGTATAGCGTGAACATAATTGAATTATGAATTAAAAATAGTCATTTTTTTACATTCCTGTAAAACTTTTCGTTGTTTTTATTATTCAAAAACTAATTGTTACTAACATTTTAACAGCGTATCACCTGTGATCTAGCCCTTGGTATCAAGCATGTTTTAACAATATAAATTATTTTGTTTTACTAAGTAAAAGATAACGGTGAAATCAGCTTTGAATGTACTGTAACACGTTTTTTGTGCTGTACCGTCTTTTTTAACGTTTCACCTGTTCTGTGAATTTAACCCCAGTTACCAACGATGTACCCGTTCTGTTGCATGCGTTTTGACAGAGATGAACTTAGAGAGTGACTGCAGCATGACAGTCAGTTGTGGCAATGGGAAGCTTAGACAATGGCTGATTGATCAGGTTGACAGCGGAAAGTACCCTGGATTGGTTTGGGAGAATGACGAGAAAACAATTTTCAGGATCCCTTGGAAGCACGCGGGCAAACAGGACTATAACAGAGACGAGGATGCTGCACTATTTAAGGTACAGGACGCTGTCTTATAGCCTGAAATGTCATAACCGTGTTCATATTATTTATGTATATAGTAATGTAATTGCTCGTTGGTTTTATTAATTCAATGCATAATAGTGTGTGCATGGGTATCAGTGCATGTGTATGTATGTATGTATGTATGTATATGCATACACACACACGATTATGCATTTTCCTAATCTGATCAGCCTTGACATCATATTTTTTAAATAGTCTTTTTGTTTCTGAAATTTAGCTTGAGGTATTTTGTAGTTCTTGTGTCCCGAAGCTAGTCACTGTATGACGGCATGCCGGGAAACTTCACTGCGATTGCAAAGCCGGCGAACGGAAAGCACCAATGATAGCCCTTTAGCCGGGAGGGACGTGAAGCATACGCTTGTAACTGCATCGGAGCCTGCTTGTCTTACTCCGGTGGGGGTTCTTTCAGGCCTGGGCGCTCTTCAAGGGGAAATTTCGAGAGGGGATTGATAAGCCAGATCCCCCGACATGGAAAACCCGGCTCCGATGTGCTCTGAATAAAAGCAATGACTTTGAGGAGCTGGTAGAAAGGAGTCAGTTGGACATTTCAGACCCGTACAAGGTTTACAAAATAATACCAGAAGGCGCAAAGAAAGGCAAGTTCACCGTGCTTCCCCCCCCATCCCCAGTGTCTGTGTTACCGTGCGTCTTGCCGGCCGGTTGCGACTCAACCGTTAAGTTCAGACAGCTGGCGGCCCGATGTACCGCCAGTGCATAAACCCGCGCTCAAGCGGGGGCTTTGGCTCTTTGGCTACCCTCTCTGGCGCACGTGCTTTCTCACCCAGAAGTATTACTACCAAAATGTTCATCATGCTCCGCGAAGCAGGAAATGCAAAGGAAATCGACGCACGTGCTAAATGCTCACACACTTTTAATGAGGGCTCCAGTGAACACATTGCCGCCCCCCCCCCCCCCAGCGGAGGGTGGGTGAGAGGCACAAACGCCCGCAATGTGTTCACAGCCTTCCTGCTTGCCCTGCATCTCTCTTTTTAACCCTGCTGTTTGACAGTGCTGGTTGCCCTGCTGATTTTGCTCTGCATCTTCTGCACAAAACTGACCTGGTCACACTTTCCCTTCCAGGGTCCAAACTCTTTGTCTCAGAGGAGCCCAAAACTCACATGAGCCCCCTGATGTACCCAGTCCACCCCTCATTTCAGACTCAGGTGAAAGATACAGTACGCTTCATGGTTAATTAAAATGTATTTGTAACCAACACCAAGGCATTATTATGACCTAGGCCCCACCTTCGCAAACTCTCTCACTTTCTGTAGAGTTTAATGTGTATTGCTCTTATTTACAGTGATTACTTATTGATGCGCGTGATGTCATCGTGACGCTACTTCCTGTATTTAGTCTGGTGTCCAACAGACTCCGAATCAGGGGTGCTAGGCTGTACCCCCAGGGCTCTCGCAATGTTCCTAGCAGGATGGCCCTCTATCATGACACCCTAAAGCTGGCTTAAGCCATGTACTGGTACTGTGAGGGTCCTAATTAATAGTGACCATCTGTGCAGGTTTCTAACTACATGGTGTCTCACGAACGTCCCTGGAGGGACTATGTTCCGGAGCAGGCTACACACCCAGACCTCCAGTACGGACAGTGCCCCTACCCACCGCGCAGCCTGCCCTGGCAAGGGCCGCCCGTCGAGAATGGTACGAGGATATGTCTGCTGTTTCCCCACTGGGGGGCGCTCTTACAGGCATATGCGAGATATTCGCGTTCTGGGACTCCTACGAGTCATGAGACCCTATCTATCCCCTCCACGACATGGAGGGGGGAAAAAAACAAGAAGAGCGGGTATGTCCCATGAGGTGGGACAGTAAACAGAGTCTGCCTTTGTCAGTTCAGTGCATTTTAAGCAGCACTTCCTCTTCTGAGCACAGAGGGTGTCGTACAACATGGCGTGATAGCGGTTTGCCAGCTAGAGAGGAGACCCAAGCGGCCGGAGGTCAGCTGCACCTGGGGCCTCTGTCGCAAACCCCCCAGCTGTGTCCGACTAACACGGCCTAGGAGGGGCATGGAAGTGAATGCTAGATATATTCAGCCCAGTTACGTAAGAAGGAAAATAAGCTGTGTATCTATAATAATTACCGAAGACGCCCACACTATGGGGAAAGGGTCGTTGATGAAGCAGAAGAAAGTGGCACTGGTGCTGTATAAAATTTCCTGTGCTGGGTGGGATTTAAACCCCTACAATGTACTGGGAAAGGCTGGTTTCTCTTTCTCCACCTGAGGTCTCCTGGAGATGGTGCTGCATCAAGGCTGCAGTGACATGGGCTGGTATAAAAGGCACATCCTGTGTGTCCTGTGACCTGTCGGGATTATCAGTCTCTGAGCCCCTGTGTCCCTCCCACAGGGTACCAGATCACAGGCTCCTTCTATACCTGCTCCTCCACTGACTCCCAGCCTCCCGCTGCCTTCCCATTGGACCCCAGTATGAGGTCTGCTGAAGCGATGGCCCTTACTGGTAAGTGACCCCAAGAGACTCGCCCTGACGACTCGCACACACTCGCGTCTGATCCAGCTCTTATGGGGACTGGCTGATTCCCACCTATATGCGCTCAGCATGGCCCAGTTGAAAATATAAACTCCTAATATGAGCACATTAGAAAGCCATTATTCATGTATACGCATGAAATATAGTTACTTACATGTTTTATTAGGGATCCAAGCACCAGTGGCACTGGATCTCTACTGTTGTTATAATTGTGATTGTCTCCCATACATTATTAGAGTTTCTATTTTGGGTGCCAGAGGATGACCGTTGCCCATCTCAAAATACATTACCAGGCCCCCAGGATGATGTAAACAATTAAGGAGCCCTTCATTTAATAAGGGGACCAAAGTAACGGGCATAATGGTATATATTGTCATGGGTGCACACTTGCTGCATTGTCTTTCTGCAGCATAGTGCTTCTTTGTGTTACAACTTCCCCATTTTGAAAGTCTTTTTTTAATCCACCAATGAACTGGTGTTATAAATGGATCAGATTGCTGGGGCCAGATATTTCTTGGGGTTTTTTTGACCACGTGTGCTTGCGAGTCGTCGCTGGCGGCAGTGAGATCCTCAGGCCGGCTGCTCCCAACCAATGGACTGGCGTCCTTTCTGTTACTGTTTACCTTATGGAGGGGGGAGGGGGGGCAGGGAAAAAAATAACACACAAAAGTTGTTTCATCCAGAATAGGGATGCCTTTATGAGCCCCACAGGGTGAATTAATTCCTTGGCTTTTTTCCTTTATGTAGGATAAATGTAAATGTAACTTCACAGGATGTAACGGTCCACTGTTTGGTAAAGCCATTCTCATTGCATTCGCATATGATTCTTCCTCTTTATATTTTTGCACTATTTAAGAGACAGTATCAAACATTGACCAATTAGATGGTCAGTTACTACTGCATCCATCCATATCACATGATGCGTGATGTGCCGGCTGATTGGTCAAGACTTACCACCTGTCACTAATTGGGCACCGTTTTCCTCTCCTCCTCCCAGACTGCCGCCTACACATCTCCCTGTTCTACCGTGAATCTCTGGTGAAAGAGGTGACCACCGTCAGTCCTGATGGCTGTCGCATCTCATCCTGCCCGGAGGACAAGGTCTACGGGGGCATGGAGCAGGTGGTCTTCCCCTTCCCATTCCCTCAGTCGCAGCGCAAGGGCGCCGAGCGGCTTCCTCTGGCACTGGAGCGTGGCGTGCTGCTGTGGCTGGCGCCCGACGGCCTGTATGCCAAGCGCCTCTGCCAGAGCCGCATCTACTGGGAGGGGCCTTTGGCCCCCTACAGCGACAGACCCAACAAGCTGGAAAAGGAGCAGACCTGCAAGCTCTTTGACACCCAAGAGTTCCTGGCAGGTGAGGGACCTCCACCACCCCCACAGCCAGACTCCCCATTTCCCCAGAGGAAGACAAAACCTTACAACCCTCCTACAAGGCCCAGGGGTCTCATTGAAGTCATAAGAAATGTATGTGCAACCTTTCCTGTAAAACGTTGCCTGGAAAGTACCAACTGTATATCTGACACAGCTGCCATCTATACATTACTTGTGCATCATTTCTCCTGCTGATGTCCCCAGGTCTGTATTTATGTCCCTACTTATTCTCCTAGATGAGTATAGACACGGATGTGGAAATTAAACTCATCAGAGAATCAATAGAGAATCTTTTCAGTTTCCCCAAATACAAGGACAAAAGTAGTAGTCATCAAGTTGCTAGCAGGGAGATTTAGGTGATTAGTCATGTGACCAGCAGTAACCAGTTATAAAGGACTCCCATCAACAGCCCCCACCCACTAGGTCTCTTTGTGTTTTTTTTTTACCACTAAGCATGTGACAGATAGATTTATTTGAATATTTGTCGAGGACTTTCCAGTTAGTCTGCCTTTATACCACCTCAAAGTAGCATGATATTTTTCGTCTTTTTGAGCAAAGGCCTGCCCCCACGCTCTGTGTTAGTCATGTATGTTTTTACAGCCAGGTAACTGTCCTTCTGCAGAGGCGTTTCTCAAGCACCTTGTTGTTCTCCCTGACTCTTAAGAACTACAGGGCTATGCCCATCACGGACGACCAGTGCCAAGGTTCCAAGTAGTGCTATGCTTTGGGGACGAGTACCCAGACCCCCAGAGGCAGAGGAAGATGATCACAGTTCAGGTACGCCCTCAACCCCTTGTGGTGACTTCCTTAGTCGCCTTCTCCTTATTGGTGATGATGCAAAGTATCCTAATTCATTACAAGACAGAGCATGAAGACAGAGGCGCAAATGACTTTTCTTGTGGTTACACAAACCATCAAGGCCAATTAGAGTCCTTGGTCATATGCCAGTTGTTGAGGGGATTCTGGGAAGGGGGATGTTCTGGGAATATCAGGGTTTCTGGCCACTCATGTGACTCATCTTCTACCAAAGCCTCCTCAGACCCAGCTTTCCCCTGGTTTCAGGGGCATCCAACTGGGCCACTTCCACTTCCACTCCCAACAGAGAAGGAAGTTTTTTAACCTTCGATAGAACCAGAATCATAAATCAGTTTCTAATTTTGGTTTTTAACCTATCAAGGGTAAAAGGTCTCATCATAAAAGAGTTTTTTTAATGAATCTCCAATTTGTTGATGTCTTTGGCATATTGGATAGTATTTAGCAAACTAATTTGCAAATACATAAACATATGTTGCATTTTCTACATATTTATTTACATTTTGGCAATATTCTGTTTGACACGTTATTTGCGTAACTTTATACATACATGGTGGCAGACCTTAGCCAGCTAAGACTTGTTCAGTGCTGTTCAGTTCCAGCAACACAGAAACACTTGCAATTAATTGCTACCTTCTGCTTAAAACATCTAAACAGCAAAGTGGTTTCGTTGATTCTTAACTGCCGTTTGGTTCAGAGATCTCAAACGGTAAATCCTCCTGCTGTAGTTTGTTGGCCAGGCACTGCCTTCTGATGGCCTGTTTGTCTATTAAACTGAATGGAACACTTTGAGAATTTTCTAGTATGATCTTGAGTCAAAACTGAAAAGTATCATACAGTAGCCTTTTTACAAATCTGAAGACATATGATGCAATTGGAAACCCTCTACCGCTTCAACTTTCAATTTGAATTGAGGGGCCAGCCAGGTTAACAGGCTGCTCTACATGAATCACCAACATGAATGAAGGGACGCGAAGGGTGGGGTGAGAGGCATGTGACACTTAGATCACTCCAGGTCAAGGAATTAGGGACGACGTCTTTGTAAACACCTTGAAACTTGAAAAAAGGACAGCACATGTCTGGATTCTGTTGGCTAGACTATGGAACTTCTAGAACAGGATTTCAACAACTTCCATTACCTGCACAGTGCTTGTGGTTATCCACAGAAGATGGACTGTAGATTAATGTCAACCAGTTCATCTAAATCAGCTTAGTTAACCCATCTGTCTTTACATTGATGCTATTGTGCTGGACCAGCCCCAACCATCTGAGGAATAATCCTTGACCTCTTCTACATTCCAGGTGGAGCCCATGTTCGCTAGGCACTTGCTCTACTTTACACAGCAGACCAGCAACCCCTACCTGCGAGGGTACGACATCTCTGACCACGGCAGCTCCCCCACTGAGGACTACCAAAGGGTCATCCACCACAGCGGCCTGCAGGAATGACAGCACCCACTGCAGCCTGGGAACTGTGCAGAAAAGCTAAAAGGGGGAGGATGCCCCCCCCAACAGACTCTGTGTTTGGAGTTTGCATGTCTCTCTCTCTCCCCTCCCCCCACCATATAGGTTTTCTCTAGGCACCCCTGTTTCCTCCCATTGTCCAAAAACGCACGATCAGGTTAATTGGTGTCTCTAAATCGCCGTCCCCCTACGCCTGTGTCACATGTGAGAGTGTGAGTGCTGTGTAATGGATTGCCATCCCAGCCCTACTGCATCCTGGGATAGGCTCCAGATCCACCACAACTCTGTACTGGATCATTCACACAGAAGATGGATGGATGGATGGATGGATATGGGGGCAATATTTTGGACTTGCACATACCTCCACCATTAGCATCATCAAGGTCATCTTTTTTTTTTTTTTTTTTAACTAAAGCTGGATTGATGTGCAGGTCCTCTTGGACACTGATACTACAGTGCAGACCGGCCGGATATGTTTCTCTTTTGCATTGACCATCCACAGCTTCCTTCTGATCCTCTATGTGGTTCTCTGTCCGTGATGAATGTAGCTAGCAGTGTCCCCATCGATTCAGCAAACTTTGTAAATACCTGACTTGAGAGCCACTGCCTGTCTCTGTATGTGGGAAAAAATAGATACTGACAGTATGTTTGGTTTTAAGAAAAAAGTTTTTGTACAGGTTTTTATGAAATGCAATTACACATGAAAGATGAAACTCACCGATTCCAGGTGTACTTGCTTATTCCCCACACTTCGTCTTTGGCGTCAGTAATCTTGGGTAACATGCAACAGCCACCCGTACAGCCCCCCCATAAAAATAATATTCTACATCTTGTCAGGATCTAGGGTGTAATATCCTGTGTGTATGAGAGAGGAAGAGCGAGAAAGAGAGGGATTCCTCGTGGGATTCGAGGGATCCTAGTGATGAGCCTGTCAGTATGTTACTGGGGAGATGGGGGTCCATTGTGTGTGCGTGTGTGTGTGTGCAAGGCTGATAAAGTACCAGCAGTAATGAGTAACACAACTAGTACATGTGAGGGGAAAGCGAGACCCTACAGAGAACTTACACAGGAAGACATTCTTCTTTATTTGCACATGCACGACCACAGAGGTGTCGTCGAAGAACAGTTCAAGGGCACTAAGATCACAGCACATGCTCGTCGGGCCAGCAGGGTGGGGGAAAGCTGTTTGTATGTGGGCTCAAGAGGATGGCCCAAGCGCATATAACCCATCGTGGGTCACCCAAAGTGTGCTGCAGATAGACCAGCCAATGTCCTGGGCCTTTGTGCACACTGGTTGTCGGTTTTAAGAATGTCCACTCTTTTTGTTAGAAAAAGGCCCTTTCTGAGGAGGTGTAAAACCTTGCAGATGAAGGAAGTTGGCTATGAGTCCTCACCTGCACTTTGGCAGAGTTCATGAGCCGCACGCATCAGTAGTTACTTTATACGAACGCCATTTAATACGCTTGCTGACTTATTAGGCTGCAAAGCAACATTTAACAACATGCAGGGGGCATGCAGGGGGGTCTTCCCCCACCTCTGAAGCCCGGCACACAGGGGAGGAAAACGGGCTCGCAAATCAATCACTTAGCGACAGCACTGCGAGTCTGACCGGAGGCACACAGCAAAATTTTGGGGGAGCGACGTGACTTCTGTAGACATAAGACAGGAAGTGTATCACAGATGCACAGGAAGACTACCCACAAACAGAAAAAAAATCTGTATGTATTAATACATTCAAGTCACCATATATGAATGACCTCTGCATTCATTTTCAACACAGTATGAAGCATACAGTTTGCATAAATAATGATGAAAACAAAGAAAAATAATGCCTGTATAAGCTTTATTTACATTTTTTGCCATTCATTGATTTTTTTTTCCAAAGTTGGTGTACTGAGTTGCACAAGAACAAATGAGATTAAACATTTGTAGCATGTCTTTGAAAAACTAAAATATAAGTAGGATGCTTCAAATGAGATATTTACTAAGGCCCTTCCCATGCAAAAGAAAATAAACATGCATGGGTATCTATGGCAGCTTTAAAACCCTTGCCCATCTCTAGCTCTTGGAGATGTTCTAGCGGTTCCATTAGCATTGCCAAGCTAGCTAGCATTGCCGAAAAGATGGATGTTTTATGCCACAACTGTTTCTTCCATGTGGCACTGAGGTTTCACTCCCTGCAGCTATAAAGGCTGCATTCAAGGCTATCATTTTAGCTGCTAGCAACAGAAGTTGCAGGGCAGAGTTTTTGGGGGAGTAGATGGGGTGGGGGGTGTAGAGGGAGCGGACCCTTGGATCCGACCTTCTGGAACATCTCTACTGCCTGGGGAAGGTTTCAGCACAGGGTGTGATCACGACCCGGCTATGATGTGCTGCTTCAGGGTTGCACTTCTTGAGTGCAGGAAGTAGGGTTCAAAGACAGAAGACCAAAAACACACACACACACACACGCGCGCACACCCAGGCAGCGGTTGGGTCGAGCTGCAAGAGCTGCACGGCGGGCGTACTGCGCCTAGCGCGATGACGCCACTGTTGAGGTGGAAGAAAACACGAGCTCTTTCCACTGGGAAATGGAACCTGTTTTTTCTTCAGTGTGAGGTCTGTGCAGTGTAAGCCAACATGACCAGTTCTTATTTTGATCTATCTTGATGCGTATTTCCACTAAAACGAACAACAACAACAACGAAGAAAAGAAAAACCCTGCAAAGGCACATTTATTTATGTTCCAGGGTTCCCATCATCGAAAAACCAGACACAATTAGGAGGAAAATCCCCCAACTGCAAACCAGTGCACAAACTGCTGTAACACTAGCTGTAGTGTTCATGTGTAGAGGGATAGGCATGAGAAAGGCCTAGCAGGAGTATCACGTAACTGGAGGAAAGGCTGGCCAACCCATTAACATGGTCTGATGCTGAGGGCACCATCTTCTCAGGGGCCACCAACTTAGCGATTCTCTACATGCTCCTTGTCTAGGCCTCCTCATGGCCGTGGACCTGCACTGACTGTTGGGGGAGGGGTCTATCTAAAACCACACACCCTTGAAAGCTTTTTAAGGTTTGGGCATTCAAACTAAAGACTGGTGCCCAATCCACAGTGCACTCTACCTTAGGTGCTGTCATTCATGGGATCACTATCATGACTTCAACTGCTGCTGTCTTTTTGCTCTCAACAGCTGCTCCAAAAATGCACCTCCTCACTTTACATGACTGTTACTGGTCTTTTGCTGTTTTTGCACTACTGATTATTGCATATTGCACAAATGTTTACTATTTTAGTACAATTGGTATTTATTTTATATTTTATATGTTTATACTTTTTATATTTTATATTGTACTACAAAGATAAGAGAGAAACAGCATTTCGATTTCCTTGTATGTTATGGACATATAGTGAATTGAAAACAAATGGCTATTTGATTTGATTTGATGACTTCCGAATACATCTTTTTTAAAACATACTGCTCTACCTTCACAGATTACTGCCAATGGTTCATCAGCCCTTAGTGGATCACTACAGTAAAATCCTGTTATAATGGACTTGCAAATAACAAAATTTAGCTTATAACAGACAAACAATTTGGTCCCCAGGACTGCTTTTAGCTGTAGTTTTGTTCGGCTATAACAGACATGCAGGCTCCGCCTATAAGTCGCGTGGCCTGCCGGTGATATCCAGTGCAGATACGTACATACGTAGTCGGGATTATTAATAGTTGCGCTCTATAAATAGGCATGGCGTACCAGCAAGCAACACTGATTGGTCTGTGTGGCTGTCCATCACCAGGCACGCTGTGCGTCGGCAGATGACACTCGCAGCTGGAGTGATCCAGTAAGCAATGAGGTTAAGGTTACTACTGCACCGTACATGTACAAACACTTATAGGCCATATATATTTCCAATAGTCAGGTAAAGTTGGATTACTACATGTACAATATAATAATCTATACCACAAGTGTGTCTGCTAGGGTGTGGCATGAGTAAATGGTGTCCTGTAGTTGTGTTCTGGGCATACAGCAACTCTGGATATAACGGACTGTTTTGCCAGGCCCCTTGAAGTCCGTTATAACAGGATTTTACTGTAATAAGCCATCTGAGCCTGGATCCATGTTTTGTTTATATCTTGTTTATCACAAGTTGGCTCCATTGACCATAGTGTGTGTTTGTGAGTCTGGTGATGAACCAATAAGACACGGATCTCGCTGAGGGTCGCCTGCCTCATGCCCTGTGATTCCTGGGAGAATCCTCTCTCACAACAGTCACACAACGATACCTATTATTTGTGAGGGTTAGGGTTCTTGTTAATGGTTCTGCTTAGATTCTGATAAGGTTATGGTGTCACCTGCGATAGTGTAATAGGCTTTCTAGGAGACAATTTGACCTCCATTGCAAACTATGATCTAGATATAAAACATTTAAAAAAATATATCGTAAGTGTAAGTAAAATTCTACACTTCTACTGATGGGTTTATGAAGATTAAACTATCACTTCTTACATCACTTACAGTATATAAACCACATCAAATGTGCCTAGAAATCATGTGCAACTTTCCTGGGACCTGAGTATATCTACAACCAACAGACCCTATAGGCGCATAGGGTGAGGAATAAGGTCTACAAACTAGTAAACATAATTTTTACTTGAGGCTGCAGAGATTACAGAAATTACAGTAAAAAGCACAACAACAAACATATTTGAGCCATTAAGCTGCAATACAACATTGGAAATGGGGAAAAAAAACCTAAAAGAAATTCCTTGTATTACAGTAAATGCAATCATCTATGTTAGGGAGGAGAATATGGTACCTTCGGAGCCATTTTCTGAATGAAATCCGTGGGCGATCTGGTTGCTAATTTTAGAATGAAACCGCTCCTTTCACAAAACACAAAAACAAGAGCGCCGTTTCCTTTTGTTTTGAACCAGGTTTGGGAAATAGTTTCTCCACTGATAAAGTTCACATATTCAGTCATTTAATAACATATTTAGAACCGTTCGTACATCAAAATAAATAAGAGAAAGAAGGCAGAAAAAACCTTGCTTACATCAGCTGCTCATTTTTTTACTTTAAAAACATCTCCAATTCACCGGACAGACCCAACAGTTTAACCGTAAAATGTACCCTCCATCCATCCTCTAAGCACTTAACCTGATCAGGGATGAACTGAAGCACCAGGAAGAAACACGCATGACACACAGATAACATGCAATCTCCACGCACACACTCACACACGTGTGAAGAAACTGCATTTCCTAAAGGGTCACCAGATCCCATTCACACATGACATAAAGCAGCAGGTTCTTATCCGGTTTTGATTACACAAATAATTATAATTAGCATTTAAGACCTCCAGAAACAGCCAGACCTGGGTTTTACAAGGATGCCACAAATTAATAATATGCACGCTCAGGAGGAAGTCAATCACTGTGTCAGGGCTGCAGAGATCATGACCCCTCACTAAGTTCAGAAGCACCCTCAGTGATTATATTCTGGACTGGAATGATTAAAAAAAAAACGCAAATCAATGCAAATTGATTTTCGCAGTCACTGAGGCAACCGACATTTGAAATCTAACCAGAGAATGAATAATAACCATCTAATCAAGGTAAAGTGATGTCCTATTAGGCCAGCGAACATACTTCATGTTTAACGTTAATGACAGGGATGAAAATTTGCCGAAGTATCAGGAAATTTCTACAAAATGAATGGATGTTAAGCAAACGATTAAATTAAGGTGAGCGTTTGCGCCGCCGTCGTTACAAACTGCATCCATTCATCTACCCATGGACGTCGTTAGGGCCGATGACTCGGATCCTAGCCCCGAATATTACAGCCCCGATGCCAATTATCCTCCATAAAATTTAAAAAGTCAAGCACCTGGTAAACTTAACTTAGCCCCTGATATTTTAAATGACTAGAAACTCCCCCGCATCTACCTATAATCTGGCCAGGCTCGGTTGTAGAAGCTGGAGTGTTTAACATTAAAGGGAAGCGAGGACAGACAGCCAAACAGGTCAATGGCAGATTAATGATTGATTAAAAAGTGCCACCTTGATTCGGATATATTGCTGAGATCGGACGATAGAACATACGCGTGATTAGTTCATCCGTTCATTTACTTACGAAATCATAAACCGTCAAGTCGGTAAATCGACACCTCAGTTAAAAAAATTAACCTGATCGCAACTGACATCGTTATATTATTTCCAAGAATCGTCAGGCTATAGGCTACTTCTTTTTTTCCTCTTAGATATATAATCAAACATAAATTTATAATTCAAATCCAACATAAATTAAACAACTGTGGGCTACGGTTAATCATCGACTCAAAATCCAGCACAGGCTGGAAGCGGAGAGATTATACTGGCTGCGGCTTCACAGAGATGGTAGATTAGACATGAGCCAATGAATACGGTTAACGTGCTGAAACCCTCGTAGTCACATATATTCTCTTTCTACTTAGATATATTTTATGATAATATGACTCCTTTTCCTAAAATTAGTCATCAGAGATTATCCTTTCAGACTATGAGCTGAATCGCAGGTCTCCTGCGGACTTTCACTCCGTGGCTGGCGGAGCACCAGTCGGGGCGGGGCCCCTGTAGGTCTGCGACCGCAGCCCCCGATGAGCGCTCATCCAGCCGTCACACCTCCGTCGGCCGCCCGTCGTGTCGCCACGCCCGTCACCTGTGCGCAGCGCCTAACCGCTCAGTAACTCCAGTCACGCAAACTGTCATTGCTGCTCAGTAACTCTAGTCATGCAAACTGTCTTTAAGTCTCCTGTCCAGTTTACTTTTTGAAAGGTGTGGCAGTTGACGGCCTTCGCCGCCCAAAAATCGCTGCTAAATTGTCGATAACAATGACAAAGAAACGGTCGCCTCAGTTATCAGTTGGTTTTGGAATGAATAATCAGAATTGTTTGTTTTAAATAAGGTCTTCTTGACCAGCATGGTGCTTAGACTATAAGCAGAATCAACCTAAAGGCATAACCTTAATGATTAATCAGATTTAACCTATTATGCTACTCACTCACAAAAAATATCCCATTTATTTTCCTGAGATTAAAAGGTGCGTGCCAATTGTAAAATAAACTATTATTGGAAATTCAGGTTTTAATCAAACCACTTCCTTGCTCGAATGGTGGTATCAGAAAACCCTCATTGTATGGCTGCTGTCTAGGAGAGCTGTACCTGACAGAGCACAATTACCGCAGTCAGCTCCCGGGCAGTCGGACTGGGACGACGGGGAAGCGAAACGGAAGGGTCGGCCAGCGTTTCCTCATGTACATAATGTATCTGTAACTCAATGTCACCAAATACATTCAGTGACATTTTTATCGCCCACGAACTCTCGCCCTGTGCATGGGTTATATTACAATACCACGATTAAAAAAAAAAAAATCAGAAGTTACACGTTTAAAAGTTTCCACTTTATTCTATGCAATTTTATACAGATTTAAACGC
>JAODKE010000001.1:20015592-20028583 GCA_026779605.1 Mormyrus hasselquistii | reverse complement strand
ATTTATAAAAAACTCTGCCAAGTTTTATTTCAATTAATTTTAAATCCAAAATTGTTAAAAATTTTTTTTTTTTTTTAAAAAAAAAAAAAAAAAAAAAAAAAAAAAAAACTATCTACTCTATCAATTTAGCTCACTTTTTCCAAAACGCTTAACCAGATGACTCATCTCTAGCCATTTTATTGATCTTTTAAACTGTCCTAAAAAACTAGATATACATAAAATGACAAAAAAAAAAAACAGACGACACGATTATTGTTTGGACCTGCATTTCCGACGCAGCGCTTAAAAGGACACCGTTAAATCGAGGTTAAAAACCCAACTTGAGTAGATCCTCAGCATATGACTCCTAAAAAACCGGAGTTATTCCTGAGAGCTCCGACATTATCTCCTCGGGTGACCGCGCTAAAAGCCGAGATGAAAAGAAAACGACATCGGTCGAGCTGGGTGGTTTTACAGGCTATTTCTGTAGCGGGCTCGGTGGGTGGCCGCGCCAAGCGAAACTAGCGCTAATCATAAAAAGCAGCGCTCCGGCTGAATGAAAACATTTACACAGACAGCTAGGAAATATTCCGCATTTTTCGCCCTAGCCGGAATTGTTTGAGCGATTTCTCGGCGAACGTCTTGTTCTGATATGCAGTTTAATTTAAAGTGAATGATACAGGGTTCGTTCTTTCACCACATGTCCATTTTTACAGTAAACACAACTGTCCAATCTGCCAACGAGGCCTGTTTTAGCACATCTGAAAGACAAGTGGTTGTTTATTTGCTTATAAGTTTTGTGAAGGCTGAGCATATAAAATAATAATAAAGTTTTTTAAGATGCATTACTCGTTATGGACTATATCGAATATGCGTAAGACACTAAATATCATACCGACTAAAATAGAATTTACAATTGTGTAATTCCCTTTATAATATAATGTAATTTATGTTTGCAAAAACAAGGGTGAGGCCTTTCCGCGCTGCAGGTCTCGCTGACGTCCGGCGTCTTACGGTTCAGGATCTTCTCCAGCCTCTGCGTCATGGATCCCTCCACCTTCTCCGTCCCGTCCACCTCCAGTTTCTGATGGATGGCTGAGAAGACAAATGGCAGCGATAATAAAAACTCACTGGTGTGCGCCCACAGAATAGAAGTTTCAAACGCGGTATCTGAGTAATTAATCACAGGCGATAGAATGTCAAAATCTCTACTTCACCGGTTAAAATAATTAAGATAAATAAACCATTAATGTCAAGTTCCACTCTGGAGAGAATAAAACATGCACAACATAACAAACGCGGCGGTTTCGTTTGTTTTGATATTTAATTAGAATTTTAGATTAAATATGTAATTTTAAATAATTTCCCGATTTGACAGAAACGGCATGAATGTTTACGGCGGTGTTCTGTACATACATTTAGGCCTAGGCCTAATCAACGACTTTAATTCATTGTTCTGAAATTTGGACACTGTTTTTAAATTATGTACTATTGTTACTAAATTAAAATAAGTATATCTACTTAAAGAAAATTAAATGTTTTTATTTACTATTTATAATAAAAGTCATATTTTTCCGATGCTTACGGTGTAATGGAAGTATAGGGTCTTGTCTGTTGTTCTAACCTACTTTCAATTTTCCGTCATCAAAAAATGTCCCTAAATTTCGCACTCAGATGTATAAGAGACATTTGTAAAGTATTAGTCACCGCGCGCCATATTTCTTCTGATCTGTGTAAATTTATTTTAAATAAATATAGGCCTATCGATATTATTATTGTGTTTTAAATCGTACGATCTAAAAAACCTATTTTGGATTTACAAATTGGTCCACAAATAGTTTACATCAAAACATATTGCAAAATAAATTACATTTCAGGGACATTTACACCTCAATAGGCCAAGTTTTTTTAAATCGCATTTTATTTCCAACTTTTCATCATACAATAATAAATGAAATTATTTCGTTTTTTTAGCGAAAGCAAACGGGGGCGGGGGCGCCGGAGCGGAGTTATTTTAAGACACCGAGAGTTCAAAAATAAAAAAAGTCCCTTTGCAGCTCGATTTGACTGACGTCAATTCCAGGACATTTTCAATTTCAGGAACCGAAGGTAAAACAATAAACAGCCCTCCCTGATTCCTGACGGGAGATAACCCCGCTGTCCGGCTGTCTGCAGCCCCCCTCGCCCCCACTGCCCATGCAGGACACCCTAAACGGAGGCCCTGGGAGTGCGGGATACTAGCAGGACCCCGCTGGCCGCGCTGTGCCTTAGATCGCTTACCATCAAGCCGGGGGCTTGCCCTCGAGGTAAGACGCGCAAAACAGACACATGCTTTATTTCGTGGGAAAACGCCAATCAAAGCCTACCTCACGAAAATATTTATATTACTTAATGCCAGGGCCGTGGATACGGTCAGTGACACTAATGTAAATTGCTCGGGATTTTACTTACACTACTCAGGGACTTTCTATCACTACCGCTTAGCGCCGATAATATCAATAAACTATTCAAATACTACATTCCCGAAAAACGGAAGTGCATTCAAGCACCGAATAACGAAACGTCTTTGTGCAGATAATTATTGTTATATCCTTCCACAAATTCACCTTTTACAGGCTAAATGTGTGCGTGCCTTTGTGTAATGCTGCGGTCCATTACAGACCGACGTTCCGAACCGAAGAGAAGCCCAACGGCGCTTTTTAGCTGCCAAACAAAGAGCCTAACATGGCAGGCGGGCGAGCCGCCCAGATGAACAAATAAATCAGCTCACGGACAACGCTGCCAGCGCCCTGCGACTCTCACGGAGTTTATTGACAGAAGGGAGGGGGGGGGGGCAGATCAACTCGAAATATAGGGCCCTCCGTAAAGAAAAAGACAAGAAAAAATACATCTCAGCATGAGGGAACGGGAAAACCGGATGACACGTCCTGTCAGGCGCTCTCCACCCAAATCAATGGGTTTTCAGCGAAAGGGGGCTCGTCAAAATAAATGCAAAGCGGGATCCCCTACCTCGGAGAGCCGGGGAGTCACGATAAGAAATATTTATGAACTGTATTGAAACACACAGATACACACGCAGAGGCCGAAATGTCCTGTGAGCGTTGATACGTCAGAAGAGATATACCGTTAGATGCACAAACCAGACTAACAGGCAGAATATAAAGCCTCTAAGGACAGGTACTGAGAACCTGAAACGGTTACATACATACATACATACACACACGATCCCACACACACAGATTTTACATATATATGTATGCATGTTAAATTCTCCGTCAACTACCATAACCATGTTCCAAAACTAATGCAAAAAAATATCACTATTAGCCCAGAACAGTGACTGCAGTGAAGGATTTATAATAATTTAATAATTTATAAAAATATGTCAGAACTAACAAATTAAAGACAAGAAATACGCACAGAAGCTTAAATACCACTAAATGAAGCCGGCAGATCTGAGCAGATCTGGGTATGTCTGGGAGGGGGGGTGGAGCATTAGGTCGCCACCTGTCTCTGGTATGATGGCATATTGCTTCCATCTCTGGCCGTCTGGTGAGGGAACAAATTGGATTTGTACGGGCAGCAGATACCACCAGGTTGCGGGCAGAGCATGCACAGCAGCTCAGAGTGCGTTAAGGGCGCGTGGTCAGGCCGACAGCACGGCCTTTCCAGCATGGAGGCCTGCCTGACTCCTGTTGCCGTTCATCCATATGCAACCTACGTCCACTACCACCATTTAATTTGCCTGGAGGGAAGGAGATAGGAGGAGTCACCAAAGGAGGGGGGAGTGGCTTGGCCCCCATCACCATGGAAACCTTCTCCATCACTCTGTGACTCAGAACTTAAGGTCCTGTGACCTCTGGAAGTTCCCTTGGTAACATCTGTGGGAATGTTAGGCTTCAACCTTATTGGAAACACTAACCTGTTATCTATGTGTGCATGTGTGTGTGGCGGGGGGCATTGACAGTTTTCCTGAGAATTTGGGATTTTTTTGGAAAGCCTGCAGTTTCCTCTGGGCAAAAACTTCCCTTTCACAACAATCCGTGGCATGTGTAGCATCACATGGGCCGCCTCCTGTCAGTCAGCGTGCCCGCTTATCCGTCAGCATCGCACCCCAAACCCCCCCCCCCTCCATCCATCCATCCTTCCCCTGGTGGGGGCTACAGGTTCTAAGTGTCCAGCTTGGATGGCCAAAAATGCACCCCCAGCCCTAATCTGGGCTGGTTCAGGAAAAGGTAAACAACGGTTCCTCTGCATTCATGCAGACGTCGTGAGCCAACTGAGTAAGCCTGTTTCCTGTTTAATCCCCCCCCCCACCCCAAAAGAGGGCTGGATGACCCCTTTCCGATAACCCCGTTCTAGGAGGAATTCTGGCCCCCCAAACCTGTTGGTGACTCATTGACCCCACATGACCCCTCTCCACATCCAGCTCCCAGGATGAAAACAAACAGGGAAGCAGCTTCAGACACCCAGCCCCCCCCCCAGGGATGAATAGGTCACTTGATTGTCCAGAAGGAAAATCTACATGAAACAAGCTTCGGCAACCACATCCAATGCTAACCCTACACTTTCAGGATTTCTCTTACTTCCATTCCACTATACATATTAAACAAGTTAGCTGGGTAAAAAACTATTAAGCATGCCCTACCAATCATGACGGCCAGCTGATAAAAATAAACACAGACCATTTTTCAGGTGAGGTCTCAAGTCTGGGACAGGGGGTGACACCATTAATCAAAGCCACATAATCTCCGTGACACGTTTCAGTCAAATCCTACTAGCTGCCGCTTTTAAAAAATGTTTATTTTTACACACACAACAATTAAGGCCTCTCTAATAGGCCGTTTCTCCAGCCGAGGCCTCCGTTCCCCTGGCCAGACTTGGGGAAATGGCAGCATCTCCCAGCTAATTCCTGAGGGCGATGAAAAGTCGCTCAAATTAAGCTGCAGCCGTGCTAGGGAAACAAAGAGAGCAGTTGTTGGGGCATGAAGGGGGGGGGCAGAGTCAAATTAAGCCTCATTATGTGTGACCTTGCCTCTTATTTCTGTTGGAGGCTGGAGTTTGACCGGCTGCCAACTGGGAACACTGCAGCGGAAGGTTCTGGAAGCGACAAAGCCCCCATTCCCAAGCTGTGCGCCACAGGTGCTATAAGGAGGAATGCCAAGTGAGCGACTTCCATGAGCGACCTTGGGGTTCCTGTTATGTGTTACAGGGCTTTGATTGGGCTTCTCTGGTTAAATGGACACTATGCTATTGCACAAGTTCACTGGTGTAGTAAGTAGAGATGAAGAAGGTCGTGCGCTCAGAAACTTCGATCAACAGGATAGAAAAGATGCTCTCTCTCTGAAAATGTCAGTAGAAAAAAATGCCCAGTTACAGAAGTTGACATGAACACATTTTTTTCACTGATTGATTTTTAACTTTTTATAATTTTCCCAGGGTCAAGGTACATCAACAGTACAAATCCAGGTAAGACAGCAAACGCAGTGTGTCCAAGTGAATACATGCTGTCTTACATACTTACAGTATTTACGATAATAACGGTCGAATAGTAGGTTTTGAAACAAAATTCAGCACGTGCTGCGTAAACATACATTTTAGGACAGATCAGGCTGTACAACAATGAATGACTTCCTGACTGAAACAAGCTGGTTGGATCATCAGGTTCTCCCAATGTGGCATTTACATGAAGCACGGCAGGGTACATCCACAGCACTGAGACTAATCAGACAGATCGCATCCTGAATATCGGGCTGGGGCTCTTGGCAGGTGACCAGATAAATCAGCCCCGGCTCTATACCACGTTTGAACCTCCTATTTACCACATGGGGGTTTCCAGGATTTTTCAACCTGTTAATTTTAACGCCTTTTTAAGTCACCCCGGGAGCCCGGCCCACTACAGCTGTTTGTTTTGGCCCGAAACAACCGGCCCGGTTTCCCCAGAATTTAAGAAGGCACCGTCGCCAACCAGACCGCCACCTTTCAAACCTGCCGCATGAAAATACGCACTGGCATCAAGACAAGCAATGGAAATAATTTTCTCAATGTACGGAAATGCCATTTGGCTGAAATAACCATCTGTTCAGCCACGTTTGCACCTGCCTATCACAGCACCCGGACAGACAAACTACCAACAAACTAGCTACAAGTCTACTCATCCTCAGACCTCAGATTCTATCATCACTTGTCCACTGGACCGTTCACAAGGGCGGAGAGGGGGGGTCCATTCAGAGCTGTCTGGGGGGCCCCGGAGAGCACCCGCGTCCCACCTGAGAGCAGATTGCATTGTTCACAATAGTCATATCCTCTCTATCATCTGATCGACATTGTGCTCGGACGTCTCAGTTTATTTTTTTTCTTTCGGTCAACAATGACTGAGTGCAAACATAACATTCAGAAAGCAGCAATCACTTCATAAGCAAATGGGAGAATATAAATCGTTTGGGGAAAATAACAGGTTATTTGACAATTGTGTAGATGGATAAAGACACAATGATTCAACAGAAATTTGACTTGGACGACCTGGTCGTGGCACAGATCTCAGAACTTCCTCCTGAGACACCTCTGAGGCTGATAGCCCCGGACTCACACTGCACAGATTAACCTGAATCTCTCTAAGAGGCCACACTACAGCTCATGACAGTCAGCCTCAATCTCGCTCCATCCAATCACCACGAGAAAGAGAGGGATCTGGAATATTCCTAAAAGTGAGTAGCCATGGCAACATAGGACATACAAACATGCATTCAGGCACACACACATGGTTACACTTTCTTATACCAAAGCTACTTCCTGTAGAAAACTGCTATTTTCGTATTCCACTGCTATAATCTGACATGTTCACATTTAAGCCAACCTACAAACTGTGAAAAGTGCTTCCTGGAAAGTTTAAGAACTGAGTTATAAGAATTATTTATGTATGTTATAATTCAGTTTATGTGTATGTGTATGTGGTTATTCCTTCAAAGCTGAAATGTGAGCTACAGGCTGGCTTCTGATTTGGTTGTTACCCAGGCGACCAAGTAAAAAACAGCATTAAATATCACGCTCCTTTTAAAGGCCATGCTCCAGTCAAACGCGTCTGAAGGCCACGGAACACGCCGGCAGATAATAATAATCCATAGTCTTATTTGCTGCGAATACGTGGAAGCCCTGCTTGTCAAGTCACCTGACAACGCGTCCTGAGCCTCAAAGAAGGTGCTGAGGCCCCCCTTGACGTAGGCCAGGCTGCCCTCGTTCTTCTTGTTGGCCTGCTTGCGGAGGTTGTTCGCTGCCACACGTAGCTGCTCGAAGCTGAGGAGCGAGACGCCATGTAAAAGAATGAATGGATAGACCGAAATAAGAGAGACAAGAGAACAGACACAAACAGACAAATGAACAGATGGACATAGAAACAGACAGACCAACATAAAAATGAGCAAACAGAAGAACAAGAGTGTTTTAGCAGAATTACTTCATTAGTCCATACAGACGGCAATTACAGAGACAGAGGCATACATTTACATTTTAAGACACAAACTTCAGTAACATTTAGGTTTCCAATCAGCGCTCGATCAGCACAGATGAAAAGCAATAACAGACAGGATGTTTGGGGACCACCCACGCCCAGGAGCTGCCATCTTTGCTGTGACATTTAGTCATCCCTTCAGAGGTGGCAGGACTATGATGCAAACACGCACACAATCACACACACATGTAGTGAAAGCCCCCCCACGTGCTGCAAGAGGTGCAAGTGAGAGGGTGGGAAAGACATTATGGTGGGAGCAGCGGCGTCACCTGGTGGCAGAATGGTTCTCGATCAGGTACCATGTGGCCGAGAAGTTCTCGCTGGTGAAGTCTCCACTCATGTTGGGAAACATGCTCTCCAGGTCCATCTGAGCCACCTTCACTCTAGGAGCAAGAGGGCAAAAGTGAGACAGGACAACTCAGGTTAAGTTTGACATATGGAACATTCTAGACCCAGTCAGAGCTGTTGTCAGTTAAGGATGCTGAAGACTTTCAGCAAAATGTGCATGTCGACACACACACACACACACACACACACACACACACTTTCCCCTAAAAACTGGGGAAAGGACCCTATAAGCACCACAAATATCCTAATTAAATCATGACTGCATTGTTTGTCATATGTTGTAGCTGCCTGATACCTGCTCATATACGTCTGCATCAGTGGGCATTTGACACCTGACAGGGCTGTGATGCACCCTGTCCTCCAGCAGGGGGTGGAGTAGGACTAGCCAGCCCCACTGAGGCCACCTCAGCGTGGGAAGATCCTGGCCTCTCCCTGGAGCCTGGGCGGCGACGGAGCGCACACAGTGGTCATTAGAGAACGCGGCGGGTCCTCCTTCATGCTCAGTTTGATCCGCACTAATGACCCATGGGCAACGAGAACTTGGGGAGCGACCCTCCCCAAGTGGGACGTCACAAGACTCAATTAGGGCTTGTGGCACGTCAGCGTCGGGCGTGGGAAAGGGCTGACGGGGTGTGCGGCTGATCGTATCGCCGCTAATGCTCCCGCTAATGCACACGCTAATGCTAGCACTCACGCTACCACTAGCGATGCTTCCTTTTCAGCCACAAGGCGTGATCCGCCCCACCCCCAACTGCGGCTTCCTCAGTATGTAATGTGAAATCTGCTGCCCCGACAAAGCCCAATTTTTTTATCCAAAGGGATAGACATTTATATGAAGGTAGAGTCAGGTAGTCCCTGGAGCAATTGGGGGTTAAGGGCCTTATTCAGGGGTACGACAATGACATCACTCTGCTGATCCTGGAATTCGGCAACACAGCTTCTTGACCTGCTGCACCTATTTACAAAGAAGTCTCTGCATAACTGCTTCCATTTCCCCTGAAAATAACAAAACAGGCATTTCTGTGAAGAATACTCTGGAATCTCTTTTTTTTTCCCCATTAACAGCAAATATACAAGAAGCGCTCCAGCAAAGGCATCTCCGTGGATACCCGCACCTCGAAGAGCCAACGCCACCCAGCCGCGATCAAACGCACACGCCCCCGTCAGGCTGGGCTGACATGGGGGGATTCAGGGACGAGGTGGAGGCGATGATGGGGGCAATGTGGGGTCATCCTCCACACCAGTCAGCTCATTTACACGCTGGAACAGCTTCAGAGGAAGACGGCGCGTTTCAAAAATGCTCTTCTGAGGCTGAGTGGAATCACGTCAGGCTTTTTCGTTTCTAATCATCAAGGTTTTTCCGGACGTGGGTCAGCTTGGTGTGTGATGAGATCTAATCTCTCCTGCCAAACGCCGCGATAACGAGGAAGTTTTCAGAAAACCACAACGGCGCAGCGGGGCAATCTGTCAAGGAGCCGAAGCTCCAACACGCTTAAACAAATGAGATCCGATTGGCCTCCCAGATGGAGCAGACCGGATGAGTCACAGATCGCCCGGGACGGATTCCGTGTATGTTACGACTCCCAGCTGCTACGTGGAGCGAGCGGACGGGACATCAGCTGAAAACAAACAAGCGACCAAACACATGTAAATGAGTTTAAAGAGAACCCACTATAAACGGGCAGTCTACCACAGCACGAGAAACAAATGCTGGGTCTGTGTCACTTCCCAGAAAGTGGGGACAAAGAAAGCGACCCTGTGTTCATAAACACATGGACCGCCACAACCATATCACGGCGGGTCGGCACTGGGGGGGGGCTCCTACGGCCTGGCCCACGGTGCCTTTCCCGTGAGTCATAGAGCCACGGTGGAAAGCGCGACACACAGCAAGCATGTGGTGTGCAGAGGGGGGGGCAGCTCGGACTGCAGTCCCGCCCTCATTTTAGACCTGTTGCAAACAACAAGGCAGCTGTCTGGATGGGGGGGGGGGGGGGGGGGGATGATACCAACTTTTCAGTGTGGATGCCGGGGGGGTTGGCAGGCCGCAGAGACAGTGGCGAGATGCTCTTGTTCTTGTCTGTCCGCATGTCGTAATAGTTCATCTCGTCTACCCACACGGCCGATTGGTCCAGGATGCCTGTGGAGGTGTGTGCGGATCACACACACACACACATACACACACACACACACCATTATATGGGGCCCAGACTGCCAAGGAATGTTCCGCGCCCGTGGGTCTTGGTCCAGAGACACATATCGAGATCAAGGGAATGAACTCAGATAATTAACTCAAAAGAGTCTCAGAGGGTGCATCTGAGAGCTGACTGAGGGCCCCCAAAATTGCAAAGCAGAATGTAGAGTTCTTTTCAAAGTCACATGACACATACCCCTAACAACTATCACAAGAAAAAAAAAAAACCCAGTGTTTGCCAAGGGGGCCCCTTATCTACTGTACAGCTTAATTACCTCCCCCCCCCCATGCTTTACCGATCTTTTCTGTCTTGAGGAGCTTGAAGGAAACGGTGGAGGTGCCAAGGCCACCTGACTTGGTGGTGACAATGATCTCGCCTTTGTCGTCCTTAGCGGGTCCCACGCGGCACACGATCTTGCTGGCCGACATCCATTGGGCTGTCAGGAGGCAGTTGTGGCCACAGATTGACAGGCCTGGGGGACGGGATTGGACAGGGCAGCGGACTATCAGCAGCAGCAAGCGTACGTGTACAGGCAGTAAGACATATGATGAAAAGTGCCAAAGACTCAACAACTCTAAGGGATTATTGACAGAACTAATCGCAAGAAGGGGTCAAAGGTAATGATGGTCCGAGACCCTATGCTCAAGCAGGAGCCCTTGCTGAAGGGCCATGTTTGGCAGTGCCTCTGAACGTAAGGTCGTTGGTTCAGATCCCAAGGTTGACAGAGTGATGTCTCCATTGGGCCTTCAACCCTCAATTGCTCCAGGGTCTGACCTTGATTTCAATTGTATGCTGTTTTGGATAAAAGCATCTGCCAAGTAAACAAAATGTAATTATAATTGTTTACAGAGATTCCTGGGAAGGGCTCTAAAATGGAGGTAGGGAATCCCTCATTCATCACCTCTCTTCTCGCAGGCATTACTGTGGCATGTTCACACTGCGGAGTAAAGGCGGCGGTATGCGGGGAAGGACTGCCTGTCTGGACGGAGGATGGAAAACAGCATCCGCTCACATCGCTGAAACAGAACGGGCCGCCATTCTGCACACAAATGACCTCGGCGGAAAATCACACAAGCGGACCAGCAAAACAAACCCAGTGGAGTTCGATCACTGCCTTAAACACGGGCGTCAAAGCTGTTCTCCGTGGACCTGAACCGCCGCCAAAGTCAGCCTCTCACAAACTGTTTCTTTTTGGAAGGTTCCGGATGAAGGCGAAACCGAGTCTGACACAGTCCGCAAGCCTCACTTCCTGTGGCAGCGCACCCCAATATACTTTGGCCACATTCCTCTGTGAAGTGGTGAGCACAGTACCTGCTGGAAATCACTCTGCTTTTTGGGTTTTTTTTTTTGAGGGGGGGGTCCTTTAATTTGGGTGAATGCCTCACAGTAACATTAAACAAGATTTAGACACGTTTACGAATTTGATGGTCCTTCTCAGTCAGCATGGTGCAGGAGAGCGGCTGACATTAAAGCCCCACATGACCGTGAATGCGGCTAGTGCCACACCAGCCTGGGGGGGTGGCATCATGTACACAAACTTCAAGAATCCCCACCCGGCTGGCCTGACGGTCCCTGTCTGATCCAATTAGAAATAATAGTGAAGTTCTGATGAGTGTTGGTGTGACACCACATCTGCTGCATCTAACACTAAAATCCGGGATAAATAAAATACATAAATAAAATGTGCTTTGAGAAACACTAGCAGACAATAACACACACTCCACCACTAATGCGCAGATGTTGAGTCTAATACCACAGGAACCCTGAAAATTATCAGCAAACATTCAGCGAGGACTGAAATATTTATAGATTAGCACTGAACTATAAGAAACTTTAAACATACATCAAATATGAAATATAAATATTAAATACAGGAAAGTACAACCTGACAGATGTTTAAATTGCGATAAGTTTTTGAAATACAACAGATTCTTTTCTAAATTCCAAAATGGAAGTATACACATACTCAACCAATTTATCTTAAAAATCATGTTTGTTTCAGCTTAATTATAAAAAGATAAAATATTTTAACAAATGATATAATACAATATTTATTTTTATAATGATTGAAAAATCCATTTAAGATTTTAGTAGTAGTAGTAGTAAACACAATGCCAAATTAACAGCAAAATGCATTTAAAAAATAAATCTAAATACTGAACTGATTTGGATACATGAATTAATGCAAAAGACAACAGTTAAAAATAAAGACCGCAGAAGGTAAAATTTCATAAAAACATACACATAGATAATATATACTGTAAATCGCAGTTTTGTTTAAAATTTTAACCATCTCTCAAACATAATAAAAAAAATACATTCATAGACAAAAATATTTTATTTGGTATAAAACTGAAAAAATAAACTGTTTAAAAATAAAAGCAAAAATGAAGGTGTCGTATATTTCGTATGAAAGATGCTAATTTAATTTATACAACAGCAGCACACATAATAAAGCATAAGAAACACTTCAAGTGCATAACGACATTTTCAGGGAGAATGAAACAAACAAGCATAAATAAAGTGTGATAAACGTTGGGGCAGGAGACAGTCCAGGCGTTTCCAAGGGCCAGACGCTGCCCCTGCTGTCTGAAGCCCTTAAGGACGCTGCTTTGCAGGGCGAGCACAAAACAAGCAGACTTCATGCCGACTACACGGCCACGGCATGTGAATCCACCCACTCATTCATAGGTGAGAAACTTCTAGTTACCAATGAGGTCGGCCGGCCCAGTGCCCAGGTTCTCGCCACGGATGGTGACTTTTGTCCACGGGATGCCCTCGTTGGGCGAGATGCCGGTGACCAGCGGGGGCTGGCGGCGACGAGACATGTTGGTATTGGGGGGGTGGGGGGTGTGTGAATATCAGTGACCTGTCAGAGATTTGAGGACCCCTTGCTGCAACTTCAGCTGACTAAACACTCGGTAACCTCCGGGTGTGTTATTTCGGGGGCCCACTTAAAAAGTCA
>JAODKE010000001.1:19925868-19936944 GCA_026779605.1 Mormyrus hasselquistii | reverse complement strand
GGGGCATCGTGGAGTCCGAACAAAGGGCTTCGCAAGTAAAGGCAACTTGAAGTTGATCAGCTGCAACATAAAACCGTCGTTCTGAGTGCTGCTTATAAGACGTACTCCATTATCCCAAGTCCTGATTGTCCTCCAGATAGACCGCGCTCAGTCTGCCGTATCCCGTTACAGTCCCGCTATGAGAACATGCCTGAGAAGAAGCCTGTTTGATTAAGACTGGGGATATTTCTTGTGGGGTGGTTGAGAAAAAGGGGGGAATAATTACAACGCTACAAAAGCCTGCAATTTAGAGAGCTTTCTTTCGGTGACGTTTCTTTTTTTCCCCCTCCTTTTCTTTACAAAACAGACACGCTCGTTAGGAACAGGTGCAGTGTCGCTCAGGCGAAATGTGTTCCCCTTGCAGATGGCTTACACTGCCCACTGAGCTCTGTGTAATCAGATAGGCCTACCAAAAAGTAAACATGCGCCGCATTCTTTTCTTAAACTCCATCACGATTTACATGCATACATGCGCAATTCCAGAAATAATGATAACGTGCGCCTCAAGAAATATGTATATACCATGCAACATAATTTGTTTGCAGAGCTTCCGCACATTTCCAATTCTTTACAGCCGACTCCACTGCAGCACCGGAAGTTGTTTGCTTAATGAAAAACCAATTGCACTCCCTCCCCCCCCCCCCCCCAGTGTCCACAGTCAGACACGATGGACCATAATATGGGTCGGTGTTTTGTCTGCGTGTTTAACTACTGAAACGCTTCCGCGTTGTTTGATCTTATGCTGAAAGTGGGGACGATGTGTGGAAACTGGATATATTCAGCACAGCCGATACACATTGGTACACTGACCTCAGGGAAACAAGCCTGAACATATCGCAAGCAAAAAGAAACAGCTGATTTTTTTGTGCATCGATCACAGATATTCAGTCTTCATGTTGGCACCTTAAGTCGTCAGATCACTTGGTCATTTATGTTGTTCACAGGATAGGACATAGCTGTCTACCTGACGGAATAGCGTTTTCCCCGCTATAAACAGAATCCCTGCGGTTGGCCACTGGTACTGGTTTTACTGGAGGACGAGTCTGGATGTGGATGTGGAAGAGGACCAACCGACCATACACTGCACACTGCATCCGTCCCAGTGTCTCTCAGACGCGTACACACCAGCCGCTTCTTTACCGCCACTTTTCAAGCGGAGACAGGTTCCCTGTAGAGGGGAAATATCTGGAAACAATTTGTCCTTGCTTCCCCGAGCTGGTTAGGTCAAATAGCCTCAATGTCTGTCGACAAAAAACATTACTGAGGTCGAGGGAGGGAGGGAGCGACTGTGACTGATTGGTCGTGTAGACTCACTGCACCAAAACTTATAATCAACTTAGATTGTAAAGCCGGTAGGCATGCGGCTTGTTTAGGAGTTACCAGTGCGCCACAGGAAGCGCGAATTACCTTTAAAGTGAAGGACTGATGAGCTAAATCACGCGTCGATTGGAAAAAGAAGGAGAAAATGCGCATAGAAAACTCACATCTGTTGAAAGACGGAATTAGTGTGCCAGAAACACAACGGCCAATTTAACTCGAAGCTTTTCTTGTTTTTTTTTTTTACGCGTAGATGAATATACAATGGAGAAGACCGCTCTCTCTACCACGCGGAAGACAGACCATTTCTCTAATCAATGTTTTTATGTGTGGAAAAATTGTAAATCTAGGAGAAACGTAATTATATAAGCAAAAATTTGCTGTTAAGACGAACGAAGTATCTGTAATTAAGAAAACAAACGCATCGACAGGCACAAATTACAGTTGCTGAGGAGCGAGAAAGGGTATGGGTGTGTTTTTGTGAACTTGTATGTGTGAGTGTTTGTAAATACCGCTTATGTCCCGGGCACGCCTTTACTTTGGAAATATGCATTCTTTACAACAACCGTCATCGTATTACACGTCTTAGCCTGGGACCAGACGCAATCCATCCAGAAAAAAAAATAGAAAAAAACACCACAAATGGAAATTCATTACTCAAGACGTTGCAAATTTCTTCGTGTAACAAAATCAACACAAATTAAGCATATTTGCGCAAGCTTACAAATCTTCTGGGGTTAAAATACCGTGCCACAATGATCCCACGTCCAAATACTCCTCCACTGTAACACATTTCCATCCCTTTGACGTGGAAATCTTTCAGCGCTGGACGCTGACACACACGCGCTTAATGCTCCTTGACCCGGTGGTTTCAGCGTCACAGAAACAGTCTGAAACCACTGGGATCTAGCGCACTGACACAACTTTGGGTGGTACTCTCCGCACAGACGAAGACGACAAAGTATTGAGATTATCTTATTAATAAAGCGTCCTATGTCCTTGTTTTTGCTCTGTGTAATCGACTAATAATTGTCCTTCTCTCCCTGATTGAACTATATTTCAATATTTAATGCATTTGTATTTAATGTATAATGCATAGGCCTATTACACTTTCCACATTTCTGAAAGTATGTTTTGATCAATTCATATACCCGAAGATTCTTCAGAGCAATTCTCCTTTCCTCAAAATAGGCTCTATCACAGATATAGCACTATAATTACATGGTTTTTGCTGTACTCTGCCACTTTGCTCTGAAACTCGTTCACTGCACACCTCTACATCATTCAACACTCACTCACGTTGTGGAAGAGAACACTCTAGAACCTGTCTGGCTGTAGATAAGAATCACTTGAATACAAGATTGATGTGAACAAGCTTCTCTTGGTTTGTACCAACAGTATAGTCCACAACAGTCTGTACTGTCCAGTAACAATCTGCTTATTTTTGTGCATAAGTGTGGTCATGATGAATATTCCCATTACTTCACTATGAGCAAATAAGCGCCATTGTTCAAATTGTAAAAGTGGTGTGTGGACATACATTGCTTAATGATTCATACCACTTAAAAATCTAGGGGGCGGAGTCAAAGTAATGGTCAGCAAATAAAGAACATGCCTGTGAGACACCCTGGATGGTGATTGGTTAAGGTAGTCATGTACAGGTTTTCTGTTGCTGACCTCGCCCTTATACAAAAGCACATTTAATCTGCAAAGGGGACTGTTTACATTTTCGCCTCTCGCTTAACTCTAAATTACTGGAAACAATTTTGTTTTGGAAACATTGGCAAACTGAGGAAAATTATAGAGATTGAACGTCTGAAATTCAATCCTTCCATTATGATTTACTGCAGATTCAAGTTTGAACACATTTCTGCTGAAAACCATACAGTATGATATGTTTATTTGGTTAAAGGACTCATACTGCGTTCATGAAAACGATGTCCTATTTATTTACTGGAAAAAGCATTTTCAAACCCTCTCCTACGCCGTAGATTTTAAAAACCTGTCAAATACTTCACTGTAGGAGTCATTTTCCTCCAGCTCTCAGGATTTGACTTCAGCAATCCAGATAAACATGACAATTAAGTTTATAGGTATCCAATACTGTATCTTGAAATCAGTAGTGGAGCATTGCATGGTGCCATCTGACCCCGTCCTTCGGATGGTGCTATCTGCTAAATGACTTCACTGTGGTTCACCTGTAACCCTGTTCCACTACTGACACAGGACAAAGCCTCAATTAAAAGTCACACACGAAGGTGTAGTGGTCTTTGCTCACATTCAGGCATTTAGTCATGTAGTAAAATAACGGGCTTGAACCCCCCCCCCCCCACCAAAGATGTTTTACCGCTTCTGCACATAATCTGGTAGTAAAATTATGAGTTTGAACACCCCCTCAAAATTAGCTTCAGTACCCTGGTTAGTGAAATCTATGGAGGGGGACCCTCATCCAACAATGGTGGTTCCCACCAAGAGGGGCATATCGGTATGGCTACCAATCCCCCCCCCCCGGCTACAGGCCTGCTCACACTGTTGGTTCACACTGTGTCCGTATGGAGTCTTCACGTTTTTACCATGTCCTCTGAGAAGGCCTCAAAAACTGTCCCTTCTGCATACTGCTTCCCAGGAAAGACTTTAGGGCACAGTGACCCTAACTTTTCTAAATGTCCTGGATTGTCCTTACATTCCTACGGAAGCAAGGTTATGGCACTGATAGCTGTGAATGACACACTGGAGAATTGTTTTGCTGTTTACACTTGTGTTATGACACAGAAGGAAACAGACTGTTTCTGTAGAATGGCCTCCTCTAAATTTCACCATGAGCGCAAACACGGCATGAATCCACTACTCATTCTTGTGACCTTTAACCCCACTTGTCAAGTAAAAGAAAAACATCCCTGCATAGATCACACATGCATATTGGCGTGCTCCCTGAAAAACATGTGAATATACCCACATGCACAAATACACATAGGAGGATGAACTTCAAGTTGGTTGGTTTCCACAATATCCAGGAATTTCCAGCTCATGTGACAATTAACATTCATCTGTATCCAAATAACCCATTTGGTAATCAGCTTCTAGAAGTTCCTTTCGGGACTCTGATGAAGAAAAGCCAAGTATTTATTCCATGGAAAAGCATGCAGTAGAATATAACATGGCTGCCATTTAAAGAGCAATTGGGCAAGACAAAATACCCTTATACAGTCAGTATAGGGGAAAACAGCTCAGGAAAAATGACTCAGCAGGACTTCCAGTGCTTCTCTCAACTTCTGCCTGATCAAGGCTTCCTTAGCTGCGCTCCAATGAGCTCAGTTAGCTGACCACCTAGGACACAACACCCAGGCCTTCAGAAGGGCACAGAAAGGCATTAGCGTACATTTTGTGATGCTCCGTTAGCCGACAGCCCTGCTAGGCCGACACACTCAGTGTAACATATTTGGTTATATCACCCTGAAGAAAAACAGAATATGTTTGAGACATATTCGAAGAGTGGCGGAAAAAAAAAAATCATATCACGGAATATCCAGACAGTCCTTGGGCTATTAAATACGACGATTACAAATACTGGTTGGTTCTTAATCACCAGATTCAGTTTCCTCCTCTTTCGGGTCAGAGTTTACTGCCTTTGAGAACAACAACGCAAAGCCTACATGAAGCAAGTCTGTCGAAATGCCTCTCAAGGGTTCAGCCTTCTCCTCCTGGACAAGGAACATACTGAAACCACTCCACAAGGTGTGTTGTGAGTCAGTGTATCTGGACCCACAAGTCTCTACATGCAAGGCAAGACATGCCCATATCATTTAGGCCTTAGTCATTGTCTAAGAGGATTATGGGAATCTGTAGTCAATACAAAGATCTTCAAAATAGCAAGTTCACCCAAGATCGGGTGTCATAAGCAGTGTAAACAGATTACCACGTTGAAACTGAAGCCTGCATCACAAAGGACAGTACCTACATAAACAGAGGCAGACAAAGCATTATATGAGAGGCAGCTCCTGTATAACAATTGCCGAAATAGTTTAAAAACATATAAGGTATTTGGATTTCATTGTTTAAAACTGGTTCAATAATGCACATTTAAAAAACACTTTAATTGCTGAGAATGCGGTTTACATATTTCAGATTTATTGAACCATTAATTCTGTCCCTGGGTACAACTGAACAAGGATAATCTTAACCATGCAGTAAGAGTGACTCGCTTTAGCTGTGTGTGATGTGCTAGAGGCTACACTAAGATAAGAATCAAGATTTATTTAAATGTAATTACGCAGTATATTAAGCAGTTCTGCAATCTCATTATGGTAAAAAATAAAAATGTCACACAATTATCATGATATTTATTAAGTTTACATATCATAATTACTGATCATAGACAGTTGGGTAAATAACTATATTCTCCTAATTGTTTTTAAAGTAAATCACTTCCCAGCGATGTATTTGATAAACAGGAGGACTTACTACACAAACTGTGTATTTTGTTTAGCCTACGCTTTACAAGGATCGGCAGCCTTACAATACAAACGGTCGGCAGCATGGAGCACCGTGAAAATGCGGGGCGTTGCGTACACAGCGTTCCTGACTGAGCTATTCCACGCATGCCGTGTCTTGTGAACGCCAAGCTGATAATTACTTGTCTTGTTTACTAGTTTCAGCAGCGAAGTTAAGCTCCGTTCACAAAGGAACAAAACGCGTCGAGCCTGAGTGTAGGCACGCCGCAAGGCGCATGCGCAACATTACTTTTACGATTCAATAAATCCTTGCAGCAGTTGCCAGGTATTATAATCCAGTGCCAATCAAAGGTCGTTGCTCAGTCCTTGCACGGCTCAGGCCTGCTAAAATTTTATGGGCTATCCTTAAATGTGAGGCACTGGACCATGCCAATTATAATATTTAGAACTTTGAAATGTAAAATTAACAAGTAACTTGGAAATCTTGGAAAAGTAGAATTTAGCGTTTAGGAAGTAAATCTGAATCTGGTTCTCTCTTCGGGTAATACTGGGTACATTGCCAAATGCATCATATGCAGAAAAATAGACTGACATTTTCGCGTGTGAACATGGGTCGTAGATGCTGCGCCACTCCAGAGCCTGGAGAACAGGGGTGTCAACGCCAGATAAACATCCAGGTTTGCATGAATCCGGCCAACTGAGGTATTTCACATTCACCTGAAGTCAAAATACCCCCAGGCTGTGCAGAGGCGTGGCGACGAAAGCAATTTAATGAGAATCATCAGCCCATAACTCATGTAACTTTCTGACCTCTTGCCGTATCGAGTTTTCTGCTTTGTTACAGAGAAAGTGACACAAAAAGCCAGCTACAGGCACAAAGCAGGTGACGGTTGCTTACGCACCATTTTTTCTCATTTTGGTTAATCGGTAGACCTATAACCACCGGTCTTCTGACACGGTGAATTTTTGAAATAGTTTGATAAGTGATCACTTTCACGAATACGTACAGAGAACCTTAGATCTCTAAATTCTAATCTTTCGTTTTTGTTATGTCATCTTTCCAACGGTATGTGACCTTTTGGGTAATCCTGGCTTTAAAAGAGCCGGTTTTATCGTCCTGTACACCTGCGCACACATGCAGCGTCTTAACACTGCCTTTTCCGTGAAGCTCATCAAAGTCAATCTATTTTATAAATAATGCGGTCACTCTGGCTTTGTTCCTGGGCGACTTCCTCATACCTTTAAATGCACCGACAGGCTTAATAATACTATTCGACAGTTCATTTCATCTGAGCGAAAAAGCGTGCCATTCCAAGGGAAGGGGAAGGTTCAGCGCAGTTGAACGTAGCCTTGACCTCGCAAGCGGATATAAATCCAAAAGTTAACGAACTTTGACTATCGACAGGTCAGACGTTAAGGAGAGATCGACGCGTTTGATTTAGTCTTTTGTCTTCACTAAGGAAGTGCAAGCATCTATTCTTGCTTTAATCATAAATAATTAACAGTCAGCTTCCGTAACAATGATGGAATGATGGAAGTATTAAATGACTTAGATCACAATGTTCAAAGAAAGTCTTTGGACGCTTGCTTACTTCCGTAAAAATACTGGAAATGTATTGGTTTTCAAAAGAAAAATCATTACTTTATTCATTTGTTTACAAAAACTGCTTACCATAGTAAGAACTAGTAGAGTAAAACATTAATTTCAAATAGGCCTATAGTAATAAACTGAAACCCAAATTAAAGTTCGAAAAAGAGATGTTATGAAATTTAAAAAAAATCATTTACTAGCAGTCACATTTGGTGCTTTATGATTAGTGAAACATTTGCAATAACATAAAACACCAAACATCTGTTTAGCCTCCTTTTGGGAGCAAAAGACTACAGTTGCAATTAATAGCAGAAAAAGTTTAAATGAGTCAGTCAATCGAAAACAAAAGGACATTTGATAAAAAAGAAACTGACTGCATGGAAGATATGTGCATATTTAAACATTTCTTGTCAACGGACTTTTGTTAGAAAACCAATAAATTTGCAACATTTTTACACAGTTAAGCAAGCGTCCCAGGGCATTCTGTGGGCGCTGTATATATACGAAAGGCCTATATATGCACATATACATTGGGGTTGATAAGATGCTAGTAGCTTCCTTCTTCTTTAGTAGACACCTTTCGCACGTGGGAGTACAGCTCGTGGAAAAGACGTTCAAGTACAAACACCTGTCATTCTCATGAAGGGGTTCCAGGACTGGACTTGTTGTTACATCAACAGATGTACGTTTGAGGGAAAGTACAATACACAGCAAGACGTGGACCGATGGAGACTATAAAATCACACTAAGGAAATGTCATATTAAAGTTATGTTTAATGATGGATTCATCAGCAACTCATGATAACTCATCATATTATTTCCCATACAAATGACGCTCACACGTAAATGTTAAAAGTCCGTGCACTTTATAGAAACCATTTATTCTCATTAAAAATGGTGACCCTTTTCTAAAATGAATTTCTTATATGTCGAGGATTCATTTTTATATATCTATAATTGACGTGCGATTTTTTAGTTTTTTTAGTTCGGCATTAAAAAGGCATGGTGCAGTGCTGTCTATGGACAAAAGTTAAATGAAAAACAATAATTGCAGAAATCGTCGTAGGATGATGAAAACTGCTTCCAGCTTTGGTTGTTTTTAAAGCTTCACATTGCCTACCTCAATCAATGGTCCAGCAGGAAGTATATCTTTATATACATTATATATACGTTTTTCTAACATATAACCATTTCAACATAAAGCACATTTGCATGTCTATATATGTACATGTGCATAAATACTTCCCTGTCTTTCTAAGATACAGGTACGTCTATATAGTGATGCATGGAAACAAGCGTCTGGTACTGGAAGCGGAAAAAAAATCAAAGGCATCGCAGGAAACTAAGCGGTGTCTGGGAAACGTACGCCACCTGCTTGTCTTACGCGACAGTCCTGCTGCCGGCGCACACCTCTACTCAGGTCTGACAGGTATGCCGGAACAGCGAGAACAACTTATCAAGGTTCCCATAAAATCGCTCAGGGCAATCAAGAGTAAATGCAATTTATACAAAATTATAGAGTGCATTATCACGCACATGTCAGCATACATTATATTGGTTACGTTGTTTATTTGTGAACGCACAGTTATTAAGTCATTTTAATACATATCTGAAGTCCCGCCTCGTGGGCTGGACCTCCGAAGTGATAATATTATAATAGGGCTTCTGCAAGTCTCAAGAGACACTTGGGGATTTAGCTCCTCTCCGGTTATGACTTGGGTGCTTTAAATTAAACGTGCCAGGTGAAACAAAAGTGTGTTGTTCGTATAGCCTAGGAGAATTGTTCACAACGTTGTCTGATTGTTCGTTTGCTTTAATTTTACACACGAATAACGACGAGAGCTTGTCTAGTGGCTCGACTGCAGTTCCCGGAGCTCTAATATCTGGCGACAGCAGCAGCGAGAGGCACAGACAACCCAAAGCCATGAAACTCGAAGTCTTCTCTGCGAACCACTTTATGGAGAAACCGCAGGAGTTGTGCAGCGATGTGGAAGGCAGCGTGCCCTCGCCTCTCTCCGGGGAAGAAGAGCTGGGCTCCGATGGGGACTTCGTCGCCAACAGTCCTGCACCTGCTATTCCCAGCGCTGACGGGAAAGCCAAACCTTACACACGGCGACCCAAGCCACCTTACTCCTACATTGCCCTGATCGCTATGGCCATTCGCGACTCTACAACCGGTCGCCTCACATTGGCAGAAATAAACGACTATCTCATGAAGAAATTCCCCTTTTTCAGAGGAAGCTATACTGGCTGGAGAAACTCGGTCCGCCACAACTTGTCGCTCAACGACTGTTTTCTGAAAGTTTTACGGGATCCATCCAGACCCTGGGGGAAGGACAATTACTGGATGCTGAACCCCCACAGCGAGTACACGTTTGCCGACGGGGTCTTCCGCCGTCGAAGGAAGCGCATCACCAAAAAATGTGCCAACAACCCAGAGCACCCTACAACCGAGGATGCACCAAACGCTGCGGGTGCATCGTCATCCACAGAAGAGGGGTCTAGCACTAAGTTCTCCAGCTCCTTCGCTATTGACAGCATCCTCAGCAAACCTTTCAAAAGAAAGGAAGAGCGCTACCCTGAGCCAGACGCCACCGCTGCCGGCACAAGAGCGGTGTGGTCAAGTAGCGCACAGGTGATGCCTTACGTAATGGGCTATCCGCCGACACCGGTGTCCCACTTGCAGCCGTTGTTTCCAGTCAGCCCCGGTGCCGCCCACTTGCTGCAGGCATACAGCAGCGGCTACTCAGAGCCGATCCTCGGCGTGGAGCAGAGAAGGGACATTCTTACCGCTTTCCACTTGAGCCCAGAGTGCTTGACAAGCGCTGAGACTTTCCCCCCTGTTCAGATACCTGCCATGAGACTGGGTAGCTATCACCCATTCAAAATAGACTCTTTGCTTTCCTAAGGCATACGGAAACGTAATTTTGTTTTGTTTTTTCCCCCCGGCACTTTCGTATGCACTGTAAATTGTTTAGTGACAAAATGCATTTTACTGCATTTAGCGTGACAACTAGACAGTGCGAAATCTGTTGCTGTTAACATTAACTAACCACGATGGCATAAAAATGTGTGTTCAGGTAAATGCCAAACAAGAAAAGAATCATTTTGAGGAACGATATTGTAACTTATTGTATTCCTATTTTGACGATAAACGGTTCATAGGTCATTTCTGTTGTGCAACACGGCACTCACATGCCAAAAAGTAGTAAATACTTTTATTCTATTTATGTTAGGTCTTGCGATTGTTGCTGTCAATGTTGTTTTCAAACTATTTTAAGTATGATTGTAATGTCTGGTATCGACAAAGCTCGAATCGAGCTGAACCAGTTGTCATTACACAACTGTTTTTGTAAGTCATCCTGCCTGATTTGACCAGTAAAGTATTGTGTGTTTTACTTCTAAATTATGTGTCAGCGTTTTTTTTTCTGATCAAACATTTGGCCCAAAAACACGCATAAAGCATTGACATCGAGTTAGTGGCAGACGCGTGTCAGCCTTCCATCCAAATTTCTTATGTGTGTGTAAAAACAACAAAACCAATTACACAATCTTACACAAACGCCGATAAAAAAAAAATCTTCACCTTTGGGTGGATGATCATGATGGTAAGTGGCAGCACATCAACATGTCGTTGTAATACTGATGGGCAGGAAGATGGTAATTTATTGCAGTGCC